>VXBT01000320.1:273497-503854 GCA_013400235.1 Oriolus oriolus
GCAGCCCCTCCGCCCCGGGCGGGCAGCGGAGCGGCTGGGGGAGCTAGCTCCTCCCTCCCTCCTTTTCCCGCAGCCTTGGGCACTGGTCCCAGCGAGGCGAGACGTGCGGAGCCGCTCCTCGCCGCTCGGTTCCAAGGCTCCTGGGCAGTGCCGCGCCCGCCGCCTCCGGCCGCCCCCCGCGCCCCCGGGACCCGCAGCTCGGGGCACCCCGGCCGGCGCTGCGCGGGCTCCCGCGGTCACTGCCGTGCCCACATCTACCGCGCTCTTGAATCGCCCGCCTCTGGTCTGGGGCCAGAAAGAGCGGGGTGTTTTTCCCCGAAAACCTGTCCCGATGGCTGTCAGTGCCTTTCCCGCACTCGTCGCGTGAATGCTGCTTGAGGAGAGGCGGTTTCCTAATTTTTTTCCTCCCGGAGCACCACTCCTCTCCTGACAACTTCATCTGTTTGCATCTTGGGCTGTTCCTTTCTTTCAGCTGTAAGTTAGCAACTGCAGAAAAATGAGCTAAATAGGCCCATGCACTGAGCGTGTTTATCGAGAATTAGGTAGGGGTTGAAATCGAGGAAGACTTTACATCCTTAATTTCCCTTCTCTTCAGGATTAGGGTGAAAATAAGTGTAGAATCCTCTCATATGGTTTGTGTCTGCTGTTTTAAAATAAGTCCCTCTTTCAAGATGTAATGACCTAGCCTCTGAGCACTGTGCACTGCGATCTTTTAAAAAAAAAAAAGATTTGTTATTTTTAAATTTAGGTCTAAAGTTCTTTTCCTATTATTGTTCTTTTGTAAGTCTTTGATTACAGTACTCTGAAGTCTGAATACACTCAAAAGAGCTATTAACACTGTGATAACATTTTTTAGTGCAGCGTTCTTCCACAGGTAAAGATCCCACTGAATTGAACTTAATCCCTTTTGGTGTTAATAGTATTGTGCACACATGTGTATGGCTAGAAGGATCGCTGATTGACATAAACGGAGTTGTTTTGAAGGTTTGTCAGCTTAATGATTATGATTTCCACCTTCTGAAATAAATCACTGTCAGAGAACAAATAATAGCCAGCTAGACTAAGCTTAGGTTAAGGTGCTTTGATACCAGTAATTAGCAAGCAGTTGATTTGGTATGTTTTTTACTTCTTGTAAAGCTGTCCAAGACCCATTTTTAATTAAAATTATATAATCTATATTTATTTTAAAGCACGTGTATTGATTTGCTTAGCTTTATGGCCTTCTTTTCTGTCTGCTGTCACGGGTGCTTCCAGAGTGTTAGTGAAATGCAACAAGCATGGGGTCAACAAAACTTAGCCTTCAGCAAATTCTCATAAACTTCCATGTGTCCAGTCCTGCAGAGGTTGAAATGAGAAAATGCTTCTTTAAGAAAGACTGTCTAAAAGAAAAGCTGCGTCCTTTGGCATCGTGTTTTGAACAGCAGAAAAACTGAGTCCCTAAGCCACAGAGCCAGCCAGTTGCAGAACAGAAGCAGTTTCGTGGCACCCTGGGTGACGCAGGAGTGGCCCTGGAAGGGTACTCAGCAGAAGCATTGTGCTGCAGCTGCTGCTCTGCTCCCTTACAACAAGTTTCCATTTCTGCTGGCCATGCTGCTTTCTGTCTGCTGTTGACCTCTTGGTGGGAAGTTGAGCTGCTTTCTCTTGCTTAAATTGCAACATTCTGCTGAGTTTCATTACCTTTGGGCTTAGAAAATGACCTTCCCTTCAGTGTTTTCAGAGGTTATAGATCTCAAAGTTTCTATCAACAATTTGTACCTGTGGCAGATGAGCTTGTGTTGTAAAAATATCGTTTAAATGGCCTAGACAAGACTTTCAAAAACATACATATTCTCTCTGCACATGTGTTGATAGTGGAGAAGAGGGGGAGTTCAAGCTTTTTAACAGCCAAGGCTGTGTGGAATAAACTTACAGGCTTCATTCATTTGGAAAGAGACTTCTTGTTCCACTTCTACTTTGATAATTTTCCAGTAACTGCAGTCAGTTCACAAAAAGTTTTTAGATTCGAGGAGCAACAAAGGTAACATTCTGAAGCTAGTTTGGCTTCTCGATGTCTTAGTGGGGTTTCAGTGACAACACTGAAGAGCTCTCATTCAGAGAGGGTAACTTGAAGAATAATTGTATTACTTCTAGTAGCCAGTATGATCTGAATCAGTTTGTGAATGTGGATATAGGCAGAATATTCATTTTTTGTGGGACCAGCTCCTGAGTCATGCCTTTAAAGATGAGGAATGTGGGTCATAGGTGGAGAATGGAGAAGTGTCTGGGAAGTACAGACATGTAAAGAATGTATTGTTGGTCGTGATAAGTAATTTGGACATATGCTCTCTTTAAGCTGATGTTCAAAAAATCAAACTAGGTTTATAAACAACACTGAAAATATATGACAAGGTAAAATTTTTTTTCTGTAGCTTGTGAGGTTCCTTTTTGAACTGGCATTTCCTTTTGGCATTAATCTGGGAAGCATGTTTTAGTACAAAAGATTTGATCTATTTAAGGATTAAAAAGGGAAGAAACAAAATAAAAGGATGGTAGGTGTACCTGTAACATGGATGAGATCTATGAAAGTGTTCGCTGGCAGAAAAAGGATCTAAATTGTTTACATTTTTAATAGTTGTGTCTGTAATGTGTAGTGCTACTCTGATTATTGAAAGAGGAAGTTTTCTACATTTTAGTTTACTGTGTGTAAATTTCAGTAGGTTAAAAGTGATTTTATTAATATAACATATTTCCCATAAGATACTTCTAAAACAAGGTTGAATGCTTTCCTGAGGAAGATGTACTGAGTCAAACTGTGGTTTCATTCTGGAACTGATCTTAAGTAGGGGGGAGTGATAAGAGGGAAGGTGGACTGTCTTCCTCATTGCAAGCAAAATTAACCCAAGAAAAGCAGTGTTGGAGAACTGTTCATTGTGTACTCACACAATGGCTGGACACATGAAGGAGGATGGGAGCAAGAAAAGGGGATGTGGAAGCATGTGAGTGTTGTAGCCTGGGCTATACAAGAAGTCAAACTGCATCGTAAGGGGTTATTTCTGGCCTTCTAATTTGAAAACAAAGACTACTTTAAACTTTAAGAGTGTTAGACTTTAAAATAAACTGCCACACTTCTGGTTTTTTAAGACACAAAATTAAAGTGCAAGTTAAATGACTGTGTGTGGGGTTTCTTTCTCTTCCTATTTGTTAGAGTGCTCACATTTTTAAAATGCTTTTCATTTTAGCACTGTTCAATTTCATTTATCTGGTTTTCTAATTTATTTGGTGGGTTAATTTTTTGGTGTAATTTGACTCTGAATTATTCCCTTACAGGCAAGGAAGATATTGTGCTGTTATCCAGTTGTCATAGTTGATTGCACTCTACAAATCTTCAAGATTCCTACTGGAGTGAAAGGTAATTTGTGATTTATTTTTTTAGAGCAGAAGATTCACTGTATGAATTTACTAGATAGGCAAAATTCTGTGTTTCACATTCTTCATTATTTTGGCTGTTGATGTGATAAATTTACATGTCTTGAGTTGTCAGTTTTGTAATATTATATGGGAAAGAACATCTTCATGATACAGTAAATATTTTGACTTCTACTTAAGAAGTTTGTAATGTACACTCTTCTGTGAAGGTAATTTTACTGGTAACTTATTTCCTCCATAGACTTCACCTTGTTGTTAAGAGCTTTGTAAGATTTGCAGGCTAAGTGAAGGCCATATCAACAGAGTATTGATTAATTACTATTGGGTAATCCAAAAATAGCTGTTCTGTTTGTCTAGTGAAATGAGAAAAGTATGTTCCATGTATGGTATGAGACTATAGACTTAGGTGTACTGCAGGTGGGACAGCTCAGCAAGAATGCAGGCTTATTTATTTTAACAGACTGAGGGGGAAAAAAGGTTTGTTTCAGTAGTATCTGATGTCTCAGTGGCACTATACAAACACTGCATTACAGCAGCTCTGTGAGTTGGTGTTGTAAAGGAGAATGTCAGATGCTGACCCTTTGCTGTGCATATCACATCTGCCTTTGATTGCATAATGTTTCATGTCTGGGCTGAAGTATGGGACGCTTTGAAGACCTGACTTCAGTGAAGGTGGCCACTTGTGTAAAAGCTGACTAGCTCTGCTGAGTCTCAGAAGCAGGTAGTAGTATTTTGCTTTTGTGTTTTAGTTGGATTTTTTTTTTTTTCTAAAGGAGATAAGGTACTACTACTGTTCATCTCTGTAGTGCTTTTATTAATAGTAGCATGGCTCCTCAGAGACTTCTTGTGAAGGAGAATAGCAGGAAGATCCTCTCTTTTAAAACTGGTGACTTTTGTTGGTGTCTAGGGGCTTTACTGGGCATTTTACTTGATATTGTATCTACCATGGTGCTGATATTTGTCTGTCTCTTGGTTTCTCCTCCCTGTATTCTTTCTGAAGGGTGTGATAAAGCCTGTGTTTTAGCTTACCTTGCTGTTACTAAGTCATGCAGCCTGTGTGCTCTGTAAGGTCACTGTTAGAAGATCTTGCTATTGAATAGTAAAATAAGGTTAGCTAAGGACAGTTTAAAGAGAACTGTGGATTGCTGTGGTCCACTAAGCTTGAATCTTCCCTTTTACTTCTAACATTGTCTATGTGGTTTTTTGTTTGCAAAGCAGTAGTTCTGGAGAACTGTTTTGTAGGAAAAGATGTTCAGTAACCAGAAAATAAAAATAGACTCAAAAAAAAAAAGCCTGGACTCTCTGAAAGATCAGTTTCATCTTAAATTGCTTGCACTGATGAGAAAGCAGAGTTTAACCAAATATTTATTGTTGAAATTACTCTCTAATTAGTAGTGTTGCACAGCTAAATGTAACACCAGATTTTACTGTAATTTGCTGCTATCCCATTACTGTGGCTAGAGAAGTATAGACTATAACTGTGGTATTCTTTATAGTGGCCTGGATAAGAATTTGACTACAACGTTTTAAGAACATAGAATGTTATTAAGAGTATGAGAAGCTTCAGTGTGTATTTAAAATGCATGATGTGTTCTCTTACCACAATGGAAAATTAGAACAGCTTTTTCTAATTTGAAATTCTCAGTTATCCTGTATATGTGATTTAAAATATATATTCTTAATTCAAGTTTTTGAATTCATACTAGGCAGACCTTTGAATTCTAACTGACTCAGCATGTATCCTCCTACTTCTGAAAATCAAACCAAAATTAAAATCTGGTGATAAAAATGTGCTTGGGTTTCACATTCATTGAAACACTTTTATTGCTTCCAGTTACTCAAAAAAGCAGGGATTCATCAATCAAATATGTCACAATATACTAAGTATGTCCTGCAAACTTCTTTGAACATTTCAGTTTTGGATCTGAAAGTTTCAATTTCCAAATACAGTGTTTTGTACTTTGTAGACATTATTTGTAAACAATCAATTTGCTGTTTCCTCAGCTGAAAGAAACTGTTTTATCCCATTTGGCTTCTCCTTTTGAAGTTGTACTTAAAAGCTGTGTTTAAATAATAACTGTAACTGCTGCTGTTTTGTCATCAAACAATTAAAGAAATATGCCCTGTATATCATTGATCTTCTCTTTGAGGACTGAATCCTTTTTCTTGTATGGCTTTTTTGGGTACTTTTCCTGGTAGGGTATTTCATTATTCGACCACGAGTCTGAAATAAACCCAGTATCGGGAGGGAAGGAGGTGGAGGGAGGGCTGACTGGGGAACCCACAACCAGAACCAAAGAATGTTGTAGCATTATATTAATTCGTAAGTACATGTTTGGTTTTATGGCTGCCTTGTCCCCTCTGTAGACAACATTTGTCAAAGATCATAGTGTATTATGGTTAGAGGCAGCTGCTTGGGTCAAGGCTGGGTTTGCTACATATTGATGTTACTGCTGCTTCTTTACAAACCCCAGTTGTAGGTGATTTTAGTATTAAACCTGTTTTGGACCTCCAGTTATCTCATTAGTTAGCTTAAGCTGTTGGGTATTTGGCCTCACTTTCAGTGTGCTTTCTTGACTCTGTGTGTGTGCTTGAGGATATATTACAGAGAGCAATTAATGCTTAATGAAATTTGCACACTTACAGATTTATTTTTCCTTCCCCACCTCTCTCTGGCCCCCTTCTATTTGCTTATACCAAGGCCATTTTATTTCTGAGCATGTTGAAATCTTTTCATTCTGAAGGGTAAGACATGTTTCTGAAGGCTGAAACTTCACAATATCCATATTTTCTACTGAATTGAATTAAAAGGTAAGGTGAAACACATAGCAGTGTAAAACATCACAGGTTTTTTTTCACTTCTGGATTTAGTCCCAGTGACATTTCAGAAAGTAAGGATTCTATTTTAGTGTCATGGCAAAACTGGAGAATAATGACTCAGTGTTGAGGCTGAATAGTTGGGGTTTTTTTGGGGAAAAGTTTACACTGTTACCAGCACATTGTTCTTGTACTGTGGAAGAAATTAGTATATGTAAAAGTTAGGAATACCGCAACCATGTGATGTAGGTGAGAAAATTCTTGGAGGAAAGGTGCCTTTTCCATAGAAATGCTCTGTAAAATGAGCTCTAGCAAGAGAGTTCTATGTTTAAAAACTAAATCCAAAGCAAAAATGAAACTGTGCTACAGAACACAATAATAAATGACAGTGTTCTGACTTGGGGAGAGTGGCAGGGTGATGTGCTCGATCTAGTTCTAAGAAACCACATATATTACTCTGCTGCCCCCTTCATACTCCCTCATACGCCCACTGATTTTAGCAAATTTAGTAAAAGGTACATGACCCTACATTCTCCTTTCATCCTTAGACCGTTACAAGATCAGTAATGCAAACAGAATGTTTGCAGTCTTAGCTAGAGACCAGGTATTAAATGTGAGACAGTTGCCACTGAAGGAAGAGTTTGTGCAGTTTTAGCCAGGATATGAAAGGATGACTGTAGAAGCTGCTTTACTTCTTATCTCTTGTGTATTCTGGACTTCTGTTCCTTTTGTTTCAAAAAGCATAATGAAGCTTTATGAAAACACCCACACACATCAGCTGAAGTATATTTTGCCTGAGCTGATTTGTTTGAAAATCTAAGAAATCCAACTCTTTATCTTGAGGAATCATGAGATTTAATATACTGTGCTAAGAATTAAGGGTTTTATTTACTGCTTGAAATTGGATTTTTAAAGGCTAGTGTGAAAAAGGCAAGATGTGTTTCCAGTATATTGGGAGCAAATTTGCTTCCACTGGTTTTTTTTGCCTTGATAAAAATGCAGCTTTTTTCATTTTTGAGACTTTCTGCTCAGTTTCCCTGATTTGTAATTTAAAAAAAAAAATTTCTTAAGTTGTATTGCAAGACAACACCTACTGTGAACCTGGTTGGCTTACCATAAAATTACCCAGTGGTGGTACAGCTTGTCTTGGATAAAGAGTGAGACATGTGCTGTACGTAGCATGTTACCGCTTTGGAAGGGGACTAGATGGAAACAGTTTTTATTGGGTGAACTATTTAGTCACTGTCATGAGCCCTAATTTTCTGGCCTGAAACATCTTGTCTCCATAAACTATTGAAGGATGTGGGAAGATCTATTTGCCTGGTGAAGTTACTTGCAAAAAAAGAGAGGCAAAAAGGCTAGTGTGTTGTGGTCCACTTGTTAAGCTTATTGAAGTCAAAATCAACCTGCTTCATTCTTTTACTGCTCTCTGACCTTTGCTTGCTGGTAAAGGATACTCATTAAAAAAAATCTGTGGATCCTTTCTGTTCAAAAGCTCACAAGGATGTCCTTATTTTACTCATATTTAAAACAAGTCAGTTTTTCTTTAATGATTTTGGTTAAATATTTTAAGACTTGAAGTAGTTATGCTACAGAGATTTTTCTGCATGTGTTATTTTTAAGATTCTAAGTGGGTTTTCATGTTCATGTATTATTCTAAAGGTTAACAACAGTACATGACTCTTGCTAGAAGGCTCAGTATGTAAGCAGTTAAACTAACAGCTCAAGACATAACAAGTGATTTTATATTATGTGACTATTTTTAGATCCTTGGTTATGTCAAGAAGGTAAAAGCATAAGCACTTATTTTGGGAAAAATGTGGTTTTTCTCTGGCTGATTCATTTTGGGTGTTTGGTGATGGGGTTTTTTTTCCTTCTTTTGCCTGCTTGCCTAATGTTTTTTTTCAGGTAACTCAGGCAGTATGTTTGTATGTGTGCCCTGGTAAACTGATCATGAAGGTAGCAATTCAAATAAAAGGAAAATAAAGTTAATATTATCAGAGATCCTATTTAATGTAACTTTATTAATTGCTTAAAAATGGTTTCTGTAGCTTGTTAAATCTTGCTTATTCTTTCATTATACTCCTGTTTTTCAGTATAAAATGGAATAAAGGATATCCCTCTGTTTTTGAGAAATAAAGTTGGTTTGTGTGGGGGTTTTTTTATGGGTATGGAATTTTTGATTTCTTTCAGAGAAGAGCAGTTTCTGCTGACCGGTTTTTCCGGTTTAGCCTCACACCGGTTTGTTGTAACCAGTCACTAATCTCCTGTTATCTCTATTGGCACTATATGTGATTGGGGGGAGACTGTGGGACAGTACTGGGGCATCCTAAAGGAGGTTTAGGAATGAAATTCCCCAATTTAGTGTTCCCATTGGAAAACTCCAAACCATGTGCTTCTCACTTACTTCCTTCCCATGCCCCCCACCCCTTTCCCCGGCAGTGAGATAGAGAGGAGAACTGGAAGCATAAAAGGCGTAGATTGTGGGTTGAGATAAGAGCAATTTACTGGAAATAGCAATGAAATAAGAAAAAGAGCAGTAACAGCAACAATATTAATAACAGAGTGTATGAGGGAGGTGAATGATTCACATATGAGTGCTCCCCACGTGGAGCCTTGTGAATACCTGACTGCACCACCACACCACACAATGCAGAAGGGACTCCTTCCTCTGCCCCCAGAAAATAGTGTGAGGTGGGTATAGAATAGTCTTTGCCTCCTGATCATGCCCCCTCTTGGCTACTGTAAAAATTAACCCTGTCCTTGCTGGAACCAGGACATTATCTTCCCCTTAGTCTATACCATTTGTCATGCCCAAATCCTACACCTACCAACTATATATGTACATATTTATTTATATGCACACACACAAGCATAGATGTATCATTTCAGTAGTCAGTGGCTGTCCCTCCAGGCTGTCCATTGAGTTAATTTGGTCTGTGACTTTAGGCTCTGTACATCCTAGATGTCTTCCAGGGCAGGAGGGCTGGTGTGCTGCCAGGTGCTTGTAAGCTACAGCAGGAGCTTATAACCGGTGTATCTGGAGCAGACCATACTCATTGCCCATTGTAGTTACAGCATACAGTGGCAGTGTCATTCAACAGCCAGTATTATAAAATTCAGTGTTACAGACTGTTCTCACCCAAAAATCAAATCCCTTTGAGGTACACATTGTGTTTCCTCATCCCTCTGCATTACTCACCAACTGCCCCTGGGTCCTTGAACAAAAGCAGTCCCACAGATCGGTTTGCCTTTGCTTTAGGCAGGACTAATCCAAGCTGATATTCCTCAAATGCACCACGGAGACTTCATCCCCTTCTACGGTATGTGGAGGTTTTGACTGGTCAGGACCAGCTCAATTGATGGAGCCTCTGGTGTTAACTAAACCCAGCAGCCTTTGCTAAGTGTAGATTGTAGCGTTTGAAGGCCCCATCACCCACTGCTTTCAGTGTGGCTTCTAACAGTTCATTGTACTGTTCAGTTTTCCCAGAGGCTGGTGCATGATAGGAAATAGGATACACCCACTCAATCCTGTGCTTGCTGGCCCTGGTGTCTGTGAGGCTATTTTTGAAATGAGTCCTGTTGTCCAACTCGGTTCTCTCAGGGGTGCCATGTTGCCACAGGACGTGCTTTTCAAGGCCCAAGATGGTGTTCTGGGCAGTGGTGCGGGGCATGTATCCAGCCATCCAGGGGTTCTTTCCACCCTTGTAAGTATGTAGCACTTGCACTGGAGGGTTTTCAGCAGTGTGATGTAATCAGTCTGCAGGGCCTCCCCATAGTTACATAGTCCACCATACCACAGCGGCCTTACCCGCTTGGCCTGCTTGATCGCAGTGCACGTTTCACAGTTATGGATAACTTGGGAGATAGTATCCATGGTTAAGTCCACCCCTCAGTCACAAGCCCATCTGTGTGTTGCATCGCTTCCCTGATGACATGAGGCATGATGGGCTCACTGAGCCAGAAATTATTCACCTTTACATTGTCTGTCCAGATCCACCTGACAAACTTTAATCTTAGCAGCTCGATCCACCTGTCTATTGTTGCAGTGTTTTTTGGTACCCCAGCTCTTGGGTACATGTGCACCTATGTGAATACTTTTATGGCCAACTTCTCTACCTAGGCAATGATGTCTTGCCACATTTTATCAGCCCAGATGCATTTCCCTCTGTGCTGCCAATTGACCTTTTTCCATTGGTCCAGCCACCTTTAGATCATTTGCCTCCATCCGTGAGTCAGTGTAGAGATAGAGCGCTGGCCATTTCTCTTTCAGTGATATCTAAAGCCAGCTGGATGGCTTTCAGCTCTGCATCCTGGCTTGATCCACTTTGTCCCTCAATAGCTACTGCAGCTCATTGTGTAGGATTTCGCATGGCAGCTTTCCATTTTCAATGTGTGGCAGGAGCTGTCAGTAAAGAGGGTGTATTGCTTTTCATTTTCTGGTAGTTGATTATATGGTAGGGCCTCTTCAGCATCTGTTACCTTCTCCTTTGAGGATGATAAGTCTGAAATTTTTGCCTTCATGCCAGTTCATGCTGACTTCCAAGATCCCTGGGTGATTGGGGTTTCCTATTTGAGCTTGCTGTGGGATCAGCACAATCTGCCTGCCTACTCCATGTAATGTTAGTGGAATGATGTGTGGCAGGGACTTTCCCTTTGAACAGCCAGCCCAGTATTAGCAGTTGGGGTGCCAGAAGAAGCTGTACTTCAATGCCGGTCACTTCTGAGACAGCTCAAACTCCTTCATAAGCTGCTGGTGTCTCAGTTTGGGGTGTAACAGGCCTGGGATCCCTTGTATTTCTAACTGCAGAAATCATGGGGTTCTCCTTGAGTCTCTCTGGGTGCTTTTTGCCAGAGACTCCAGGAAGGACCTTTCTCTCTGGCTAGAGTGTAAAGCGCATTTTTCGCATCTTGTCCTTTCCTGACTGACTCAAGGGCTGCTGCATGAACAATCTCCTGTTTAATTTGTTCAAAAGCTTGTTGTTGTTCAGGACCCCACTTGAAACCATTTTTTTTCCGGGTCACTTGATTGAGAGGATTTACAGTCTGACTGTAATCTGGAATATGCATCCTCCAAAAACCCACAGTGCTTAGGGAAGTGTTTCCTTCTTGCTACTGGGTGGGGACTTGGCTACTATTTTGTTGACCACATCATTGGAATCTGACAATGTCCATCTTGCTGTTTTACTTTTAAGGACTACTTTCCTGGATGCTTTAGATATAATATTATTTGATAGTTGAAGTATGTAACTGGTACTTGAAAAGCTGTGTGGAAATTATCTTACTGAAGTTTTTGGGTGTTGTAGAGGCTTGAGTAACTTTCTTGCACGACAGAACGTTAGGTTGGTTTTCATCCAGAAGCAAAGTTGGAAAGTTTTGCAGTGTATGTGTCTTTAATGAAATGGAAGAGAAACAAAATCACAGAATAGCAACTTTGTCATCTGTCAAAGCAAAGCTTCACGAGTTTTAAATATTCTTAATAGAACAGCAAGATTCTGCTATAATGGGAATTCCACCTGTACCGTTTTCCTAGTTGTTTGCTCTTATTAGGGGATTAGCACTTTTTTATAGAAGACAATTCTGCCATTAGATTTTTTGTAAGCCTAAAGTTATAATTATTTCAGTTTTTCAGAAACGTAAAGTAAAATTACAGAATTTTTTCTTTAAACATATGTTTGCAGAGCATTATTAGCCTTGAAATAGCGTGTAAATTATGATAGCATGGAGGGAATATGTACCACTGTGTAGGAGTGAATTGGAACTGGAGATACTCGGGACGTTTCGACTATGATTCATTATTTCTTTGTCTGGTTTGGAGAGCTTAGAGTGTGGCTTTTGTACCTTTGATCATGTCTATCTTGTATGTGCAAACATTTGAATAGCAAATTCAGTCACTAACTATAGAGTAATTCTTTTTTCTTCAATACTAAATTTGAGCTAATTGAAGTAGTGATGTCAGTGGGCAGCTCTGTGTCCATGGATCATGCAAGGCTGGTGCTTTTGAACTATTTGCTCCTATTGTGGAACCTTTAAAAAGAAGAATGCACTTAGGAGGCTGAGTATCTCTGGTCTGTATGGAGATTGTGTTAAGAAACAGAAGTTGGGTTTTCATTTTCAGCAGTATATGTACTGTTGTATGGTTTCTTTTCCCTCTCCTCCATTTCAGTTTATGCTCTAAAGGTGTGGTTCACTGTATTTTCTCTCCCATTCATCCTTTCAGCTCCAAACAAGCCCTCTTCTCCCCACTTCATTTTTTTCTGTCTTTTTTGGTCTCCCCTTGAATTAAAGTAAACACTGCTGTTGTTTACAAAGTCCCATGCTGCTGAAGAATTGGAGATGGCTTTTGCTCTGCTAGTCTTCGCTGAAGAAACATTTTTAGTTAGTTGAGAGTGGTCTGATGGTTACATGCTGTGAAGTTATGCAAAACTTTTTGTCTCCGATGTGAGCAGTAAAATGTTACTTGATCCACAGCTGGATTTTTAAAATGCTACACTATTTTAGTAGGGAAGGCTTCTTGTCGCTTTATGTGAAAGTGATCACATTCAGGGCTTTAGCTGAAATTGAAGCAATCACCTCAGAATACTTTCATTTAAAGTAGACAACATAACTATTGCTGCAATGAGCTAATCTAATACAGGCCTTACATCAACATGATTGCAACATAAAGACCCTTATGTAGAACCAAGCTAAGCTGACTACGCTCGCATATTCAGCCAGTGCTTCTGACCTTTTCTTCTGAAAACAGCTGTTGATCCTTTCACCCGCCTAGACTAAGGGAGATGGCTGGTTGACTATTAAGGTGTATCTTCCTTTGCATGAAAAACCTTTCAATTTACTGACCTGGCTTTGTACTTGAAAAGCACTGCCATAGGCCACACTTACTTTTCAATGGTATGCATCAATTCGCATGACAGAACTGTCTTTGCTGATACCCTGAAAGGCTGGTAATTCTGCAAAGGGCTAAAATACTCTGCAAGAGTTTTACCTCTAATTCAGTGCTTTTCAGCCAAGAGAGTGTACTATATTCGGTTCTCAAATGTGATCCACTGATTTTATTGTAGTTACTTTTTGGAATAATTTTTACGCTTTGTTGTGTTGCTGCTCTTCTTCAAAACACACTTGCAAATTTTAGTGTAGAAGTTTTGAAGAACTGCACAGAAAGACCAAACTCTTCAAACTCTTAGCTTGCTGCTGCGCAGGGAGAAGTGATAGCAAGGGAAAAGTCACTGCATGTGGAGTGCATTGTTACAAAGCTCCTGGGCTTTGACTTCCACTAACTTTCCATTTCTGATTGCTAAAAAGGGCTTAACTTTTGGGGTGAGAACTAAGAGAAAAGGAGGAATCTAAAGTAGCCTTTTTTTCCCCTGGGTCACCTATGTTTTTTGTTCTGCAGCCTTTGGTACCCTGTTAGGATAAGCTGTACTTATTTCACCTAATGGGGGTTAATGCTGGTAGTGTTTTTCTCTCACAGCTGGTGGGCTTTCTGGCTGTTTTTTGAGCTTCATAGTGCAAGTGGTGATATTTAAGGATCTGACTGGGAGCTAGTTACTGAATAGCATAAAGTAGAGAAAGTGAGAAGTAATCAGACTTGCAGTCTGAAGTAACGCAGCATTGCTGTGGGTTTGTGCTCACAAGACATTTGAGGCAGCGTAGCAATGTGTGATCAGTAAAATACTGATTTGTTTCCTGTGAATGGTTTTTATTTCCTCTTAAGATATGGGGATTTTGACTTAAACATTTAACTTGGTCTATGAAGCTAAAAGATTTCTAAAACGTCTTTGTTGATTGTTGTTGATGTTGACTTAATACTCCTGTTTTTCTTATGCAGTATTTAATTAGTGGAATTAATCTCTTCTGATTATAATATTACCATTGCCTACAGTAATAGCATATTTTTAAACCAATCTCTCAGTTAAAGAAGTTCTTGCATCAAAATGGCTAGTTATAGTGATTTTCTAGAATCATTACTAGCAGTTCACACAAGGGAGGATGCTGAAATAAAGCAGTAGATAAGCATGTGGAAAATAACTTTTGAGAGGAATTTAATGTAATGAAAATTATGATTCTTTTATCCTAAAAATGTAGAGATGGATGCATTAAGAGATTTCTGAATGTTTTATAATTATTTTCTTTTTGGCAGTCTTGTGACTATATTATCTATGTTGGCTCTGTAGCTTACATAAGCTTAGGAGACTAGAGTGTTGGTAAGTGTGAGGTATCTCCTGACCTTTCAGAAAAGGTTGAGATGCCATTGAGAGTTCTAAATCAGATCTGCCGAATTCTTGTAATAAGATGTCAAAGACGTTTGACTTTTTTCTCTTCCCCACAGAGTCTGAAAAATATTGTAACTTGATTAATATTTTTATTTTCTTCCTAGTCAAGAAACTTAATTAAACATCTTGAACTCTACAAAACCTGCAAATGAACTTGTCTGATGTATTTTGTGATAGATACTTCTAACATAGACTACTGAACTTGGTATGTTCTTCAAAAGAATATGTACGGAAGTTGGCATAGTCCCTGGTTCCCTGGTTGATACCAAAGGTTGTTATATATTGTTTATATCTGGAGATGTTTCTGTCTAAGTTATCACTGCATTTTGAAACTGTTCATTTGTGCTCAGATCAGAAGTAGATGGACTACTCAGCTGTAAGTAAAGGTAACTTTTTGCTTTACGACATGATACTTCTGTTTCCACGCACAGCAGATGTGTTCTTTGCTTCCAGGCTTAAGAGGTCACTGTGCCCAGTAAACTGCCACAAATTCTCTGCCTTTGTGATAGGACTACAGAAATGATGTCATGAGTTATTTGTAATCTGAGGGATTGTTGCTGCCAAAATTTTGGGGTGACTGTCTAAAGTTTTGTGTTAAGGTACATTCATAACCAGTGTAAGCAGACTCAGTTTGAATACTTGCAAAACCAGCATGAATATTTGACCAAAATTGTCAAACTAGCAGTTCAGGAGACAGAGTTGGTTTTTCTTTTTAATCTACAGCATCCTCTTTGCATTTTTAGTTCATATACCTGCAGCAGGCACAGCTTTGCAGCTCTATCTGTGCTTTTATGGTCAGGTAACTACTCACATATTTGAGTTGCAGATTCTTTGAGTTAAAAGCACAAATTAGTTTGAATTCTGAATGTAATGGTGGTGGATGGAGAGGAGATGGAAGAAACCCAGAATGCAAAACTCGTAAATTCTGCAAGATTAATAAACTGGATTTAGAGATCCCATCCATCTAATAGTAAGTGAAATTGGCTTATATTGCTAGATTTTCTTCTACTAACTTATTTCAAAAGCTTTCTAATAAATGTGGTAATAGTGTGGTAAAAGCAAGACACAAGCAGTAGAATTTTTAGGTAATAATCTTTTCATGTATTTGAAATATTGTTCCACTCATGTTCTTTCTCCTTTTTCCTCCTTTCATGCTCTTATACTCTACTATATGGGAATAATCGCTTTGTTCTGAAAGGATAGACGTAGATAGGATGTTAGGAAGAAGTTCTTTACTGTCAGTGTGATGAGACACTGGAACTGGTGGCTGTTGCCCAAAGATGTTGTGGATGCCGCATCCCTAGAAGTGTTCAAGGCCAGGTTGGATGGGGCCCTGAGTGACCTGATCTAGTGGGAGGTATCCCTGCCCATGGCAGGGGTTTGAAACTAGATGGTCTTTTACGTCCCTTCCAACCCAAATAATTCTGTGAATACTGGAATGCTAGTCTCTCATAGCTAGTGGATAACAAATATGATGTCGACCTTCTTGTAACCCTCTTCAGAATTTATTTCAGGTTTACCTGAAAGCATCAGATCTTTGAATATTTAAAACTAAGTTGTAGCAGAAGAACTTGAGACATGGTCTCCCATGACTTTTTCATGCTCTCCTTTATAACAAAGTATCAGGTTTTTTTTCTGTCGCTAATAAATGTTTGTCCTGCCAGTACCTCTTTTCTTTGTTTTCTTGTATTATTCCCTAAGTATACTTAATGCAGAGCCATCAAAATTATCACTAGATACATATTTCTTTTGTTTGGCTGATAGGTGCTGACTGTAAAGTTAGCAAGACAAATAAAATAGGTTTGCTTATGGGTTTATACTAGACAGTCTTCGCTAATTGGGATTTTTTTCCTACCAAACTGGCTTTGCATGTCCTGTATAAATTAAGTATTATTGAGACCTCTGGACCATTGCTAAATTTGGTTCAAACTGACCATTGAACTTAAACATTACTAGAGAACAATAACAAACAGATGAACAAGCAGTATGATCGCATAGGTCTTATTTCTGTTTGAAACATTACAGGCCAACAGCTGTAATGTTTCAAATAGCATTCTTGTTGGAGTTCAAAATAATCTTTGCCATCCTGTTCCTAGCACATGTAGTGATGGTTGATACTTCTTGTTCTTGGTTTGATTAGGTTAATAGCTGGTTTTCTGAAATCTTTAGCCCTTTTGCCTGCTTTTTACTTTTAAGAATGCTTAATACTTTTGGTAAAAGTGAGTGTTTGTAGACTGTCTTTTGCTGTCAGGCAAATTTTTGCTGCTGTATAAACTCTGTTGTTCCTTGGATCGTGTAGTTGTTCGGGTTGGAAAAGACCTTTAAGATTATTGAATCCAACTTTTGGGTTAATACTGCCAAGTCTACCACTAAACCATGTCCCCAAGCACCACATCTCCAAGTCTTTTAAATACCTCCAGAGATGGTGACAACCACTTCCCTGGACAGCCTGTTTCAGTGCCTGGCCATGCGTTCAGTGAAGAGATATCCCTTGCATCCAATTTAAACCTCCCCTGGTGCAACTTGAGGCTGTTTTCCTCTTGTCTTATTGGTTGTTACTTCGGAGGCAGACTACTCGTCTCGCTTAAGACCTTTGTTCCAAAAACCACGTCAACTGTTTTGCTGTATCCTCTCTAAGCTTTTATGCTCACTCTGCTGAATATATCTTATTTAGCAACTGAAGTCTCTGACAGCTTGTTATGAGTGAAAGGTCTTATTTCCTCCTTTTTTTACGAATAGGAAAAGATGTTAACTAGCAGAAGGATGTTGCAAGTTAGGGAAAATACAGTTGTGATCGTTACCTTAGTAACACTTAAATAATTTGCTGGGTATCTTTCAGTACTTGGAAACTCTTCTCTGTTAGACTTAAATGACAACTGTTTCTTCTTTGAAAGGCTTATTATGAAAGTAAGACTTTTCTTAAGTGTATTAAGATTTTTTTTGACACAGGTTTTTAACATATATTAGTATCTTCTTCACACTGTTTTTTCAACAGATCTGTTGAATTTATTGTTAGCTACCTTTAGTTTTTCCTTAATGAGGACTCTTTTGAAATTCTAGCCTTGGTTTGTGTAGTATTTTGTAAGTATCGCTCATGTTAATATACTAAATAAATTACTGAACGTTGCCATGCTGCAGTAATGAAGTAAGCTTGAGTGCCTCAGCTCTGTACTGTTGTCTGTTGCTTGATTCCCTGACCCACAGATTTTGCTTTTCTACTTACTTTGGCCTTTTTGAGCAACAGAAGCTATCCCTCAACTTATATGTATCCAGTTGTGTAATTAACCATTCTGACATGGAAAGTTTGTAGCAAACTTTCCTGCTCTTTTTAACTGAGGGCATGCCATGATTCCACGGTAAAACCCCTAATCCTTCACAGGTACTCCCTTGCTGTTTCCAACCAGGAGAGAACCTACTAGTACAGCACGCTGTGGAGTGTGCCCAGCAACAACTGGGACCATATCCACCAACAAATCCAGCTCTCTAACATGTTTTGAAGTGTTTAATAAGTAACAGGAGGCAGAGACTCTCTTAGATTCCAAAACTTGTCCTGGTGATTGTCATCTGAGTTACTAAGAAAATACAGAATATGCTTGATCAAATGAACCTGAGTATCCCAGACAGAGAATTAACTGAGCTTCTTTTAAATGTGGAAGGTTTGCTGTTTCTTTTTCTCTGGCCGTAAGCATGTGGGAAAGAAGATCATTTCTAAGCAAAAGGAAGAGGAAATTGTCTCATATTTATTAAATCCTTTTCCTATCAGGAAGTATGCATCAGGATTATATGCTTGGCAAGCAAGAGTACATATTTTGGCACATTTTTCTCTTTGTAACTTTAACAGCCTGCCAGCATTGCAGGCAACACTAGCAGCAGTCTGTGTCCCAGACAGTTTTGATTATAAATCCCAGTCTCTCCAGCAGGGCCGAAAGCTCTGTGGGGATGGGTACTATTTCGTCTCCTTGTCTCCTTTTCCTTCCCTAGTGCACTGGGGAAAGAGAGGGTAGGGGATAGATGGAGAAGGTAAGATTATGGTCATGCTTCAGTTAACCCCCTCTGCATCCTAGTTAAATATCCTGTGAATAAATAGCCTGTCTAAATTTGAGGAGAGTCCAGGCTTGTTGTGACAGAACCAATGGTCTGCAATCTAATTGTATCTGAAAGATCTCCAATAAACCATTGTTTGAGTGCACCAGCCCCCAGAATTACAAATGGCATTGCCCACACAGGCATTCCAGAAATTGTGGACACAGTCTTTTCCTGCTTATCAAATGAAAAGTTAAAGGGTAAATCTCTTTTAAAGTTCTGTTGGGACCAAACATAATGTCATGAACTTTGATCCTCTGTCAGTGCTCAGACTGGTAGTGCTAACTGTGCCATTTGAGGTGACAGTGGCTTCCCCATTTACACAAGGACAGGGAGAAAATAGCTGAGCGTAGTTATGTTTGCTGTGAAGACTTTCTGTGAGATTGATGACCATGTTGCTGAAATAACTTAGATTTTGTAAATGAAATAAAACTGAAATGTGAAGAGAGGCAGATGAGGAGAGTAGATGTCCTTGTATGGGAAAGATTCTGAGGAAAAGGCTGGATGTCCAGTTATCCTTTGGTCTTCAAGAGGAGTTTATTACCTTTAGTGCTTGTTTTTTTCAGATACCCAAATTGTTTACATAAGCATGCTTAATAAGGTAGCTAAAGTGTAACATTAATACAGTTTGAGTGTTTTGTCAACTTCTTCTTCTTCTGTCGTTTGAATAGAATACAGTTCTGGAATTTTATGGGAGCATTCCCTCTACAAATGCATTTTATCATCATTCTGTGGAATGAATATGAAGAGTAGTAAATCATGGAATTTCATATGTTTTTCCAAATTATGTCTTCAAGCAACTTCTACTGTATTTAAAACTTGCTTTAAAATGTTTAAAGCTTACATATTAAAATCTAGGATATTCTCTTTAATATGAAAGTTAATGTTTTTAGTGGATGGGAGAGAAATGTGTAAGAAATATTTTGAATAATTTTTGGATTGTAAACTGATTTTATGGAGCAGTTAAGTTACATATTTGGGTTTTGCTTAAAATGTGATGTTTTTCTTGGAAGGTTTTTATAAAGCCAGTCAGTTTTCTCTAACACGAAGGAGATTATAAGTTAGCATCTTAGCAAAAAAATGGAAGCTTATCTATTGACATTCTTTTTAACTTCATGTAAGCTATATATTGTTGTCTATTTTTATGGCATGTAAGTTTCCTGTCTAACTATTTGGTTGTGTGAAATGCCTGACAAATTGTTGGTGCTCTTAGCTTAGTTTTATCACATATCTGTTGGTCCATGGTTTGATCTCAAATGTGGCTTTTTAAGTCTGGAACAAGGAAAGGTGAAGTTACAAAGAGTGAAAACTTTGGTTACTGTGCATATAGAAGCTACTCTCTGTAATGCAAAGGAATCGGATTAAGAGAGCAAATAATTTATTTTTCCTCAAGGGCAAACTTAAGTGCTGCCAATAGAAGGACTCTTGAAATAACTGCAGTCTTCCATAGTTTCCATGTATCTGCCACATGTGAAGTGTTTTGTATCTTCTTAGGATCTAGGTGTTGAAGGAGACTTTGTCATGAAGATAAAGGAAGGTTGTTTTTTTTTTTCATCTAGCATGAAATCTGAAGTTGAGTTCATAACATCACAAACGTGTCTAAGCTGTTTCCTGAAGATATTTTACAAGACTAGATTTCTCTGTACAGAGATTCAAGAAGTGGATTCCCAAAGCCAGTACCACAACTTGTGGAGATTGGTCTTTAGGTATCTGTCCTGAGTCAAAGATCCTGAATCTCATTTCTGAGGACTTGGTATTTCACAAGAGATTGTAACCATAGGCAAGGAAAAAAAATTACATTATTATTACTATTTGCCTTAATTGTATTGTATAGATCGTTCATTGAGTTGCTATTAATTAGTAGAAAAGTGTTATTGTTGATTTCACAGACTAAGTCTCTGTTTTGTGTATAGCATGAAAACAAACAGAAAGGTTTGATTACTTGTTACCATTCCTTTGTCAGCAGTTCTTCATTTAGGAAATTTCTGCCACTGTGCACACTTCTGTATTCCCTATTTTCCTTACCACACTGAGAGACTGCTGCTTCAACTTTCTTCACACATCCTGCAGAAAGATTGTCCCCTGTTTATTTCCATTAGCTGTTTAGCTGGCTTCTCATTAAACCCCATACCTGAAATAGTTAATTTTAGATATCAGCTGGGGAGTCACATGGCAAACCAAAATTGTAATGAGCAGTTGTAGCCTTACTAGATGGTACCTAACATCCTTCTTCCAGGTATGGAATTGCTGTTCATTCATGTTGTTAAAAATTTACTTGGTTAGGAATGGGCACACTTGATGTGCACTGCAATGAAAAGTTGAATGAAAGAGCATTGTAAACTATTTTTTGGGGGGGTACCAAATGGGGCAAGATTTAACTGGATGGTTACCATAATTTAAAAAATGGTGCTATCTTATCTATCAATTCAATCATGCACTTGTTTGGTATTCCTGAATGAAAGTAACAACACTTACTGCTTTAACAATACACAAAAATAACTATTTGAAATTATTACTGAAAATACTTTATGCCTATGACATAGTTCTGGCTAAGCTGCAAAGCTCTTAATGACTGACAGATTGTGGAGAATAGTGGAGTACAGTTTTTAAACACTTGAATAATGAGCCTGTGGCTGGGAGGTACTGGCAAGTTGTAGATATTGCAGACATCAAGAAGAGTGTTGAAGGAAAATGCAGATGTCATACAATAGTTTTAAAAATATATATGCATGCCCTGAGTCTCTGTAAAATGCAGGTAGCTGATGGCAACAGTTCAGTTAAGTATAGCTGTAAACAGAGGGACAGCTGTAAAGGGATGAAGAATTTATACTATAGCTTTGTAGTGTAATTGCAAGCTTAATGCAGAAGAGTGTCTCCTGAGGCACTTCAGGAGGTTCAAGTGAAATAATTCACAGTGAATTTAGCAGTAGCTGGAAACAAACTAACTTCTTTTTTTGTTTCAGTAGTAGTAGTAGCAGCCTGCTTTCTTTCTCTACCCACCCTCACCCCTCCAAAGAATGAAGTTTGACTGAAATGCTTAGTTTAAGCCCCTGTGAGGGCTCATTGGAATGATTATACAAAAGTTTGCCAAACAGCTGGGGTTTTATAACCAAAAGTTAATGTTGGGGGCAAAGTCATAGTTTTAATGTTTTTGGAAGGAGGAGGTATAAACAAATTTGCCTTTGTTATACGCTTTGCTTAACAGTTTTTGTCACTGAATTGATCTGTAGGTGGGGCTGATAAAGGCAGCAGAACCTCAGTCTAAAATCCAAGGATAAGATTCTCTGGGTGGAGGCTCTGTTTTGTCTGCTTTGGCGCAAAGGCTGCGTGAATGGCTGAGGGTGCTAATGCTGAGTGTGGTCTGCAGCCCACTCCTCTGCCTCTGCATCCTGCCCTGTCCTGACATTTATGATGGTGAGGCAGGGTAAGACAGCTGCATGTTGCTGCAATAGCCCTCTGTTGCGAAAGACAGAGGCAAGCTAGAGCAAAGCTTAATTCCTGCAGTATAGTTAGCTCTGTTTCTGTTCTGGTTGGAAGTGGTTAGATTCCTGGGAAGCTGTCAGAGGTTGGTAATTTGGACAGAGAGAAGTCAGGAGCACAGTCACAGTGGTGAGGCTGGGGATGTCATTGGGACTCCTAAACTGTGGACAAAACTATGGAAGTTGATGCTGGTACTGTTGCTGCAGCAAAAATTAATTTAACTGGAAAAAGCTAGTTTTGTCAGTACTCCTGGGAAGCCTTTGATTTGTGCTGTCCCCAAACTTGGAGATGAATGATGTTACTCAGTCATGTGACTGGTGCCTCTTAACAGAATAGACAAAAACTAAATATCAGCTATGCTTAAAAGTGTCTTTGTGATTTGCTTTTGAAAATGCATTCATAATAAGTGATATCATGCATCTCCTCTGATAGCTTTTCTTTTCTTAAAATAAACTTCCTTTTGATTCTTTGGCTTATCGGGATGTTAGAAATAGGATAAAGGGTTGAAGGAACCTTGAAAAGCTTTAGTGTTTCAATAATGTGTACAAAACTTAAAGCTAAGGTAATTTGAGAAATGTGGTGCTTGACCTATGATACTGCTCTAGTTTGCTGTTAGAATTGGAGGAACTAGCCAAACCAGTAAATCCACTGTGTAGAAAACAGTATTCTGGCAAAAGGCCTTCAACAAATCCTTTATAAATCAAATAAATATGTTAACTACCATGAAAGTCTTCAGTTTCTCAAAAAATTGTCAACGCAGAATAACCAGTCTAATACTGGAGCAAAGATGGGTATGTCATGACAATAGAAAACTTTTTACTACTACTAAAGATTTCACTTCTCAAATTTGCTTCTTTCCAATATTTCTGGAGGTATGACATGTTTGCCTTTAAGACTGTTTTCTACTTATTTTATAGTACAATCATTTGAAGAGAATTTATCATTAGTATTTGTTGTACCTGACATATTACTTGGATGCCAGTCTTGGAGTTGCCCTGACAATGAGTTCTGAGATGATCAAATGAATCTCCTATAACTTTTAATGCATGTAGTGTCACAGAAAGATATTTCTCAGTTTCTGCAATACAGTATGCTTCAAACCAGAACTGATTATATATTTACATTATATTGCAAATGCAGTCACAGATTAGAGATATTGACAAGTCAGTCATTGCAAAGTAAGATGCTGTGTGTCCCAGGATGAAACAAGTTTTCCTCGAAAATTTTATTTCTGTGGAATAATTTTCTCATTGTTGTGTGTAGTCAGATGCAAACCATTGTATTATGTCAGTCTATTTGAATATTGAAAAGGAGATTAGGAGAATCTCTCTTGAGTACAGGTTTACTAAGTACTTTTTTTTCTTTATAACAAGTATTCCTTTAATTATCTTGAAATTTTCAGAAATATCCGTCATTTTAAATGGACATTGAAACAGACCTGGTTTAACAGTCAGCAGGAAACGAAATTGTTCATAGTTGTTTAGTGCCATCCTAAAGTAGCACTCCTGTTAAAGTGACAGTCAGCTTCATTGCCCTGTGATTTCACACCAAAATTTTTGTTTGCTGAGAATCCAGGAGTTGCAGACTCTTTATAGAGGGGGAAGCACCGGCAGTAATTAATGAGTGGGACTGCTGAGTGCAATGTGTCCACATGGATTCACTGTTATCTCAGGATGATCCTGTGATGTCCCTATGGCTAGTGGTGATTAAAGGACCATGTCTGCCATTGTGATAGCCTGATATTGATCATTAATTTGGAAGGGGACCCACTTCTAGGCTGCCAGAAGATACGTTTACCGTAGTTGCAGACTATCTGGGACTACACTGTTGCTCAAGGGGTAAAGTGGATTCAGTTAGTTAGCTTTTGTAAGTCTTATTTATATAAATATATTTGTCTCATGCTTAAGTCCATAGAGAATATTTGAAAAACACATTACTTTCTAGACTTAATTCTGAAACTGAAGACTTCTATAAAAGTGACAACTGGCAGTTTCTGGGAATTTATAGATAGTCTGTTTTAAATATCTGTATAAGGTATATATAGTGAGGGACATTGCCATCAGTGCTTTCTGATAGGAAACAGCTTGTAGATTGGGGAGGTAGCAGGGGCACAAAGTTAAAAAGTTAACAATCCGATGATCAAACCCCACTTTTTTTTTTTTTTTAAGAGAAGCCTGATAGCCTAATTTTGTGGATGACATTGCTGGAGTGTATTCTTGTGTTGCTTTGTTTTGTTTAGAATTTACATCTGTTGACAAGTGGCAGAATTACATTTTCAGTGCATGAGTCCCAAACATGAGCATTGCTGAGTTAGAGATTCTAACCGTGGCAGACTTGGTGTGTTTGCTTATTGAGGCACTGGTGTGTCTGACCTAATTGGGTCATAAATTCCAGTTTTTTGTTCTCAGCCTTTTTCTGAGGGCTCATCAGACTTTAATACTGATTGTTGCATAAAAAATTGCTTCTTACCGAGTACTCTGGAAAATTCAACAATAGTAACCTTTGGAGCCTGAAAAGGTCCTGAAAGGTATTGGCTTGAGTTAGTTACTTCAGGTTTTTTGGGTAGTTGCAGTGCTGCTCTATTGCTTTACTGTTTTGACACCTACAAGTTGAATGGTATAGTGATTTGTAGCTTAGTGGGAAAGTAGCCAGAAGTTTTGCAATACTAATATTTTTGTGCTTAGAAAGAAAATAACTCCAACTGTATAATTTTCATTTAACTGGAAAAAGTCCTGTTTCATGATACCAAATACTTCTAGAGGCTAAATTAAATTTCTGTAAATGGCAGAATAGGCATGATGCTCTTCATACCAGTTTTTATGTGTATATATTTCTTAGACAGCTCGGATATATTGTGGGTTTCTTATGGAAGTCACTTATTAACGTTCATTGTAAAAGCAGTTGCATTCAAAGCAGATTTGCTCCTAGCAGCCAAAAATTCACTTCAAGACAAGAAATACCTAAGTAGCTGCCTAATACATTGACATTGTTAATTAGCTGGAGTGTATTGTATTACGTGATTGTGTGTCCATGTGGAGGATTAATTATACTCTAACTTGTAGGCAAATCTTACTGCAATAAAAAAGAAATTATCTGTGATTTGTCTGGAAATCTCTCCTATCAGAGTTAAAGAAATACCTAATCTCTGTATGCTGTGAGAATTGCAATGCTGGCTTGGTCAGGTAAATTGCAAAACACAGCCTAATGCAAATCAGAGCGTTCCAAATTGTCAGCATATGCAGCTCTTCCACAGTTTTTCTCCAAATAAATGTGTGAGGCTCTGGCAGACTGTACAGTGATGTCTGCCATGTCTCCCACATAGGTTGCCCTGTAGCATCCTACTGCTGCCAAAAGGATGGGTGGGTGAGGCTTCTGTGTCTTGCCAAGGAACTTAATGGCTGATTGCTTGAAGCGATGCTTCTTTAGTTGAGTTTCTTTTGAAACTTAGGTGTAGGTAATTCCTAGGTTTATCTGCATATCCTGACTGAAAAATGTTAACACTGAAAATCTAGGCTTTTTTAACCACTACATTTTTAATTATATCTTGTTTTTAAAATGGAAGAGATGAGAGAACTGTAAGGCTGGATATTGTGCAAGTGTTCTGCATATGGCACACAAAAAGGCAGGATTCAATGAGTTGCTCTGGTTAAAAAAATATTTTACATATTCAGTTTCAGCAATTATCAGTTGAAAATTCTTAAAAGGCTTTAGCATTTACAAAAAATCTGAATGATTTTCTGACCAATCTTTATTACAATAGAAATTTAAATGATGTCTCATATAGGAGGGTATTTCTGATGAATCCTTGGCTGGATGGCAGATAAGACTATAGTATACAGAGTTACAGAATGGCTGGGGTTGAAAGGGACCCCGGGTGATCGCGTAGTCCAACCCCCCTGCTAAAGCAGGTTCACTGACAGCAGGTTGCACAGGATCATGGACAGGCAGGTTTCTAATGTCTCCAGATAAGGAGACTCCACAACCTTTCTGGGCAGCCTGTTCCAGTGCTCTGTCACCCTTACAGTAAAGAAGTTTTTCCTCATACTCGAATGGAACTTCCTGTGTTTGGGTTTGTGCCCGTTGTCCCTTGTCCCATCACTGGACACCACTGAAGAGTCTGGCCCCATCTTCTTGACACCTGTCCGTAAGATATTTATGCACATTGGTAAGATCCCCTTGGTTGTCTCTAGGCTGAACAGTCGCAGCTCTGAGAGAGATGCTTCTGTCCTCTAATCACCTTCGTAGCCCTCACTTTGACTGTCTCCAGTAGTTCCTTGTATTGTTTGAACTGGGAAGCTCAGAACTGGACGCAGAACTCTAGGTGCAGCCTCATGAGTAGAAGGGCAGGATCACCTCTCTCTGCCTGCTGGCAATGCTCTTTCTAGTGCATTCCAGGATACCACTGGCCTTCTTGGCCACAAGGGCACACTGCTGGTTCATGGACAGCTTTTTGTCCACTAGGATCCCCAGGTCCTTGTCTGCAGAGCTGCTACAGGTCAACTCCTAACTTGTACAGGTGCATGGGGTTATTCCTTGCTGGTCTTTTCTGAACTTCATTAGGTTCCTCTCTGCCTAGCTCTCTGGCCTGTCCAGGTCTTGTTGAGTGGCACACATACATTTGTGTGCAAGTGTATAAAAAATACGTGTACTCATGCCTGCCTCCTCTGTCTTGTGGTAACTGCTAATGCATAGTGACAATCCTTGGATTAGCAATGTCTGGATCTCTTAGAGCTCATAGCTATTACTTGTATGACTTCATTAACCTGACACTGTGAGCAAGACTTGTTAAATGCATGCAGGTGTATTGGTCTGACTGCTATTCGGCAACTCCTGATTGTCCTGCAGCCTGCTAGCTCCCAAGCCTTTTAGCGTCCCTTCTACAGCTCCTGCACTTTCAGTGGCAGCTGTGCTTTTGGTCTCTCGGCACAAACAGTTACGCTGCTTGTGTCAGATATCCTGTGAGCTACTATGATGGGATTAAAAGGACATTTTCTTCCATAAGCACCTGATTTGGATGAGATATTATTAGTGGCATTTAATATTAAAATTTAAAGTTTTAATTAGCCTACTGTTAGTGTGAGCATGCTTTGAGGTAAATACTAGAACTATTGCTTGAAGGCTTTCTTTTGTTTCTCCCGTGAAACTAGGATGATGAAAGACTGTGAGACTTCTAGATTTAGCCTATGGATAACTAGAGGAAAGCAATTTGTTTGTTCACAAACTTTCCAGCAGCTCTGTAATGGATCTCTCGTGGCTGATGCATGTGACTATGTTGCTCGTAAATTGACCATGCTTGAGTGCACTGATGATAAAATAAATGAGTGGATTATTTTTCACAATAGACTGTTATGACTGACAGTGATTAAATTATGAGAGAGTGCAGAACACGTTCTTTGAGTGGCTAAAAAGAGAGTTGTCTGTTCAAAGCAGCACAGAAAGTACATTGGGTTTCTGTGTTCCTATTCTGAAAGATTAAAGTGGTGCATAAAGGAGATGCTGAGTGCTGTGACAGCAATGTAAGTTGACAAAGTCCTACTTTTTCAGTTTTGGTGAGTGCTAGGAGGTTTGAATTGTTAGATGTTAAAGACTTGGAATAGGTGTCCTGGGTCATCAAGAATTGAAAATAAACTACACGTATTTCAAGACCTTGCAAGTACCATTACAAGGTTGTTTAAGTTTGTTAATCCTATTGCCTTTTAAGGGAAGTGGTCCCAAAATCTCATTCATTTGTTGTATGAAAAAACCAAAACACTTAACTTGTATTTAATATAGTTAGTCTAGAAATTTATGACCGTTTGTTCTTAGATCAGATTTTGTCAATTAAATTGTTTACAATTTCTTTCCACTGTAGTGTTACTATGTAGTTCAGATTTCCTCATCCAGTGGTAGGGGAACTCTGAAAGCTGTTATAGCTTTTGCATTACAACAAACAAATGAGCATAATGTGTTTGTGTTTACAACATGCTTTCCTTACTCTTACAGTAAAAATTTTATTCATAAGTAATGTGATGCAGAATATTCAGTAAGTCAAACATATTTAGAGACTTCATTAAGAATTGCTATTAATCACCTTAAACTACTTGAGCTATTTTGATCTGTGCTGTCCAGCATCTTGCCTTTCTTATGTTTCTGAGAACTGGGGGTTGTGTGGCACTCCCACCAAAGTGTTGGAGCAGAGTGGCTGCCAGCCTTGTGTAGGGCTGTGTTGGAGTTGGTATCTTATGGTACTGCGGTGTTGCGAATGGAGAAGGGAGTACAGTAAGGAGAGGAGCACTCTTGTCTAAAGTGTTTAATTTTATTGATAGATCTGATGGTTTAAAAGTCTATTTTGATATTCATGTTGGGAAAAATTCAAATTGTATTGCACATTTTCCGTAAAGATGGGTTAATCTGGGTGATCTCTCTACCCTTTGCAGAGCACTAAGCGAGCTAGATTGTTTATTCATTCAGCTGTAACTATTTCATCTGCAAAAAAACACCAGAAAATCTTGCTGGGTAGTGAGAGGTCAGTAAAATACAAACTTAAAATAAAGGGTTGCTAATGTTCAGTCTTAAATTCATCGAGTATTTACACAGCTCCAATACAAAGGGAGTAATTTGTTTGAAGTGTTTTGGCAAGATGGAACTACCATACACAGTTTTGGACGAAGTTGTTAATTTTGTTTTTATGCTATTCAGCTGCAGATTTTGCATGAAAAGTTTCCTTCGAGGGCTCGTGATCCTAAAATAGCAAAATACATTGGATATTCATGCGACGCTTGCATGAAGGGCCCTAACTGGGAAATAAGTTTACGGTTCTTTGGAAACTCCACCCTGTTTATTGAGACAGTTTAAGAATGGAAAGTTCTGTAATAGCTTAGTCATTATTTTTTCTTTAACATTTCATTCACCAAGAGTACATACATGATTTCAAGTGTGAAAAGAAAGCCCTGTGCTTAAGGAAAAAACCTATGGTGCTGTTCAATTTATTAAACTTACCGAAGATGTGAATAGAATAAGGCGTATTAGAGCCTTGTTCTGTTAAAGTTTGGGTTAGAACAATATAGAGATTTGATAATGTATCCTGTAGGGATCAGAACTTGCTCTATCTTTTTTGGCACTGGTGATATCTAGGTTAAAGCTAGGGAGGGTATGTTATTTATATAGTAGTCATGCTTCATGTTCATACTGGAAATTAATCTGTTGGCTCACTAAGACCACCTTTAATTCAAGATTTCAGTCAAAATACTCTGACTTCTGCCTCGAATTAGTCTCTTTGCCTCCTTGCTGATTACATATTTGTAGTTTCACAACGGTAAGGAATGGCGTTTAATAAAGGGAATGAAATTTGACAGACTTTTTTTCCAGTGGCCATGTCTACACTATTTTTGGATGGTTTCAGAATGTGTTTATCCTATGGTCAAAAATGGGACTGCAGCTACTGTTGATGTAGTTAAGTGAATTGGATGAGGTACCAAAAGTGCTGCAACTTGAGGTACCAGCCCTAAAATGTAATGGGTATATCTGAGTTTTACAGATTAATTTTTTTTAGTTAATTTTTAACTACTGGTAGTTGCTGAAGTAGTTTGGGTGCATACAGACATATACTTGCTGCTTTGAGATACTGGAGAAAAGCCGTTAAGAAAACATATATTTTCTAGAGATTTGTGATTTTAAGAAGGGAAATGTTGAGTAAGAAATCCATGTTTTTCAACAGTACCATTTTTTCTGATGTGGTTGGATCAGCAGAAGAAGTATGTCAAATACTGGTGCTCTTTAGTGGTTACCAATCTAAAGACAAGATTATGTGCTGATGGATGTGTCCAGAATAGCAATGTGAATTGTGATACAGCATCTTCTGTCTTAAGCTGTATGTGATTTTCTTTGGGAATGATATGCTGCCTGTTAAGAATTGATGTGAATATAAATATTTGGACACCAAAGTTAAATTCAGAAGAGAGATAGCTCAAACATCAGTTGGATGCATTTGTACTATTAAACTAACCCATCCTGAGCTTCTGCCATGCCTGGCAGAACTTATGATGCATCTTCTTACTCTTCAGAATAGGATGACAGACTGTCAGTGCCATGGCAGAGCTGTAAAGGACCACTAGAATTTTCTGATTGGTGTACAAGAGATTAGGGAGTCGGAGTGGGGAGAAGGCCTTGCTGCTTTATATACTGTAAGTGACCATATGGGTCGACCATGTGTGTAGTTGAGTATCACAACAGCAATGCCAAATGTAAGATTACATTGCTGCTGAAATAAATCTATTTTAACCACTATTGAACAAGAAGAAATGGAGGCTTTTTGGGAAAAAACATGAAAATACCTGTGTGCAGGCATATGTGCACAGTTTGGCAGAGCAATAAGTACTGCCAACCAGTTGAAATCAGAGAATGTATTCTTTAAGATAGTTTTATCATCAAAGCAGTACAATCCGTGTGTTTAGAAATCCTGAGAAATAATGCCCTTCTTCAGGCTGTGCTGACCTTCTGACATAACAAGTTTTTCACCCCCTTATTGATGGACTTGGTCAATGAATACTGGCTACAGAGCAACTGATTAAGAGTAGGATATGTAACAAAGTGGGATACCTGTTCTAGTTTAAGAAATACAACTTCTCCGTTTCAGTACACAGTCAGTTCTAGCTCTATTTAGAATGTACCTAAAAGTTGGCATCTAACCTTGAGGGCTTTTATTGCTTTGCCATACACAGAACTTAGGATTCCTGGTTATTCTTTTTGGAAAAAACTCTCTCTTTATTTATGGAATATTAGGCTGAATACTTTAGAAGGGCTTCACTTATGTCTCAAATAAAAACTTGAAACATCTTTAGGAAGTGGCTTTATGGAGTATTGTGGTCACTTCATTAATGAATTTGAATATTTTAACATTTTCAAACTAGTTATCAGATCTATTTGAGTATCTATAGTCAAAGCAGCCTAAAAGAATTTTTAAAACACAGCAATACAAATTTCTTTACAAAACAACCTATTATTTTTCCTCTAAAAGTCTTTTATAAATGTTAGCTTTTTTTCATTAACTTAGTTTTTAAATGTTAAAGACTTTTCTTGGATCATTCTCAAAAGTGCTCAGAGCTAGAAGAAGAAAAACTTGCTCTAACAGAGCTTCTTAAAATTTGTTTGCATTCCTTTTATTCTTGCTGTGTTTCCTGAAGGGATTAAACACTAAGTAGAAGAAATATTGCACAGCTTCCAAGAAACTTCAGTATTCTTTCTTTTTCAGCAGGCCTGTAATGCTAGGAATTAATGAAAAGACAAATGACATCTTTCCCTCTTACAGTTTTTCTTTTGATAATTGATTTTTGTTCCTGCTGGGTTTATTTTCATTTATTCAAGGACGTATTTATTTTCATATCCTAAAGGATTACTACGGATTAGTTAGAGCAAATTCTCAAAGTAGTGTCATGGTCAAAACTGAGAGAAGAAAAAGACTGTGATGTTTCTACCACCTCTGCATGAGGTCTGCAAGCAGTAAAACCTGCTCCAAGTTGAGTAACGAAGAATGTATATTTTTGCTGAAACTTTGTATTTACTCTTTTAACTGGAAAATTTACTCCTTAAATAAACACAGTCCTCATTTAGAGCAAAGATGAGGGATATTCTTTGTCTACCAGGCAGACTGGAGCTCTCTGTGTATCTTAACATGTACTGAGATTAACGTAGGCTGTGCAGCACAGCATGCGCTTAAACCCTGGCTCAGATTGAGCAGTCATAAAGTGGATTGGTGACTTAGGCTATTCATCCCAGCCATGACAGTTTAAAGGAGGTCGCTGACAACGTCAACAGAGCATACACTTCTTTTCTTCTACACAGGCTTTGCCTTGCAGTTTTTGTCAGGCAGAATCGGAACTATTTAGGTCTTCCACTTTCATCTCCGTTAATCAGGGGCTGTTCTGGATGAGATTCTTTATGAAAGGAAGTCTGGTGTTCATTTTTGATACCTGTAAGCCCTTCAGTTAGGGGATACAAAGGTCTTCATAGGCTATGGATCAAGAACATAACCAATCCATGCTTTTCAGAACAAGATACTTTGGGAGATTTGAGCGGAACAATCTGATAATTCATAACATTCTCAAAGTTTGTTATTTTTTTTTAAAGAGTATTTTGTTTAAAGAGTACTTCTGTCACTTCCCCAATTATTCGGGATGTTGAGAGCACTCACTGGAATGTATGTTGTATTGCACAGAAGAAGAAAAACTGAATCTCTTCAGCCTTCCAGGACATCTTTGTGATATGTTGGCTGAACTGATTTCCAGTTGCTTCGGGCAGAAAGAAAATACCAGTACTAGGAAGTAGAATAGTTCTCATTAAAAAATTAGCTGCAGAAAAGTATTCTCTATTTCTGAAGCTGTTTCATTCATGTTATCATTATATTTACCGGTGGCTTAATTTGTTATTACTTGAATGGCTTTGAAGTACTACATTTGAAATTTTTTTGATCAGTTGGCAAGTAAGGAGATTCACATAATGTTGTTAACAGCTTATTTTCTTGTTTGTCTGTGGGTATGATTTGGAAGAAAAATCCAGCTTGCATATTAAATTGTTTATATTCTTTTTGTTCAGGTGATGTGCTAAACTATCTGGATGTAAGCCGGGCTCTTGACACAGTTTGGCACCCTGGCTTTCTAGCAATGGTGATGGAATTAAGGGTGGAAGACATAGTACTTAACTGATAATCAGGAAGATTCTAAAAAAAGCAAGTAGGATTAAGTGAAGGTACCAGAGGGGAGGGAGAAGAAAAGAGGATGAAAGAGATGCTTATACGTGAAACTAATATGAAGTAAGAAGGGTTTCAGCATGTTGCAAATAGTAAAGCCCACACATCATAGCTGAGAACAGCCTTGTTACTATGTCTTAGGAATTTTAGGGGATCTGTTTCCCATTACAGGATTATGGAACCTCGTGCTCCAACATAGTTCTTTCTTCACTGTTTTCATCTAAATGTCTCTTGATTATATGACTATATACATATTTAAAAGGCTTAAATGTTCATTTTAGCATTGAGTAACACAAGCTGGTAATACATTTTCAGAATAAGAATTACATAAATTTTTTTTGAAATATTTTCAGATAGTTTAGTATACTTTCCATTTTATGTGAAGTATTGTACAATATTTGGTATATTTCGCATAATCTTTGTGGGACAAGAACATATTTATTTTCTTTAACAATTTGAAACTCTTACTTGGAAGTCACACCAAATGTGCCACATTACTTATCTGTATATCTTAAAAGGAATGCCTTCAGTTTCATTCTCTGTTTTCCTTTTCCAGTAAGTTAAATATTTAAAATTTTTATCTGAAGTATTACAGTGTACTCTGCAGACATATGCAGTCTAAAATTCATTCTCCTTTGTTAAAGAAGACAATGAAACATTGTTTTAATTGGCATGAGAAATGCTGCAGTTATTCTGTGCGGAAAGAAGACTGCATATTCATTTTGCTTCAAGTATTGAATTGTTTCTGTGCAAATATGGTCATGGTGATTAATGAAGTTGCAGAGAATCACGTGATGACAGCGGTAACTCATAGGAGGAATCTGCCAATACAGAATTCTTCACCTGATGAGGATTTGGTTCATTTTGTACATAAATGTGGTGAAATCTAATTCTATTGGATTGGAATGTGTAGATAACGTTGTCTGTTTCCTCCAGACTTGAATTGGACTTCAGATTTTCAGTGATATCATACAGCATGAATTAGCTTGGAATATTCAACATGAAAATGTTGTATCACTTGATGTGCACAAACTTTTACCTTGTGTAATAGTTTTCAGTAGAAATTAAGCTGGGAATACTTCTGTTCTTGTTTATAATTTTAAAAGTAAAAAAGCTCATTTCTTAACTTTTTTCAGGTTTCGTAACTCCCACATAAACCAGTTCTGACACTCTGTACATGTAATACAATTTGTGTGCGTGTTTAGAGGACCTCATAATGTAAACAGGTCAAAAAGGCTTGTCTCCACTTTTTCTCTTCTATATGATGTTAGGAAGATTGCTTTTGTCTAAGGAAAACTAAACTTCCTCTGTGGACAATCACCCTTATATTTTTGGAGAGAAGTGACCTCTGAGTTTCAACTGAAAACAAGTGAAAGGCTATGATTTTGTTTCCTTACATGGAACATTTAGAAGTACTTGATGCTGGTGTTTAAGAACAGAGGCCTTGAGAACTATTTTTGTTTTGGTTCTACTGCTGTCCTAGTGAGTATGCCTTGTGTGTCACTTTCTCCTCATAGTGCTCAAGTTTGTCTATCTGTAAAATTATTTTTTGCTAAAATCAGAAATATTTCTGTAGATGGGTCAATTTTATAACTACCACAAAATGCTTAGTTAATCTTCAGATTGATATTTTACACAGGTGTTTGGTCTCGGAGCTCTTCAACAGAAAGTAAATGAGATATAATTCATGATCTGTTTTAAAACCAGAAAGAAGCTTACTCTGTAGGAACTGGTGAGCCAAAGATGTAGTTGAATTGTTGAGGTAGTGTGCCTCTAATCTTGATGTTGAATGGAACTTAAGGGTGTGTAGTTAAGCCAGAAAACCAGAAGTGAACTAATCAGAATTCTGTCATTTTTATGGATTTGGAGATACAGTAACACAGTTTTTCCAGGAAGTGCAACTTTTCACTTAGTTCATTAGGCAATCCAAAGTAAGCATTTGCTGCTTAAAAATGAATACATGAAATAATTACAAGTGCAAAGGAAGGAGTGCTCTTGTTTAAATCTTACAACAGAGGAGCAAGTCTTGAGACTTGCCACAAAATTAATGTATAAAAAAGAAGAAGCTACTGGAAGGGTCTTCAAAGTGATGTGTATATAGATGCTGGATCTCCTGCAGCCTACCACTTGGAGGACCAATGCTTGGAGACCTTGTGGGCTGACGAGTAACATCTATGATATAACTTAGCCTGTACTGGAATTCTGGTGTCTTCCCACCCTGCCCCCCTGTCTGGCCTCACTGCAGCTTTTTGGCTATTAGACAAATCATGACCTTCTTTCCTGTTTTGTCTTCAGTGTCCGTTTCCTGTTTTTTCCTTCCCTCCCCCACCCCATTTTTTTTTTTACTCCCGACTTTCTCTCCAGTGATGTCTACTTTGTATCATTGCTAGATTGCCTTTCCAAGTTCTGTCTTCGTAAAAGAGAGCAAGAAAGAGTTGAGAGCTATAGCATCAGTCCTTCCCTTTTAGTGAGTTTTTGTATCCACTTGTTAGTGAATTTATTAAATGTTAATTTGCATGATATTCATACTGTCTCTGAAAACTCAAGTCTGCCACATGGATGTATTTCTCCCATCTTAACAAAGAGCCAGATACACACATTTTCTAAGTGCTAGAAATTTTCACACAGTTTTGTTGAGGTTCTTATGTTTAGGCAGAATTCTGAGACTAGCACACCTCAGACTTCATCTAGACCAGAGATCAAGAGCTCCAGTTCTTGATCTCTGACATCTCACTTCAAGAACTAATCAAGTACTCTTGATTTCTGAAAGATCACAATGTCATTTTAAACAGGACTTTTTGCTGACATATGCTCTCTGTTGCTTCCACACAGGAATATGGTCTTGCAAAAAACCACAGTTGTTAACCAGTATGCCACGGTCAAAAAAAATATTGAAATTAGTTGTCTGTACACTTCTACCAATTTTCACTTTCTCATTGCTTTATATTTCAGAGTACTTAGGATTTTAAAAATCTAGATAGGATGAGGGAAATCAATGTCTGTGAGCTCAAACATGATCTTGGATTTAACGTTAAATGTGTAAGAAACATACCCATAGAGAACAGCAGGGTAAATATGCTTTCAAGCATTTCTTCCGTCAACACGTAAACTGATGAACCCAAAAGGAAGCAAGAAACCCCTAAGCCAATGCAGACTGGGAGTGTCACTCAAAGAAGTCTTTTCAGTTCATAATATCATGCTCTGTGTGTGTGTTAGTAAAATTGTAAGATGATAAATTAATGTCAACTTGGATTTGTGTTTGCTCAGGACTGTTTCAAAGCTTTGAAACTTTCCTGCATGTACAGAATGAGAACTGAAAGTAGTGCCTGAGAAGGCAGAATAAAGCCTCCACTTGGCCTGAAAGCTTACTGTGACAACACACTATCCCTGTTTGTATGTGGTCATTAAAAGGCTTTTCTGAAATGGGAGAGGCTGCTTTGGTAAACTGCAGTTTGTGATGTATATTCTTATATTTTTATGGGAGTGTAATTAAATTTGTGGTTTGGCAGGTCAACATTCTTTTTTCCTTGTCTACAGGACAGTTCTAAATACTCCTCCCCACCTTGTTCTTGGTGTTCACAAATGAATTATTCTTTTAAATCTTTCTTATCTATTGTCATTCCCTAACTCTCCAAAGAAAACTTTGTTTAAATAGTTACTCCCTTGGGACTTTCATGCATATCCTGTTATCTATTACAGTCTTTCATGCTGGGAATGTCCTTCCAAAAAGCACAATACAGCTAAAGCACTTAGATGACTAATAAACATGTTAAGTGCTGAAGTCCAGGCACAAAACCAGCATTATTAGCATTATCGTTTGCCTTTTTTCTCTGTTCGACTTGTTTCTGACCTCTAGATTCAGAAATGAACTAGGCTCCTTTCACTTTGTCTCGTCCAGAGATGTTGCAGTGGTTGCAGTGTTGTTAGTTGTAAAGCCACTGCCATGAAAAGAAGGAAACTTTCTAAAAGTTGCTCATGCTTTCACTCTTCTAATCAAATACCAGCATTCGGAAGAGCCCATGGGAGTGATGAAGTTTTGGCTGCCAGTTTTATTTGCTCAGCTAAGAGGCATCTCCACTGCTTTTTGTTGCTTGGGCTTGGCAGAGTTAACTCCCACAGGAGCAGTAGATGCATACTTCTTAGGAGTATTATCTCTAGTTTCAGTACTTCTTGTATATTCAGTAAACATAAGTATGTAGGAAATAGTTTGCAGTGCTGTGCTTTACACATATCATTTGAGGTGCATCATAATTATTTTGAGTAGGTGGGAAACACTGAGCAAATTGGTTCTGCTTCTTCAAGGGAATGCTTCTGTTCCAGTAGCACATGAAAGACTCAGTTAGCTGGTGCTAGCTACAAACATAAAAACTAAAATACCAAAACATGACCTCTCAGGTGGCTAAACTCTGAGGTTTGGGGAATGTGGGAGAACAGTCAGGGAATATGGAATAGCTTTTATTCTTTGCAGCAGGAGCTGAGAACTATCCTGGTTTAAACTATTTTATTTTTAATTTGGGGTCGTTGTTTTTGGTTTGGTTTGGGATTTTTTTTTTTTGGAAAATATGTTATACAATTAATAACCTGGGTTTGCTTACTTGCATATGCATTAAGATCTCCACAGGTCCTTCATCAGGGGATTCACATACTGGTAACAACTTATGCAGCAAAGACACAGCTGCCACTTTCCTGCAGAGGTCCAAAAGTACTTAACCATATAGCTTGAGACATTGCGCTTATTTGGAATTTGGACTAAGCTTGTTTAAGAATAATTGCCAGTGATGTCATTTAATCAAGTATTTGAAGCTGAATTTATTATTGGTGGAAAATGTGGCAGTATCAGTTTCTGTATTTTAACTTGAATACCGATTTAGGAAAACAGACATTAAAAAAAGATAGTGGCAGGAGAAGATTCTCCTGTCACCTGCATAAAAGACTTTGTAATTTTATTGTCACTTTTCACAACTCTATTTCCCTCAGTAATGGCAAACATCTTCCAGTATTGTTCAAGTGGCTTGCCTAAGAGAACTGTGCCCTCTGTGGTGCTTATATTTGTCAATAGCAAAAATGAAATGCATTTTAAAGTGAAAATATAGAACTGATGTTGCTGCCAAAAAAGTCACTTTTGTGGTTATGTTTTGACCCTAAAGCTTTGTAAAAATTTGTCAGTTGAACTCTAGTCTTGTACATGACAGAACAAACTGTCTTAATGCATTTGTCAGCTGGATTTTGGCCATTGTTCCTAAGTTGGATGAGCTGAAATAAAAAGCTAGCAGGCATTTTGAATGTGATCTCAGTAGTGTCCACATCTGTATGACATTCAGCCTTAATGTGCTTGCAAAAAAATTTTAATGATTGTATCTGCTTATGAAAATTACTTTGAATGTGCATGTACTGGTCTGTCACTACTGAAAGCACAGGCTAGCTGCTTCCAACTTTTTTTTTCCCTGACATTGAATTCTGGTATTGAAGAGATTTCTCTTTTTGCGTGCTGTTGTACACTTCCTGAACATGTGAGAGGGTAATAATTCTCTATATGACTTCCACTGAAGAGGAAATGGATACTTGTCAAAACAATGATGTGTAGCTGGAATTCCACCATTCAGGAACTTTATTATACGAGGGCCTTCCAGTTTGCAGTACAAAAAATTCTCAGGTCCTAGTACATTATTTTTCACCAAGTTGGCAAGTGCTTTGATTAACTATGTTATTGTAAGTGCCTTGGAAGCATACTGCATGCAAGAGTGAACTTAATGTTGTCAGTATAAAAAGAACCTATTTTTAATCTTGCCGATACATTGTAGATAGAAAGAATGATAATTGGAAGTGGAATTTTTTATTGCGGCATCTACAATTCAATCACCTCTGAATCAGAATAAGGCAAATAATTTACAGAACCCACATGGGGTTGTCATCGTCCACCCCCACCCCCCACCTCTTCTTTATTAAGAACTGGAAAAAATTAAATGCTTGCCTGTGCTTCAGTGAAATTGTGTGACTGTCATAGAAACAGCCATTTGGCAAGGTGGGAGAGAATGGAAGGGTAGGAATGGAGATTGGAGGGACAGCATTGCTCAGAACAAATGAATACTCACTGCTGGTTTTAATCTCTAAAATTGTGGTTATCGTGAGGGTTTAATGTGAACAGCCAAAACCCACTGTAAACTTGTAAAGTTGATTTTGAAAATAGGGCAGAGATTTTTCTCATAAACTGTGTTGTTCTTAGTTTGTTGGACAGATAACAGGAAAACAGAGCTGTCTCTTGACCCATGTTCATTTTCTGTCTGCTGGAATGAATTTGGAACTAAATCCCGTTTTTCCACTTGAGCATGTCCTTCTCTAGCAGTGTCAGGGCCTGGGTGGGGTCACTTGTTCAATACAGCTTTTCAAAACGACTGTTGGATTCTCATCAGATTACAACATTTTTTTCAGTGCTGGGGAAGAGCACAAAGCTGTCTTGATAAACAGATTATATTTGTTCATATGTACTCTGGCAAAGGCAAATTTCTTGATTTAAATTAATTTGCTGTTTGAGACTTATTTTTCGCCTGGATATAGCAGCATATTTCTAGATTGAAAATATAGAAGGAACATATTTCTGTTATCTCTGGAAATGGCAGGGATAGCACCAAGAGAGCTGCAGGATGTATATTCACTTAAATGCAATCTCGAATTCCAATGTGGGCATTGCAACTTGGCTGCTTGTAGCACTTGAAAGGTATTTATGTTGTGATTTTCTTGAAAGCCTTGGGGTTGAACTTTACATGTTCTACAGGTGCTGTTACAAAGCGGATGCAGTTTTCAATGAATTTCATTTCGTTTGCAAAGCAGCACTTTCCAATATTATTTTCTATGTTTTATTGCACATTTTTAGACTGCTGCATAGTGTCAGGAGATAAATTTTAACAAAATAGCTTTTAAAGAATTCTCACTGGTTTTCATGTCTTGTAGTATTAAGTTTCCTTTCTGGAGTGTTCCTTCAACTGACTTACCCGTTAAAGCTAAACCTTTAAAGTTGTATATGGGTTGCAGTAACCGAGTTATTCACCAGACAAAATGGAGATGGCCTGCGTCAGGTGTTTTATGAAAAGTTGGGGCACTTGGGTGATAAGTAATAGGTATGTGTTGTGCTGCTTTAACAGGAAAAAGGATTTTGAGAAATAGTTATGTTCCAGGATGTGATTTGAGTTTACAAAGAGTTGACGGGACTTTCCCTAGAGTTGCTTTACAGAATTTGTCAGCATAATAGTTTTATTGTGAAAATATTCTATCTAAACTGCAGATACTCACTTTGCAATTTTAGACAGAATTAGTTTTTTCTCTCACTTTTAATTTTCTGTCTAAATCCTAGATTTTTTTTCTTTGTCTTCACAGCAATCTTCAGAATTACGCTAGTGCTTGTCTTAGATTGTTGTTTCAGAGCTAACTTATAAATTCTCACCATCCTATGTAGGAACTCACTAGTGTTTTTGTGGTGAGTCCTCTGTATTCTGTATATTGCAAGGAATGGTTACACAACTACAATAATTTTCTCACAGTATAAAAACGAGTTCTAGAAGCTTCAATATTTAAATAAGGACAAGAATGTGTTTGGGATGGAAATATTGCCTGTTTGCAAATTTTCAAGTGTATGATGGCATGGATATAAAAGTGAAGGCTAGTAAGATACCTGTTATTTTAAATTGTGACTTCATTATCTAGCTAAAAGGATGCTTATGAGTATAGTTTCTATTAGCTCAGGGGCTGCTAGCCATTGTGACATGCATGTAATTCCCTGGAAACTAGATTTGATAGACATAGGATCCTTTGGGAGGACACCATTGTGTGCCATTTCTACTCTTGGAGATTAGCTTAGATTTTATGTGAATATTTGTTTGTATTTAGACACACACATGTTCATGTACGCGTGTAAAATTTGTATTGTCATGGAGTCATGATTCACTGTCTGGCTCTGAAGTTATATTTATTAAAATATGTTATGTTAATACTTCTATGAAAGCGTTCCAATACTTGTCATAATTTGGGAATTACACTTGAAATTGGAATATTGTTGCTGTTTAAAAGTTTGACCTTTGAAATGTGCTAGTGACTTTCAGAACTATTATGGCACCATCTGCTGACCAATACACAGACTGGCAATGTCAGTTTGTTCACCTGGTTACCTCCTTGAGAATAAGCTCCCAGTTTAGGAGGAAGCTGAAGCAGAATCATGAGGAGAAAGGGCAATTCTTTTATGGGCTTACATTTGGGAAAAATCTTTACTAGGAGATATTATTACAAAGGCAAAAGTCTGAATCAATACAGATTTAGTTGTCTACTCACCAGAATTATTGCTTAAGGTTTCTCCATGAACTGTGAGGCTTTAAAAGAAGGAATTTGGGGGATTTTTTTTGGCTATATGTGGCATAGGATTATTGTTGATAGTCTGTTTTTCAATGTGTTACCTTCTAAGCCTGCAAAGAAGAGACATGACAGCATGAGATCTGTCCAGGCCCCAGCTCTGGTGGTCTTGTCACAGCCTGGGAAACCAATGGACTCTGACAGGCTTCTGCCCTGTGGCTACTGCAGAGACTCACAAAAAAAGCAGAGTCTGCAGTCTGTCTCTTCAGCCTCTGCAGTTAACCTTGATTTTTGTGCACTGTGATCATCAGGGAAGGAGCAAACTGGAACAGTCCTTGTCACATTCAGTGTGTAAATAGTTGGGTTTGGGTTCAATTGCTAGATATCATCTTTGATTAGTCATTCAAAATAGGTGATTGGATTTTGTATGTATAAAACATGTACCCATTTCCTCTTTTTTCTGTTGTAACATTTTATCATAGTCAGTAGTTTGCTAAACTTGATCTTTGACTTTCGTCTGATCTATTTTGTTTTAGGAATGTGCTTAAAAGTGAATGTAGTGCAAATTATTAGATTTAGCTTTCAAAGTATGTTTGTATGTATAAACACTTCCGTGTATTTGTACATACAGAGGAGGATGCAAGTTCCTATGGCAGAATTGGGGCTTTTTTGCGTTGATATTTGACTGCAGAACAATATTTAATTGGGAACTGTATGATGTAAATGTTGTGGATTGATCTAAGACAAATTTAGAGATGTTTTTGCTTTCTTAAGGATCTCAAAATTGAAAACTTCTTTCTTTAGTAGACTTCGTTCCTTGGTGTTCAGAGCACTCCATGTCTTTTCAATTGTAGTAATCCATTTAAATAGTGACTAAAGAGAGAAATTGGATTTACTTTTTGCTTTGTCTGATGATAGAATGTGTGCAGGTTACATTGGCACCTTCCACAAAATGATGCTACACAGGATCATGGTATGCCATGAGTTTTCTTGTTTACGTACCAATGATAAAATACAAGTTTTAAATTTTAGAAGAAATCTAAAATAACTGATTTATGTTTTTGAAAAAATCTAGTTGTAGTACCAAGTTCCTCAAATATTACCTACTGTTTAAACCAGATTCTTTTACGCTCTAAAATATTAATAACTGTTCCAGTTAGGATTTTACTTCCTTATAGCTTTTATATCAACAAATCTTACATGTTGAAAGCAGCAAGCATGAATGATGTGTCCTAACCAACGGTGAAATGCAGATCAGGCTTCTGCTGAGCTTTGGATCAATAATACCACAAGAAATAAACAACTTTTTTGAAAGCTTTTTTGCTTTGTTTTAGGCAGTTGAAATACACATGACCTTGTTTCAGGTTTTCATGTATATTTTTTCAGATGTTAGAAATTTTGTTTGATATCTTTTTGGATTTTTTTTATGTGTAGCCCATGTGAGATAAATATTTGGAATATTTATGAAGGTAGCGATTTTAAAAATAAATTATTAATACTTTGGTGATCCAGAAAATTACATGACTTGCAGAGACACACATTGGCTTTTAGTGCACTGAGCTGTAATTTATTTCTGTAGAAGTAGGTTGATTTTTTCCTTTTGCTTCTATGACATGATGGTTTCTCTGCAAATCCTAGTAGACTGATGAAGATAAAGCTATCAAAGTGATTTTTATTCCTTGAGTTTGCTATGAATTTCAGTGACAAACTGAAAAAAGAAGAAACAAGTTTAGGACTGCCTTTTTCTACTTTTATATACTAGGAAAATAAGTAAAGTGAGATCCAGAAATGTATGGAAAAAGGATTTGGATTTGTTCCTCTGTGCTGATAAATAAGAAATACTGTAACAGGAGCAGTGAATTAAAACGTGTCACCATAGAAAACTTCATTTCACTGCAGTTGCTTTTAATGTTGTCTCTGATCTTTGAGCTATACTTTTTTCTTCCCCTCTCTTCCTTTTTTCCTTTTTTTTTTAAACTTCATGTTATACTTGATATGTCTTCTGTTTACAGTTTGTCTATGGTGGCAGGAATCCTTTTGGTCAGAAAATTACATTTCAAGAATTTAAGCTAGAAACTGGAAGAAAGGTATCAACCAGCTGACCAATCTATACACTTCAGAGGAAGGAGTGTAAGGAAAGAATGTGGCATCCTTTTCTGCTTTCAGCTGTGAACTCCGGCCTGTGCTAAGTTTCTTCTCAGTGCAATAAAAAGAGAGAGGAAGGGATGAATGGAGAGGAGTGAGAGTAGCTGTTGTCGCTTCCTGGTCAGCACCCTCGCTTGGGGAAGTTGGTAGAGTTATAAATGGGGCAGATCATCTGCTTCCTGTAAAAGTGGGATCTGTTTTAACAAACTCACCTTCTCTTCAGAAATTGCGAAGTGTTTTACAGTACTTTTTGCCATCCCACCCCCACCTTGATCCTTGCAGTTTAGGTAGTCATTCAGTCTGCATGAGCCAAGTTTTCTGGTGGTTTACAAAAGATACAGCTGTTATCACTTCTCGTTTAATGTGCACGCGTTTAAGGGCAATTGCAAAATCAGCGAAGATTTTTCTTTTCTCTGTTCAGACATTTGTAATCCTTTATTTTAGCATCACCCTAAGGTTCTTTCTCTTTTGTCTACTCTTGCTGCAAGATTCTTATTCTCCTTTCTCAATTCAAAGCATAACACAGATTTAATGTTACCTTGCAATACAAAAAGGTGAGACAAGGAGAACCCTATCCTGCTGCAGTTGCTACAGAGCTTATGAAAGATTATAGGCAGAAAATTATGTAATGTGCTCATGCTATGTAGTAAGAATAAATGAGAGTTTACTTGGAGACAGGAAAGCAAGACAACATACAGTTGGAGTTGAGAACTCTAAATTTTCCATCTAATTTGATTTATTTATTCCCAATATCACATCTGAGACAAATGCTGTCTGCTGCTTGTTTCCATTTGCTTTCTGGCACGCTGTTGGCTGTTAGGCCAGAGCTGTGTGAGATCATGTGAGGTCTTCCCTATCAGGGCAGGAGGGAATCAGGAAAAAGCCACTTCCAGAAAACCTGCTTTCTTGATTGCTTGACTACAGTGAAGGTAACATCAGAGCTTTACAAACTGCAAGAATAGACTGATGGCTGAACTCCCGTGTTTTGTCTCTCCCTATCTCTGTTTTTTCTGTGAACTACAAGACTGGAGGATCTGACAGAGCATTGAGATAGGGAGTGCAAGACCCAATTTTGTGTTTCTCAAGGGGTAGCTAATTCTTGTATGAGCATGCTACTCTGGAAAAAAGAAATGTATCAAGCTAATGTGGTAGAGAAGATAGGTATTTTGGGAAGACTACAACTTATGGTCTAGGTCAGTTCCCTTGTTCAGTTAACTCATCCGCCTCTTCACAGTTAATGCAGAGACTATGGGGAGTATAAAGAAATATACAGGCTCAGCAGAGAGGTGTGCTTCCTTTTCTAGGGTTCTCCTCTCTATTCCTCTTCTCTCCCTCTCCCCTCCCCACCCCGAAAAGCACTGAAGTTACAAGCTTATAGGAAATTAAGCTCATGAAAGAAATTCTCCTGCTGTGGGCGTCAAATAAAGGCATTAAGTGAACATGGACAGACCTCTTTAGACAGCGGCTGTAACAAGTTTCCCTTGCTTCTGCAGTATAAAGCCAAGTTCTCCTTGTAACTGTAACTTTGATTATGAAAACCTGGACACGTGGAGATGCAAAACCTTTCTTGTTTCGCATTGAGCAAGTTTGTACCATCCACTGCTATTCTGTCTAAATTTAATCAGTTAAGATGTGTGACTTGGTATCCTCAGTTTCTTTTATTGTTAGAACAGTATCATAGAGATGTGTTTATAGGGTGACTTATTTTTCTTAGTTCTAAGGAATTTTCTGGAGATGTCTCCTTTTTGACTGTATAAGGAAATTGTGATATTAATTTTGAGAGTGGTATATAATGATTTTTTATTAGTTTGTACATGTATTTCATGCATTTCTGCATATTTTGAAAAATAAAAAAAAAAGTGCAGAAAATATAGTGGCTTCCCTCTAGTGTCTTTGAAGATTTGTATATCAAGTCTTACAAAATTGTTTTAGCTACTTTCTGAGAAAAAGTTGATTCTTCCTCAGAGATGTATGAGAAAAAACATCACCACCATCTCTGTTAATTAGGAAACCTCCCTTATGAATTTATTAAGCAGTGTGGATTGATACTCTCTGATCAGCAGAAGTTTTTGATTTTTCTCAGGGAAAGTTGAGTTTGGTTTTCTAGATATTGTTCATCTTTCATTTTGATAGTAAAGTTTTACATTATTATGCTAGTAAGATACCTACCATTCGGAAAGAACAGGAGCATCTCTGTATAAGATACAAAGGTGATAGCAAAATGTAATTTGATTAGTAGTAGCTTGAAAACTAGCATACTAATATATGGCTTTAAATAGCAGCTCTTTAATTTCAACAGTCAAATGGAAACCTGCCTTTCAGAGGCCTGTTACCTCTGAGATGAATAGTACTTACATAATGTTGAATACTCTATCACAACAAGCTTTATTCATAGTATTGAAATTTGAAGGGTTTTATAAAAAGTGGTAGAAATGGCTACATAACTGTAATATTTAAGATTGAAATGTGTTCAGAAGTCTGTAGTGTAGCGGTAAAGGTACTAACTTTTAATTTAATTTCCCATTGGGGAATGCTTTGGTTTTAGATAGTGAAATGTTAAGTGATGAACAAAAACCCCCACACACCATGTAGCTACTTTGGTCTTAAGATGCTTAATGTGAATTTGCCTGTAGATAGTTCAAGGCTCCTATGTCTAGGCTTCTTAGTAAGATAACTGTCAAGATGATGTTTCCTTGGGTTCAATATTGTTCATCTCTTTGGCCAGAATGGCTTCTCTTGTATATTTAGGCCTCTATTAGCTTCCTTTTTTTTTTTTTTCCTTTTNCTTTTTTTTTTTTTTTTTATCCTAGGGAATGGCTTAGTTTAACTATTTCTGACTGCCTATGGATGTGCTTTGGAAACCTGGAGGCAGAGTCTTGCTGCTGCAAGATGTGATCTAAACTAGTTCTCAACCAGCTTCAAGTGCAGTTTAAAGTGCTGTGCAAGTTAATTGCATCAAGCCTGAGCTAGATAACCTTCTTGACTCTTTTTGGGCAGGAGTGGGGATGGGATGGGGGTGGGAGCTGTTGAGTTCAGCAAGAGTCCTGAACCTGAGAGCCTCCGGCCCCTAATGGCATGCAGTGATGATTATCAATTATAACAGAGAGGGTTCCCATATTATAAAGATATAAATGTGATTGTCACTGACCTGCTAAACTTTAGGCCAGACAAACAGACCATCAGTTTAAAATTAATTGTTTTCAGAAGATTGTAAGCAAATAGCAGTGATGAATAATGAAATCTAACCATTATAAACTTTTGTTGGACCCTTGTGTGCTTATTTTTGTTGGCTCACTTCAATAAATAGGAAAAAAGTAGTTATACTACACTTTTAAAGCAATGCAGCAAAATACAGTGCCACACAGATAACAACATTTGTTTATTCTAGTTAATATTTCTTTCAATAAATACCAATAATGTTAAGATTAAAGATTATTATTGCATATCATGTTGTTACAGTATTATGATTTGTCTTTAATTTCACTGAAGGAAGAGTAAGCAGGAGTGATGAGAGTATAAGAGTTATATATGATTTTATTTTGATTGGTATGAACTTCTTTTTAAGAACCCAGTCTTACCTTAATTAAAAATGTGTGTTCCCCAGCATTATTAGTAATTTCAACAGTATCACTGATTTAAAATTTCCATATTTTTCATACTCAGTACCATGCTCACCATCCTTTTGTCCTATTCTTTGGTAATCTTGCTCTTTCATTTCCAATAATTTATGTTAAGTTGGTGTCACCAAATAGTAAGGAGGTTATACCTACCAGTTTTACTAAAGAAGTTGGATACTCTTCTGAAAATTCGTTATCCGGGTCTACCAAGGAGCTCAACAGAAAGAGAACTAAAGTTACTTCTGAAATAATCTTGGCCAATAACATTAGGAGTAGCTTATAAGAAAACAAATGCCTTTCAGCAAGCACACTTAAAAGTTTATCAAAGAAAAGGAAACTCTAGATCTTTTATCTGAAGAGCACTAAGTTTTAGCTTGCTGGCCTTACCTGTGAACTGAAAATTTGAAAAGAAGTATTTCTTTAACCCTAATAAGTTTAATAATCTACAAGAGTTTCTAAATTACTACAAATTACTGCAAATAATTAATCAGTAAAAGTAGTGATGGTACATAACAAAACTCTTTTTATTGTTGCTTCTTCTAGTGTCAGTTGTGATAATGACAACTGAAGTTGGTTCAGAGACCGAAGTAAAGAAAGACTCTGAGCAGCTGGCACCAGACAAAGCCAAGGACAAGCCTGAAGAAGCATCAGAGACTCCAGGAAATCAAAAGTCCAGGGAAACATCCTCTGGAGAAGCTCAAGATTCTTCTGCCCCGGCACCAACTAGCCAAAGTAGTCCAAGTAGCCAGAAGAAGGAAAAATCTGCACCTGAAAGCAAGGGTATTTCTCGTTTCATTCCCCCTTGGCTTAAGAAACAAAAGTCATACACCTTGGCAGAGCCCAAAAATGAGCCCAAGAAAAGGGCCACAGGAGAAGAGCAAGTAGTTGAAGAAAGTGAAAGCCAGACAGCAGAGGGGGTGGCTCAGTCAAGAAAGAGCTTGGAAGAAGGAGCTGAAAACCAGCAGAATGCTAAAGCAGATGACAAAGAAAAACACTCTGTTAGTTGTGCTGAAATACAGGTATGTGTGGGAAGGCTCGTAGATACTTTGCAGTAATTTTAATGAAACCTGATTCATGAGTTATGTAATTCATGTAAAGCTTTGTTAGGATCATATTGGGGAAAAAATGACAGCTATTCCAGTTGCTAGGCTCCAGTCCTGCTTTTTGTGAAGTTGCGTGTCAATTCTTAATGTTCAAACTTCATGTTCTAGGGTGGTGAAGGCACATAGAGAATGTTTTGTATGAGGAGGAGCTGAAACAGTTGGCAGTGGTCAGCCTAGGGAAGAGAAGGAGGAAGGGGAATCTTATCAGTGTGTATTAATACCTGAATGGAGGGAATGCAAAGAAGCCAGACCCTTCTCAATGGTATGCAGTTAGATGACAAAAGGCAATGGACCCAGATTAAACCCATGAAATTACATTTCTAATCGCAAGAAAATATTTTTTACTCTGATGGTGGTAGGACCTTTCCTTGGTGAGGAACATAGCCAGGTGGTGGTGGTGCAGATGACGGGCCTCCTAGGGTGGTAAAGGGGTGAGCCAGACATTGAAACAGGTTGACCAGATTATGGAGTCTTCCCCTGTGAAGGTATCCAAAACCCAACAAGGATATGGTCCTGGGCAAACTGCCCTGTGTGGCCCTAGGGGCACTGGACTAGATCTCAAGAGATCCCTTCCAACCGCTGCCATTCTGTGATTCTGTATTGGCTTTCATAAACACTGGGGTTTAGTTTAGTATAATTCCTGGAGCTTCGTAATAAATTTGTTTCTCTTAGGAAGAAAGCCAATAACACGTATTAAGAAAAAACAAACCTCATTTCAAGGAAAGGGAAAAAAAGACACCTTCTGTGGTTTAAGAGCAAGAATATCTGGTCCCTAAAAGAAGACCTCAATGCTTATGCTAGTTATTGTGCTTCCAGTATGTGCATAACTTTAATGAAAGTTTAATGTCTTCTTTATTAGTAGCTTATAAAAGGAATGAACAAGTTTAAAATATCCTCCTTCCTGAGTTTGGTTAACTGTATTTTTATAGCCTCCCAAAGAAGATGGTAAAGAAACAGAGGTAGAGGAAGTTGCAGAGAAGAAGGAAGAAAAACAAGAAGAAAAAGAAAAAAAGGAGACAAAAGAAGTGCAGACAGCTGACATTAAAACAGATACCATTCCTCAGAAGTCTCCAAAGAAAATCAAAACTGTGCAGTGTAAGGTGATGCTTCTGGATGGCACAGAATACAGCTGTGATCTAGAGGTAAGGCATCAAAGTCTTTATATAAAGAGCTTTTTCTATATGGAAAAGAAAACTTGCTTTCATTGTACTGAGTGTTTAACACTATCACTAGGAGTCAGTTAACGTTTCAGTTTAAAATTCCATCTTTAAAACCATATCAGTTTATTCTTAAAAATACCCTCTGAGTACACTAGCTGATTATTTCACAACTCAAACTTATTTTTTTTTCTAAAACATTAAGGTTTTCCTGAAGGTAGTGTGACACATGCTAATAAAGTCTTCTTGAGTTCATTAATTTTTTTTAAGTTATCTCAGCTTGAGATTAAATATAAATACATGTTTTGTATCTGTAATGGAATTTTTCTTTCTGAAGAAAACTTCTTTTAAACTTTAAAGTTTAAACTTTTTAAACTTTTAAGTTTAGACTTTAAAGTTACATTCTAGTTCCGCATTTTCACGGCTGTGTGGACTGCTTGTTTTCAACTGTAAATCACTGGGTTGTGTGTAATTTGTCTTTTAAATCTGACTTCAGATCACTAACAGAAACAGAGATTTTGGGCCGAGTGGAAAATAGTTTCCTGGGTTTTATGGCTTTAATATCCTTTGAATGTGTGTCCAAGTTCTAAGTCAAATAGTAATTTTTAAATATTTTACATTTCTATCCTGTATTTTACACTAGACCATCTGTTTGAAATGGGAGGAAAACAGCTGTTCTGAACCCTACTCATGAATGTAGATGTTACATTTTGCATGATGTAACCAACTGATTTGTGGTGGTGCCCAGGCTGAATATCTGAGTTATGAAGAGCAGTTAAAGCCTTGTGTCTTTTCTAAAACTAGACATCTAGATGTACCTTTCATATTGATCTAAGGACAAAAGAGTGGCCATGTTATGGCATTTCCTAGACCCACCTGATTGATTGAAAATACTTCCATTTTTGTCTAACATACATTGTTCAATTTTGTTCATTACAAGTCATGTGGTAATACAAGCTTCTGCTTGAAGCCTTTTGTCTGCTCGTTTCATTTTTCCAGTGTCCGTCAGTCAGTCCCTGCCCTATTTGATTGTGGATTTCATTTGGCTTCTTGGTATTTCAGTTGCTTGTGTACAAGTCCTTTTGTATTCTGTGGTATAGCACTGGATGGATACTACTCACCTGTCGTTCCAGATCTTACCTTTAGAGAAGGCTAAAAAAAGATGCCTGTCTTAAGACTTAACAAAGTTTCATCACAAATCTTATTTCATGCATTAGTACAGCTGGCTTTTGAAACCCATTCTGTAATAAAACTCCTCCTATCAGCTAAGAAGTTCTTATTTGCTGTTTATCAATATGAAATACTGCTTGGCAATGTTTTGCTGCTGTTTGATGGAAGTTTTAAAGTTTGTGCTTTGTAGTTGTTAGTAGTACAAGCTTTCTAAGGCCTCCATTTAAAAATTTCTATTCTTGATGTTAAAACCAAGCAATTTCCATTTATGTTTCTTAAAGGATGATATTTTAGTCCTACATGGATTTTTCCCTGACCATGTCAGATGTAGGCCACTTCACGATAAATCAGGCTGACTGTAAAAAGCAATAGCAAAGCCTTCACTACTCTTAGCTAAGTCTGCTTTTTATTATGCTGTGTTTCCAGAAGAAAAAAATTTATTGACATAAGCAAAACAAGAACATGAAAAATATGCTACAGAATAATTGCTCTCCACAACACATTGTACAGGACTGTGCATAATTATGGTCTAAAGTTGCAGGAATTTTTTCACCAGAAGTACTTGAAAAGTATTTCTATTTATGTATTAGTATCAATATGTATAGAGAAAACAAAAATTGACTACAGGATTGTAACTCTGGATTACTTGTTGGTTTGGGATTTTTTTTCCCACATAAATCACGATGTTTGAATCTGAATGGTATCTCTGTTTTAATTAAAGGCTACATGAGTGTTATCTTCCTGGGCTTTTTCCCTGTCCTAAATGAGACTTAAATGATGTGGTGGCTTACCACAGATCGAAGAATATACTATTTTGTATTTATAACTAAAAAATTCTATGCTGTAGTATTTTAAGTCTGTCATGATTCAGTTAAGTCATTTGGCAGGAAATAAGTTTTCTCATTATTTGCAGTAAGAGTTTGCTGTAAGAACAATAGTAAAATTAATTTAAGAGCGGAAAAAAGTAATGAAGAAACAATTTGTTTTATATGTTCATTTGAATTATTTATAGGACATGAGCAGTGCTGACTTCAATTTCATAGAAGGATTCATGTTCTTAAATATAGAGTTTTTTATGCTCTACTACCATATCAAAATTCTTAAAGTCTCAGAAAGCTGTATCAACTGATAACTGAAATTTCAGTTTGTGCTTTCTGCAAAGGATCCTAGTAGGTTTCTGATACTCTTTTTTAGTCTTCCTTCAGTATTTAGTGTTTAGGTAAATGTTGGTTTATTTCTGTTTTCACAAAGTTACTGAAATGATACAAGAATTAAAAGGCAAAGAAACAAAATTTCTGCAGTCAAAGCCCAGTTTACCTTGGTTGACTTTCTAGTGTATCAGGTTTTAGTTTAGGGCTATTGTCATGATTTTAACATTCCTGATGCCTCTTCCAGTTTACTATGGACTGTAGACCAACTTCTTTATATTTAAAATATATATACTTGCTAATGGTAAAGTAAAACTGAAAAATACCTTCTTTTCATTACTGTTATTTGACATCTTTTTTAGAATCCTGCCTTTTTCTAACTGCCATTCTAAACCTTCATTATAATCAGTAATAAAATCTGAGCTAATACACTGTTGGGGACTTTCCTGATTGAGTTGCAATCCTATTCCTTTTTTCTTGTTGGACTGCATCAATTTGTATTCACATAAATTAAAAGGAGTGTGAAAGAAAACAAAATATAACCCATTAATTTAGTCTCTGTTAAATTTTGCTAATTGTTCGTTCCTATTGTATGTGTCTTTATATAAGACAATAGCTGGGAACGGGCATAAAAGGATAGAAAACCATGATGCAGTATCTTCAGTGTCAGCACACAGATCAAGGCTGATCAGGATTCTTAGCAGTAACTAAATACTGACTTTTTGTGGCCAATTAATAGATAAAATATTATACAATTCATTAGTAACAGTGATGTAATATGAGGATTTAATTCTTGAGTTCAGCTATTATATACCTTAGATTCAACAGAAACTAAACAGAAAATCTTGAATTAATAGTAATGCCTTGTTTCTTAAAAAAAAGTATTGATCTTAGTCCATAAGCTGTTTTGGTCAGAAAAACTTTACTCTTCCAGCTTGAATATGTTCTGGTCAGTAAATGGTTAATGGCAAAAGCTTGAAGACACGATTTGGAAACAAATAGAAAAAGGGATGGTTATGGTTACATTAGGGAGCATTTAAGAGAGAGAGACAAGTCCCGTGGGATCTTATAGAACACCCACTAGTACTGAGGGAGCTGGCTGGTGTCCCTTCAAGGCCAAACTTGACCATATTGGAAAAGCCCCAGCAGTCAGGGGAACTNCATTCCTATTTTCAATAAACTTTTTTTTAATGCCATCTTAAGTTCTTAAAAATCATAATTTTGTGTATGGCCCTTTTAGCAATATGGTTAATTTTCACATTTTTTTGCTCGTGGGAAAAAGCAGTTCCATAAAATCTTACCTGTTCATCATAGTTATCCAAGTACCTGTTTTTCTCTGGTTTTTTGGCGGGGTTTTTTTGTGTCTTTTTTTTTTGAAGTAAGATAAATCCCTAAATAATTGAGAACTCTTAGGCTTGTTCTACACTTGTACAATTACAAGCATGCACTTAGAGACTTCATGCTATCTGGAAGGACAGATGAGTTCAGGTATAACATCCCTAGCATTTCCTATTAACAGCTTCTAAAATAGCAGCTCTTTTGTTACTGCTCATTGAATTCCATGATATATGCCAGTTGTTAAGTCTGACACCTCTCCATATTTCCTTCTATCTTCCCATATTTTAAAAAGCAATCTTAGTATAGATTGAGGTGCTAGATGTGGAGTTCTGACAGGTTTTTTTACTTTATTTCCATTCTTTTTTCTGTCCATCTTGTTTGTAATTTTTCCTGAGAGAACAGAATATCCACTGACAATAGTCTGTGTGCTTAGGAAGAAATGCCATTTCAGTAGACCAGAAACTGCTCTCTAAACTGCTGTCCACGTGATAGGTTGATTTCTATTCTGCTTATATTCCCTTTTGCTTTGTGAGCTTAATTTAGTTTTAGAGATATTTGTGGTTATGTTTCTTCAGCTCCAGTGATTTGAAACACTTCAACATACTCAATTTTTTATAATATGGTTTTGAATTTTGGATATGGAAAGAAGGAAACATTGCTTCATAAAATGTCTTGTACAAACCCCAGTTCTTTACACACACACAACCACCCCCTCCCCCACTTTCCATTTCCCCCCAACACTGAAGCTGATTTTGTTTCCTATTTTGCAAAGTAACACGTTTGGTACAAATTAAATTAGATTAATTTCTCAAAGATGACGGAAATAGATTTTTTTTCAAGCTTAAAAAAGTAGATAATTCAATAAAGTGCTAGTGAGCTTTTACAGAATATGTAAAACAATTGTGCCAGAGAAGAGGCTACAGTTTTTTGCTTAAGGTTGGTATTTAACAAGAGTTCATCTGGAATTAGTTTTTTTTAAAATGTATCATCACTGAGACTTAGACTAGGCAGCGAAAGCTCTATGGAGGTTGTTCTGGATCAGGCTCTCCATGCTTCACTAAACATTTTTAGAAATTTAATATTTACCAAGTGACAAGTAGATATCCTAACTTGCTGTAAATTGAGTTCAGCTATATTCTGAAACATTTGAGTTCTGTCATATGAAGCTGAGATAGGCAGAGGGATTAATTTAAGCAAGTTGGTGAAGTCCTGTAGTTGTAATGTGGCTGAAGCAAATGTGTGTGCGTTGACATACTTGTTTTCTGTCCTGGCTACCACAGACTGGTTTTTGTAATAATAATCTTTATATTCTCAAGTATCTTCTTGTCTTGGTAAGACAAGATCCCCTGTAAGCAAGAGGTTAATGCTACATTATTTTCAACTGGAAAGGACCGGGGCAGAAGTAGGTTTTGCATAAGGAAATCATATATCATGTCACTTTTTTTTTTTTACCCTGGAATCTTCAGATGGGAGTTGAATTTTGGAGCAAATATATGTAAGAAACTGAATATACATATACTATTTAAGAAAAAAAATTATGGATCAGCACAAAATGCAATCCATTTATAATCTTAATTATAGCACTAAAAATTTTTCATGGATGTACATTTTGTTCTAACTGGAACTCATTCAATTTATTTTGGATGGATTAGGTACATGTGCAAACTTAGCATCTATTATGTTAATTAAAAAGGGATTTATTGCAATTTAAAGTCTATTAATTATTATTAATTATTCTAATTAATATGATATTGATGTAACTTCTGCCTAATGAACTAATTTCTTGGAATCGATATTGAGTTAAAGCACCTTTTGGAAAAAAAAGTGTATATGACATGCAGATTGCATTGACAGATATATCAGAGTGAACAAAAACTGGTTTCTGTGACAAAATGTTCTGAAAGTGGATTCCTGTGGTGAGTGGGACAGAATAGAAATGGGTGGGAGATGCTCACTAGGGAAAAGTATAGCTTTAAGATGTTGAGATAGTATACTTATACTGATATATGAAATTGTGGGGGAAAAAAGAACAGTTCACTCCTCGTGAATTAGCATGTTTTTAATGGGATATTAAATCGTCTTTGCAAATCACTGTAATTTGATGCTGTTCTTCCTTAGTTCAGAATTTGTCATCAAATGTTGCTGTAGGAGTACAGGTACATTTGAACCAATTGAGTTTTTTGTATTAATAATTCCTTTAAGTTCTTTTTTACAGCCACCTAGTGTTGTTTGACAGTGGAGTTATTTCTTCTGGCTTGTTTTTGCATGTCTTTCCTATTGCCCCGGGCACACCTGACATGGTTGATCTTTAGATTTAAGCATAAAGCAAATCTCAGATATTTGTCTTTTTTGAGGTTACTTTGTAAATTAATTTATCACCTCTGACAGTCATCTATTCTTTTCCCTGAGAACTCTTTATTTTGCCTTAGTAGATCTTCTGACTGGTGTCAACTTGCCAGTTTGAACTTTAAGTCAATAATTCTTTATCTGCAGAACTGTTTGAACAGATATTTCAGCCTCTTTTGTGATTTTCTTTTTACTTCTCATCTGCCTTTGTACTTTCATTACTTTTGTAGATGCAAATTTGAAGAACCTGGTTTATAGTCTTTCTGGAGTGTAGCTTCTCCAAATATCCTTGTCTGGATGCCAGTGTAGATACAACACTTAAGGTACTCCACTGATGCCTAGAGAAGTCCGTGACGTGACAGCATAATAAAGCTAAACCTTGTGCTGGGTGAAACCTGTTCCTCGGTTCTTCATAGTTTGAAATTCTCACTGTGGTGTTTTGTGGTTTTTGATCTTTCCCAGAAATGAACTGCACTCGATTCACCAATGCAGAGATTCTGATTGTAATCTTGCATGGTTGATGAAATGTGGTCTGTAAATAATTACTCTTTGTCTTGGCTACTTGCTCTGGGGAGTTAAAATCTTTGAGTGGGAGTAGTGTTATGAACATTTATACCAGCCACTCTTCAAACTTGCTTTATATTGTTATTTTGGAGCCTGTGAAGTTTCATAAGGCAGCAAAATATCCTCCACTAAAATGTTATATTAAATTCCTTTAACTTTTGGTCTTTTAGTTCCTTAAGTCCGTAGGTTCCATAATAATAAAATAGATTGATTTTCTGTGCTCTGTTGCTATAAAGCAATCTTCTGAAATAAATCAAAAAATACTATTGCACACAGGTACTGTACTAAACAACATGAGTTACACATACACAATATGTGCATTCATAGAGCATGAGCAATTAATTTAATTATTTTAAGCTTAAAAAACTATTGTAACTCTTAAAGATAACACCTACTTAGCCTTAGACTCTTCAGAGTAATATGTGAATGCTTGGAGAGGTGGAAAGAGGAAGAAGCTATTGTTGAATAGTTCTGGAGGAGCATGGCTTAAAACAAATTTCACAATCTGTGAATGGTTGAAAAACTTTCTATTACCTTTCACTACTTTAAAGAGACTTAAAGGAATAACAGCCTGTAAGTTTATCACAGAGAGTTGTCAAGGTATTGAGGATGAAAGCTAATGAGTGGTATTTGCCAAAAACTGTGACTGAACTTCTGTGCTTGCTTGAAATGACAGAACAGTATTAAAGGATAAAATGACCTTGGTTCATGATTCAGTAGTGTAATAGTTGAGATGTAATGGCAGTTGAGTTTTAATAGCTTGAATGAGCAGACTGTTGGAATGTTTAAGACTTAATTTTTAGGAGCAATTTTAAATTTTAACACGGTGCAAAGATGTAGTTTTGACCTACTCCTTTCCTGATAGTTGATATCTGTGGGAGGTATAAGTTACTAATATATTACCGTGAACTACATGTATCTCTTGCTTTCATGGGGGAAATAAACTTGCTTTTTTCCTCTCAATCTGTGGTTTTGTAGATAGTTGCGAGGAAATTCTGTCATTAAATTTGGGATCTGCAGTAAAGACTTGTTCAGATTTTCTGTTTTAAATATGAACTGTGTTCTAGTAGAGAATAACACAGTTCAAACAAACAAAAGGAAGTGCTAAGTGCATAATGATTACTAGTTAGGAGCAAATGAAGATCCTATTGGGTTTGTTTACTGCATTCAGTCAGTGGTCTAATTAAATATTTATGACAAAAGGCATTTAAAGGATGCCAGCACTGACCGTATTTTATGCACGTATGAACAAGTGAAATATATTGGAGTTGACACAGACTCTATGGTTACTTACAGTTTGCTAATACAAAGTAAAAATATGTTTGCTCAACGTACAATTAAGATCAGGCTTTAACCCTGGAATTAAGAAAACTCTGAATGAAGCTGATATGGAACAGATGTTTAATTGTAGCTGAGTTTTGATTTGCAAATCTTTTTTCTGACTGCTCAGATGTGTAGTCTAGGTTTATTCAAACACTAAGTGGTCTGTTTAAAGTATGACATGTTTTATTTAGAAAAAGGAAAATAGGGATGATGTTAAATTTGGCACATTGTTGAAATATTTGTCTAGATTCAACAGACACCACTGAAAGTAATGTTTATATGTGAAGTCATCTCTGTCCTTGGGGATCTTTTGCCTTCCTCTGCAGCACTGAGCACGGCCCCTTGCCAAGGGCTCCTTTGGGCCATTCTGCCTGGGTTCTTTCCTGCTGCTTTTGCACCTCCAAGGCACCACTCATGCCCTTGCTCTCTGTCTTTATTAGCCATTCCAAGTTTGTAGCAGGAGTGAGCTCCCGTATTCCCTTGGTTTGGTTTTCCCTAGGGGTTCCTGTTTGCACAAGGCAGTCTGGTTTGCTGCGGCATCAGGAGCTGGCACTTTTCAGTTCTCCCTGTATGCAATACAAGTGCAGGCCAGGCATGAGAGCACTTTTCATGCATCACTGGCCAAGGACCACAGCAAAGCAATTTTTTGCGGCCAAAGAATATGCTTGTCATTGATATGTATCATACTTCTGAAAACAACCCAGGCTGTCGCACATCTCCTCCTCTTTTGCATCTTTACCAGTATCAATCCTTAGTCTTCAAGTCTCAGGAAACAGGGACTGCCTAGTTCATATTCTGGCTTCTCCTTTCTGTGGCCTTGCCTTTGCCAGACTGCAAGGGATGTTTTGATTTTTTTAAACAAAACTGAAAAATGCATTAGCCTGGTCCTGGCTACAGAATTGCATTGTGTTAATGCCTGTGAGCATTGGCTCTTAAACTGATTCAGAAAAGTAAAGTGAAATCAAATCCTTTTTCCACCTGTAAATATGTGTCTTTTATTTTTGAAGCTGAAAAAACCCTGGCATTTCAGGCAAATACCAGTCTCATAGTTAGTCAGCTCCTGTGTACTGCTCCTGTGCTTGCCTTTAGACATTTGTGGTTAGCCACTCTGGAGATGGACCCTCACTCTGATGGAGTACTGTTGTTCTCAAATGTAATAAAATGTTTTATTACATTTCTCCAAGGGGAATGACTCAAGCATTTCTAAAAATGAGTACAAGAAGAAAAAAAAAAATCTCTGGGGAAATAATAGGTACTGCACACCTCAAAATGTTTGCAGTCTTTCAGTTTGGGAGAATGTCCTGCATCCGACTAAGGGTTGGATCTCTGAGAACATATGTGAAGTTCTGCCATTTTGTGGAAACCTAGATAAACTGAATGAACACAGAAAACTTTTAAAAACTGTTCTCATTTTTGTTGGGATTTTTTTTCTTTCAAATTTCTTCAAATGGTTAAATTAGTTTGAGATAATCCACAGCTCTCACGCCCATCAGACACTACATGCCTCTGTCCCACACAGAGACAGCCAGTGCCTAGGCTGGGACATGACTACCCATTCAATCCTTTCTGTTAGGGACAGGGAAGAAATGTTGAGATTTTCCTCTCATGTACTGCTACAGAAAGGAGAAGGCAGGAATAAGAATAGGATAAACTATTTCAGGTGGAAGGGACCTCCATGGCCACCAAGTTCAGCTGCCTCATGACCAATCCTTTAAGAGTAAGGAAGCACCCATGTCACAAGGGCTGACCAAAAGGCCATGTCCAAATGACTCTTAAACAGTCTTGGGGCATCAACCACCTCTCTAGGAAGCCTGTTACACTGCTTGATCACCCTAGAAGTAAAGAAATGCTTCCTAATGTCATATCTAAACCTCCCCTGGTGCAGCTTTGAACTGTTCCCACATGTCCTATCACTGATCCCAGGGCGAAGAGCTCAGCACCTCCCTCTCCATCTTCCTCAGGAAGCTGTAGGTAGCAATCAGGCTGCCCCTCAGCCTCCTTTTCTCCAACCTAGACAATCCCAAAGTCCTAAGCCAGTCCTTAAAGAACCTTCCTTCCAGCCCTTTCCCCAGCTTTGTTGTTGCCCTCTGGACATATTCAAGGACCTTCCTTCTTAATTTGTGGGCCCCAGAACTGCTGACGGTACTCAAGGTGTGGCCATACCAAAGCTGAGTGCAGCAGGACAATCACCTCTTTTGTCTGGCTGGTTGAACACAGCGTTTGATGCATCCCAGGATGGGGTTTCCCCTCCTCGCTGCCCGGGCTCTCCCTGCTGGCTCACACTGAGCTGCTGCTGACGAGCACCCCCAGATCTATTTCTGCAGGGCTGGTCTCCAATCTCTCCTTTCCCAGTTTATACTTGTGCCCAGCATCACTCTGTCCCAGGTACAGAATCTGATCTTTGCTAAACTTCATGCCGCTGATTGCCCAATGCTCTGATCTGTCCAATCGCTCTGTAAGGTCTCTTGTCCCTTAAGAGAGTCAGTAGCACCTCCCACTTAAGTATCATCAGCAAACTTGCTAATGTGCATTCAACTCCTGCATCCCTATCACAGATAAATATATTGAACAGAACTGGTAGCTGTGAGTGTTTATATTGCATCAGTAGTTGGCAACTCATATATAGCCAAACAGATCCATGATATCCTAATTCCCAGTTGCATAGAAATTTCCATTGTGTATGTTGGCTGCAATTGCTTTGCTCTGATTTACTCTTTTTTTGAGAAGGAGGTAAAAGACAGAAAAATGCTACCTCTGGTTGTATGAAGTGATTGCATTATGAGGTGGCATCTGCAGTGTCTAAATACAGGCTTGAAATTGGTACTAGAATAACCTTGGTTACATGTGTTCTTTTTATGATCTCACTTAAAGCATAACTTGGCAGCGATACGGAATACTGCTGATCTGAGTACTCTTGTGTTTTAAACTGCTGGCTCTGTGAGCGTGTCCTCACTTCTCAGCCTCTTGGTATAGCTATGTTGAATGTGCTCCCCTTCTTGTGGGAGCAAGTATGGACTCACACTTTTACTGACATTTCTGCATTAGAATTTGGAACATGTTGAATAAAATATTTGTTCGTTTTCAGTGCTAGTATTTGTTGTGCTAAAAACACATATGTATGTATATACCTATGCATAAATGTGTATGTATGCATACACATATAAGGATAGTGATTATAATTTACACATTGGTTGTGACTGTCACTTGACATCTCCAACACCTGGTAGAAAATAAAATAGAATCCATTTTAGAAAGTAACAAACTGTGCAAACTATGATGCTGCCTTCTTAAGAGTCCCCTGCTCTATTAAAATATTTCTAACTTCTGAACTGACTGGATCATAACAGTTATCTGCAGTTCATGCTTAGAGATACTCTGCTAAGAACATGAGTTTTTCCAGAAAAGTAATGTTATCATATAATTTAAACTGTGTAATAGTGCCTGTCCCCAAATGTTTTACAAAGAAATTGCACTTGAAAAGTTTGGTTTTGCAAATTAAATACTCTTGTAGATTTTTAAAACTATGTCATTATATATGTAAAATACCTAGGAGTCTTTCCATTACACAAGCAGGATCTCATAATGAAAACCATTGCTGGTACTGAGAGGCTTCTTATGTTTTTGAATCTGTAACAGAGCTCTATAAATACTAGTTGCTGATGGTATAATGTCTTTTCATTTTGCTGCTGTCTAGAATGCAGACTAACAAACTTGGGCTTCATGATATGGTGGGGTTTTTCCTTATGTGGAAGAGCTATGAACTGACAAAAAGATGTTTAAAGATACAGTGGACACTGCTAGTTTATCCAAGTTCTATGTTGATTATGACTTCGTAATAAGAAACTGTGCAATATTTTATGGTTATGCTTGCAATATATTCCCTGAGTTACCTGCTTTATGTTCCTATATGACAAAAACTTGATACTAACTGTGGGTTTTAGTATATGAACTTTATAAAAAAGCAGCTGATTCCAAATATGGGCTTGATATGATAGCATATATTATTTTTTGCACTAATCTATACATTTCCTTTCCTGAAATACGTATAATTGAAACTTGCATTTGCAAGGTGTGATCACTGACCTGCTCGTTGACTTTGGAAAAAAAGTGGTATCTATTACATGCTTCTAAGCAGGCTAAGATTCTTTGAACTCTCTCTTGCTTATACTTTCCCTACTTTCAATTTACCACTTTTCAATATTGGTGATTTTTCTTACTAAGGTGAAGATGAATCTGTCAAGAAAATGAAGTAGTAACTTCAGATGCTCAGGGAAAGTAGTCATCTGTCTTTCCTGAAGAGTAAGATTTTTTGAAAGTACCAAACAGACTTAAAATTCCCCACTCCCCATTTCAGAAGTCACTCTGACTTCTGCATTCCATCACCTTGCTACTTGTGCTACTAAATGTGATCATTTTATAATTTTGCTTCTATGAAAGCTTTCTGATCTTCATGAGTAGAATGTCTGCTGGACAATGCAATTTTATATAAAGCTCAGGATTCTTGGGTAATAAACCAACAATGCCTTCACTCTTTGCTCAGTGCATACCTTCTTTTCTCCCCTCTCTCTCCACTCTTGGCCTTTACCACCCTGTGCTGTGGAGCCAAGCTGCAGGAGTGCTGGAACGGGACACATGGAATGCTCCGCCACTGTCTGTGGGGACAATGGCCACAGTGTCACCAGGGCCTACACAGGGGCAGCCGATGGCATTTCTGTGGAATGGCAGTGGTGTGTGGCGTCTAGTGAAATCTGTAGGATAAGCAAATGCAAAAATTCCTATAAGCTGACAGGGCTCTGAAAAGGCCATGTTGTGGTCTCAATGATAAATGCCACAAATAGCAGAGCTGTCATGAAGGAGTTGGTTCAAACTGGAGACTGCATGCCAGTCATGGTCAGATTTGAACTGTGGAAAGAACTTCTCATCTCCCCACCCCTGAGCATGTGTTGTGAGCTGTCTGCTCTTTGTCTCCTGTCAGCTGCCATCTCCAGTACAACAAATCTTTTCATTAAAACCTGGCGCACAGAAGTAGTGCCTGGACCTGCTTCTCATTACCGGCACTACAGACACATAGAATGTTTACATTCCCAGTTTCAGGTACAACAATCACAGAATGATAGAATGGTTTGGGAGGTACCTTAAAGATCTTCTAGTTTTAAACTCCCTGCTTAGGCCGGGACACCTTCCACCAGATCAGGTTGCTCAGAGCCCCATCCAACATGACCTTGAACATTTCCAGGGATGGGGCATCCACAACTTCGCTGGGCAACCTGTTCCAGTGCCTCACCACCCTCACAGAAAAGGATTTCCTCCTAATATCTAATCTGCACCTACTCTCTTTAAGTTTAAAGCCATTACCCCTTGTCCTGTTGCTCCATGCCCTTTCCTTCCCTTCTCTCTTAAAGCCCCCTTTAGGTACTGGAAGGCTGCTGGAAATGTCACAAGAACAGATAAAATTTCAGGACTGACTGCTGTTTGCTTAAGCTCTAGTAATACTGGGCTCACCAAGTGAGCTTAAAAGTGGCCATCTTAAAACTCTTTCTAAGAGTGCATTAAAATTTTGATCAGTCCTCAATTACTATTATAAAGTAGTAGACTATGACTAGCCTCAAATAAAACCTTCAGGTTTTTTTCCTTTGTTACTGACTTCCACAAATAATATTTTTAGGAAGAATAAATATCCAGAAGATTTTTTATTTTTGAGCATTCTAATGAATTTGTTGAGTACTGAGAGATTTCAGATAGAAAGCAGCCATCTTATTGTCTGCCTCTCAAAACAAACCACTGCAGTACAGACAACTGGACATGTTGCATATGTTCAGCTTGTGCTTGCGTGCTACTTCTGCTGGTCTGAGCTTCAACTCTTACTGGTCTGCTTGTTCTTTTTGTCTTTTGAAGATAACACACTTTATTTTTCAGTGCATTCGTATAACGTGATTCATAAGTCACTGAGACATACACCAAAATGCTAAAAATGCTAAAGTTAATACATGTGAACACTGTAGAAACTGTATTACTTTTTAGAAGATAATATAGAAAAAGTTGGTTCAAATATAGAAGTCCTCCATTACTTTAAAAATAAAGATCCAGAAAATTAAGACTATTTAGTAGCACTTAATAGTACAAAATATTTAGATCTTCCAGATAGTGCATTTTCCTTGTGTATTTATGTTGTTGTTTTGGGGTTTTTTGATGTATTGAAAAAAAAAATTGAAATTTCTTTACTTTTTGTCAAGGATATGTATAGCTTTGAAATATGGTGAACAATCTTTGTAAGAAAGCTTGTAGTTTTATAATCTGCTTTATTGAAATTTTAAAGTTTCTTGAATAATATCATCAAACAACAGTACCTGTAATTAAGGACCTTACTTATTTACTGAAATTAATTTTCTCTTTTTTCTTATTTTTCCCTATTATTTTTCTTCTTTTCCTATCCTCCCACCTCTCAGAAAAGAGCAAAAGGACAAGTGCTGTTTGATAAAGTATGTGAACATCTCAATTTACTGGAGAAGGACTATTTTGGGCTGTTGTTTTATGAGAATTCAGAACAGAAGGTAAGCCTATATGAGGGTTTTGTTTGTTTTTCATCACTGCCACTCACTTCAATAGTTTAGTGAGATATATTCTATTAAATATTTACCATTACAAACACTTGAGTGAATTTTGCTGCCTTTTCTCATAGATGTGTAAGAATGCTTTGTTCATGAACATGAAGGGAATGTAGCCCATAAGTCTGTAACTACTAGGCCTTTGAGTTCCTCTTTTACTAATTTTAAGCTTAAAGAAAATTTCTGACATTTGTAAAGAGACTGGAGCTGGTCCATCACTGGTATTGGATGCTGATTTTACAAATGAATGGAGTTTGAGATTACTACATTTGAAAGGATTTCTTAAATACCATTTGGTAACTTCAGTCTTCTTTTGCACTTGCTTCTATGTTGGATGGTTGAGCACATCTAGATTGCTCAGCTGAGAAAAATCTTAAATCAGTCAGTGGCAAGTGCTCCATTAATTACCAAAACCCAATTTAACATTCTAGCATCTTAACATTTACAGTTATGGGCTGGGCTGCCTGTTTCTTTGTCCATGAACTAAAGATATACCTGTGGTCATCTTTTTCTTCATGAAAAAACTCCCAGATGAATAATTACAAATTGAAGCAGGAAAAGTTGTATTTCTTTTTAATCGGTATTTGTAGTAGAAGCATCATTACATCACTCCGCATCTAGAGGTTTTTGCTTTTTTTCTGTCATCTTCCTCTTAACATTATTTTTTTAAAAATTAAGTGTAGTTTCATGGTCTGAATAAATCTGAATTTCTGACAACTTCCATTCAGATAAAGCTGTTTTCTAGAGTTATTTGCTTTGCTGCAAAGCTTTCTGTGCAGTATTGAGCAAAATATTCAATTCCTCTATATTAAAAATCCCCATATAAAAAATGAGCTTGTTATATTATTACTTAGATATTTCATTTTCGTTCTTGATTTGTAAAACATTTCTAGACATAAGAACTTCTTTGGTGTAATGATGAAGAACATCTCTGGTGATCTGCTAACTAATATCATAATATTATCTGTTATTTTCACTTGTCGCTTTACTTGTGCTTCTCACTATTGAAAAACTGGACTGGATATACACCACAAAATAACATAAACCAGCAGTCTGATCTCTGGCAAGAGAGAAAAGGTCTAATACTAGACCTGGGATCCTTAACCTGTAGCAGAAAATAGCCCACCTGAGTAGATCTGAGGAGGTGAAATAGGGAGCCTTGGGTTTTTGAAAGTTCAGCAGAAAAGTCTGGATTGGTATAGGGTTATGCCTTTTTTTTTCTCCCCCCTTTATTTTAATGTATCTCTAGTCGGACTAAGTTTTTCTTGGTATTCTTCAGTCATTTGAATGGAGAAACAGAGTTCCACTCTTTAAAAAGACCCCATCTGTTTTTTCATCTGTCTTTTTCCTTGGAGATACTAGAAACTTGACTGGATATGAACCTGGGCAACCTGATCTAGTTCAAAACTGGCTCTTGAACCACACTTGGACAGGTTATGTCCAGAAGTCTCTTTCAGTGTGAATGAGTCCTTGAATTCCTTACCCATTAACAGTGAAGGTGGTACTGTAGCAACACTCATAAGTGTTTACATAAATTAAGAGGTATTTACATAAATTAAGCAAGACAGATCTGATAATGGGGTACTTATTCAAAAGTAGAATAGATCACTTCTCACCTGAATTACAGACAGCAGCAGGCTTTTATTTAAAAAAATCTGGAGAAATCTGGTCCTATTTGTTATGAAGACTAAACAACCACAGTTGTTGGATTTTGTCTTCTTCATACAAATACATTCCTAGTGTTATTTAGAGAAACTAAAAAAAAACCTCTTTCCTAGAAAATTTATGTTTCCCACCTCCCATGTTCTCAGAACTTTTGCTGGGTTTAGGGCCCTCTTTTTTGTTCACCTCTGCAGTAAGTTTGAGTTACTTTTTAACTTCGGTACCAGTTCTTTCTGATGCTTTTTTCCCCCCTGTATTATGACTGTTGCCTTTTTAGATTAAAATGCCACAAATCCCTGACCTCCAGGCCAGTTAGTACTAAATGCTGAATGATGTGTTTTTCCCATTCTTGTGCACTCATCACAGCCACCCATTTATGAGCCAGCTGTTGAACCAGACGGCAGCTGTGGCGCGTGGCAACTGAATGCCAGGCACTCTTTTGAATTAGAGCTGCTCCCCAGTGCACCGTCGGGGTACCATTGGAGGAAGAGTCCCATTAACTCTTCTCCATGGGTGTTTTGTGCCGCTGGGAGAGAGGTTGTGTCTTCCAATCAGACTTACTTTTGTTAGCTTTAATACACATTTAAAAACTATTTAGGCCAAATTAGTAATTAATGATTTCTTTCATTTTTTGCAAATGTTAAATTTATTAGCCTGAAGTTTAGTTAGGGATTTCATTGCATTGCGCCCTCAAAAGTTCATGAATGCTTCATTCATACTGTAATTGGTCTGCAGAAGTGTTAGAAAGCTTCTGCTCTTATGTTTTGGGTGCCAGCTGGAAATGCTGCTTTTCTGGATTTGTACAAAATACTTTTGTACTAGTAGAGAACATTTTGTTCTTTGACAATACATTACTTTGTCTCATCTATAACCTTACCATTCACAAATTTAACAAATAGATTTCTGCCTACTGGAGCAAAGTAGTGTGTATACACTTTGTCTTTTGTTTTGAAAGACAGACCTGTCTATTCTGCATTAAGAGCTCTAATTTAGGGTAGATTCTTTTGTGGTGTTTGTTTTTATCCATACCAAAATGCACAGATGCAAAAAAACCCCTGCCCCCATAATTATGCCTATAAATGGAATATAAGCATCTGATTTTATTTGACAGAGCAGTGATGAAAGTTGGTGGCAAAGTCTGCTTCCAATAAGCTCCTTTCAGGCTTGGAAAAATCTGAAAATGAACTGTATAACTTGTGTAAAGAAAGGATTATTCTTCTCATCTTGCAGCATATTCTGTATTGTATGTTTTTTTCTCCTGCTTTGTAGTGATAAAAGATAAAGCACTGAAAGTAATGTGTACTCAGGAATCCTATTTTTCTGTTGTAGTTCTCCCACGTTATATTCTCTATTTAGTTTATGCTATATCTAAAATGTAAAGGTTTAGGATACTTCTAGTTATTGTAGTTGTAAGAATATGGCTGTGTGTAATTTCAGAATGGAATTCTTGCCAAAACTGAAAACCTAGGATGATAAACGTAGCTGAAGTGAGTTTCAGTTAAAATTATTTGAAGACTTATGTTGTCTTCCAAGGCCTTCCAAGGTCAAGGGTCTTCTAACAGAAAGCAATTTTTCTGACTTAAGCATTATAAATGGTATCCAGGATTTTGGAGGAGTGCTTTTATAATTCTTCCTTTTTAAAAATGTTATCGACTTTGCCTTCTCTGGAAGAATTATCATAGCTATGGAAAATAGAGGTCACAGACCTCTTAAAGCAAGAAATGTGAAATTACTGTCTTTTTAAAAAATTACAATTGTAATAAATGATAAAAAGGGGATTTTGCTTTTATTTTGTAAATAATATTCCTCTAATATATACCTGGTGCACTTGTGATGAAATCTACTTGGACCAAGCTCATTTACAACAGGGAACTGGGTATTTTGGGCCATATTCGTAGGAGACACATTCTCTATCAGCAGAGGTGATCTGTGTTGAAGATTTGCACTGCTGCAAAAACATAGTTCCACATTCTCCTAATCCATACAGACGTGTGAAACTAGACTAGCATTTTTGTCTTCTGGAAAAAAGTTGGACTTCGGGTGCAAAAGCCCCTAGTACAGACTGAGGGATATAATACTGGGAAACAGTGTTGCATCTGGAATTTGTTCGGTACCATGGGCTGAAAAAGGTGGGTCACATTATACCCAGTATGCACTGTTTTGCTAGGTTAGGTGAGAAACATTGGTAGAAATATGGTGTTCCCTCAGACTTTAAAACTGCAGATACCTGCAGTGGTCTGTGAAAAAAGCAGATAATGTCCTTGGCCTCACAAGGCAGTTTCTAATTCTTCCCTACATTGCACATCTGTCTTTGAAATCTTGCAAGACCTGCCGTCAGGCTGACTTTATGCATGTGTGTCTCTTCCATAGATGTGCTTCTGTGTGTCTGGCCATGGGAAGTAAAGGTTCAAACTCAGTGAAGGAAAGTCTCAGTAACTGTAGTTAAAAGTTTTATGTTTCTAGTCTCTCACACAACCTGTTTTTTAACATATATGGGTAAAACTAGTAAACAGGATCGTCTGAGTTACTGATGAATATATGTTACTGATTCCTTAGTCTCACTTCCTAAAGTTAAATTTTTGGATGATCTGTCACAAAACAGTCTCTTTACACGTATCAGTAGTAACTGAAATGCTATGAGCTATTTAATAGGTTGCACAGATTATATCACAATATTTTTGGTATTGAGGATTTTAAATGCTGGCTGTGGTGTGTTTGTTGTTTTTGTTTTTCAGAACTGGCTAGATTCTTCGAAGGAAATTAAGAGACAAATTCGAAGTAAGTACTTCTGTATTCAGATATTATGCTCCTTTTATTTCCTCACAGAAATATTCTTCATGAATTTAGTAGCCTGGATGTTGATTGCTTTCAGCTTTAAAATAATTTCTATCTGATAGTGATGCATTCAGCCTTAAAACAGAAAGTAAATCTTGTGGTTCCAGCAACTGTCCAAGTAGACGAGAGAGAGTCACTCAACATTATGCTGTAGAAGTTAATAATTATATTATATTAGAAGCTAATCAAATATATTATTGCCCCAAAATTTTCCCTTGTGGTGTGTGTCTAATAGTTGATATTTTTGCATCCTGACACAGTAGATGTTTTTCAACTTTGTGCTGATATTTGGGTTATTGGATGGAGAATGTGATCATGCAAAGATGGTCATGATGGTTGCCATAGGACTTTCTTATGTCAAAGACTCACCAGAAGAATATGAACTTACAAAAAGAGAATCAATATGTTTTACAGAAAACGTATATTCTTCAATACTGATCAGTCCACCATTGACTTTTTTGATACATCCATCATTTCAGAGGGCATAATCTTGGAATGTCTCACTACAGTGCTTTTCAGGCTGAATCTGCTTGAAATGCCTTTTTACTGCCTATACTCAATACATGATGAGTAATTTATTCTACTCTGTTTGCAGAAAACTCTGTCAAAGCTCTTCAGTAGCTAGGTAGCTTCTGTAGTAAATGGGGAGTGTATTTAGAGTAAATCTAGGTGATACTCTGCCTGAGTCTACATATCACAAAATAAGTGGCCACTAAAACATGCTAGACAGCTCTTCCCTTACTGAACTTCTTCCCACTGCTTTACTCATTTGTGGCCAAACCAGGGTTTTTGCTGTTTTGTTTTGTTTTCAATGGAAACCTTTTGGTAGTACCTGATAGGAAATGTAAGTAGGGAGAAGAGAGTGGTGATAATATTTACATGCCTGGACTTACAACACAACGAGAATTTAAGCTAAGAAACTGACTGTACTTGTAATTAAGAACAGCAGTGTGTTATTTATAATGACAAACAGATGGTTTCTTTACTGCTGTTAACTCTACTGTTTTAAGGCAACACTCATTTTTTCCAGGAATCATAGTGGTGTTAATTCCATTTTCTTTACATCTTTGCTCATTGATGAAATCCCTTAATGGGAAGGTGTGGTTTATATTTTCAGTATAGAAATAAAAGTTACGGAAGCATCCTTGGGAACTATTTTTTTGATACAACATGCTCTTATGTAAGCAAACTAGACCTATTAAAATGGTCAATGTACTAATACGCAAGTAGCAGCTATAATTAAGGAAAAGTTACTGGTATTGTAACTCTGCAGGTCTTCAGTGAAAATCTATTAGTTGTCCAAATATGCAGGCTAAAGGCTGTTTTGTTTGGTTTTAATAAATGACAGAAGATGGAGGATGTTGATACATTTTGTATCAACTTTGTTGATACAAATGTTGGTATCTTTTTGTCTCCTGTAGCAATTTGCAGGCTATCTAGCCTACAAGTTAGTGTCACAAATGTGAAATGTGAGAACTGACCTGAAAAAATTTTGCATGCACTACACAAAGTTCTTTTTAATACCTTATCATATGCACTACAAAAAAAATGGGTTATGGGCATGTGATTTTCCATACAGCATGAAAACCTACATTTTATACTGGAGAGGAAGTCCAGTTATTGAAAGAGGAATCATGACTGCTTTTTTTTTTTCTGGTCTATAGTATTTCAGAGTTGATAGGCATAATAAAGCAAACAGCCAAGTAAGAACACAATTTTAAGGATTTTAAAATGACACTTCCTTACACTAATATACAAGTAATTAGCATATTGTTAGTTGTGTTCCTCATCATTAGTCTATTAAAGTTGCCAGGTACTGGAATGTACTGCAGGCACATTTGATTCTCCAGCTACATGTGTATCAAATAATGAGACTTTTTTCTTTTCAGGCTTAATTCTAAATATATTTGTCTTTGGATCCAGAATGGAAATCCCATGTACAAAAATACTAATTAAAATTAAGACACGTGTAAAACCTATTAGTCCATCTAAAAGCTGGAAATGACAAAACTCATGAATCTGAGATTAGCTCAGTTGGATAGAACCTGGTGCTAAAAAACGCCCAAGCCAAGGTTGTGGGTTCAATCCCCTGTACGGGCCATTCACTTAAGAGTTGGACTTGCTGATCTTTGTGGGGCCCTTCCAACTCTGAACATTCTGTGATTTCTTTTTCTCATGTATGGCACAAACTGAAGCACTAGCATGCTAGATAAGTGTGTTTGGACAAATGCATTGATCTGAACACACAAAGGTGACACTTTTGGCAATGTAGTTCAACACATCAGTTTGCAACATAATATTTGCTACAATCTCTGTTTCTCTCTTAAATGTGAGCAGCACCAATACTCTGCACATTGGGCACGTATGTACCACCTGTGACTGGGAAAGACAAAATAAGAATCCTGTAGTCTCCCCCAAGTCATGTTCTACAGGCTGTCTCTTGCTATGTCACAGTCCTCAGGCCCTCTGTGTGATCTTGTGCAGGTTGGCTTTTGGCTGGGCAATTATGTTGGATCTCAGCAATTACTGATGTTACTTCAGCTAATGAACATGATCCACAAATTACTGTCTCTGTTCTCAGGGCTACAAAGGTGACAAAAATCTTGTTTGCTTTCAGCCAGCCTGATCTCTTCAGGAAAATGAATTCTTGACTTTTTTTAACTCATGTACTTGGCTATCCACTGGCATGTGTTAAAACCTCTTATTACTTCTTTCAGGGGCAGGTAGGTAATTACATTTCTGTCACTATCTTCTTGAAAATTGCTACATCTCAAGTGGATTCAGGCTTTTGCAAAACTGAGACTCTCAGCTAGAATATTGTGATGGTACAAGCAATAGCAACTCACCTTGAAATAGTCAAATCTCAGATTACACAGAGGGTGTGTTTGGTCATCCTTACACACAATTCAGTTTGAGAATTTATCTGTTTAAACTGAAGGTAATATTATGTCAATTAAATCTTTTTCTAGTCTGCAGCATGGTTAATATTTTTACTGAAAAAATACTTCCACCTCACATAGTCTGTGTTCTATATCTTATAAGAAATGGAGAGAGTTCAGATGTTCTGAGGACAGAAGAGGCTGGGGTACTAAGGGAAGTTTGAATTAATTAGGAAAGGGCTTGCATTTTAAATGTACAACTCTGGCTGTCTGATTTTAATGCCAACAAATGTATGGGTATGCTCAGGCATCAAAATATGGTGGTCACTTTCTGCAGGTTCACTTTATTTTATATCCATCTATTTTATGTATATAGCTATATATCTGTAAGAGGTGTAGCTGATTTTGATCTAAGATGATTACACTAGAGTATAGATCATTATTAATATAGATCATTATAAGTACCTGTGCCAATGGAAGAATTTTCTTGCAAAATCTGACATACAGGAGATCATGAGTAAAAGCTAGAAAAAGCCTTTACTGGGAAAAAAGCCCTCACTGATATTTCCAAGTTTAAATGGGATGAATCATGTTAATTGTATGCTGCTAGCTGGGTGGTTATATTGCATTCTTTTTCTCTAAGAATCTGCCTGAAGTTGCCATAGAAGCATTTTTGATGTAACAAGCTGGCTAGAAAAATTTTTGACATTTCTGTAGCCCATACTATTCAATGTCAAAATAGAGAGCCTTATCAGGGACAGAATGCTAAATACGATTTTAAATCAGATTTGGGGTTGTTTTTTTTCTTTTTTCTTGGCTACCAACTCAATAAAGAGTCAGCAATAATGTGCATTATTATGTGAGGACAACTATGATTGCATGCCTTGGATGTGCAGCTATAAAAAGTATGCTTTAGTGAGAAGTATAAATATAGACTGTGCACATTGTAACAAACTTGCTAGTCTATAGGGGATAATTGTGCTTCCAGTAATCAGGTAAAGTACATGGTCACCAACTGTCCAGAAAATATTTAGTACAATGTCAACCTCAATATTTTTTCAATAAATTAGCAATTTAATCAGTATGAGTAGACACATGAATTTTTTCACGAAGTCTACACACTCAGAGGACTTATACACTTTTTAGCTTTTTATACAGAATATATTTTTTTCACTTTTTTTTTTCCTTCAAACCATGTCTAGGTGTCCCGGCTGCAGTGCTTTCTGAAAGTTAGCTGTAGAAATGCTGACAAGAAAGAGCAACAGTTAAACAGGAATTCTTATGTGACTAGTTTAACTGTAGTTTTGGACCAGGAAAAACTTGAAGGCTGGTTTAGTACCTGTGTGGAAGGACACATCCTTCATCCATTTCTCCACAGCTCTGTTAACATGACAACTCTCCTTGAATGCTTTTTGCACAGATATTTTGGCCCTGTTGCATGTGTTCATCAGTTTGGTTCATTCAATATCAGCATCTTTTCATTAAATTATGCTAATTCCCTGGGAGATGATGAAAGTAGGCTAATCTATTCCATCTTTAACTGTGTTTATTATGCTGTATGTATTCATTACTGCTAGACTTTTTTTTTCTAGGTATTTTTGTCTTAATTTTATTTTGCACTGCATTGCAGTAGATGATGCGATGATAAATGAGACCTCATTTAAGGGTCCTACCTTATTTTGTACATAAAACTGTAATTTTTCTAACAAAAACGTGATAACTGGGAATGTTAAGATACGCAGCCCTGAGCTCTCAAAAAGAAATAGTGGCATAGCAGCCAGGTAGAATGAGGTTCACACTTAAAAACTGAAGTGCTTCAGTGAATAGCCATGTCTGAAAAACCAAAATAATTTTTGAAATGTTGGAGGACATTAGAAATTTTGACACGTCTTTACCTTTAGCATATATGGAATTTCAGAACCATTTTTTTTTTAGAAAGTAATCTTAAATAACAATGTCAGCGCTTTTTTCTAGCATTGTGTTGGAAATGGCATTTCAGTCTTTTTTTTGTTGCTGTAGAAAGACGCATTTTTCAAACCATGATTTATCTGTGTAACACAGATTTCTAAAATAATTTACTGTCCAAAATTCTAACATTCTGAAAATGTATTTTAATTATTGGTGTGTGACTTGGCTTTCAAATCTTAAAAAATTATTTAAAAACAAAGCTATGACTAAAGGCAACATTTTATACTTTTCCAAATTATTAATCTAGTTTTAAGCATGCTTTTGCTTAAAAACTGCATGTGTTATTAACAATACTAATTCTAATCATTCTAACACACGAGAATTTAAATATCACTGCTATTATAGTTGTTTAATGTGGCGTTTCCCAGAAAAATATTTTAAAGTAGGAATGGCTAATATTTTTGTCTTCCATGCATTCTCAAGAAATAATTTATTATCTTTCTGTTATATACAACACAGAGCTCATTTAGATACCTCATGTTCACAGTTACTGTACAGTCTCTCAAACTAAGTTTAGACAGGAGGAGACTGTTAGCCTGTGTGTGTGTGTGTGGAAACACAAATTCAATGCAAGTGCCTTTGAACATACAATATCTTAAAAGTGTGAATATATTATAGTAGTTTTTAAATTAAAAATGTCTTCTGATATTTGCATAACTGACTGTAAAATGTTATTTAAAAATAATTTTTAACATGCTAACCTTTCATTATGTCTGTGGGTTTCTACCTGCTAATGAAAATAATTTATGCTTCTTACTAATGTACAGTAAATCAACAGAAAAAAACTTTATTCAAGATTTCAGTGATTAAGATTTATTCTACTGTCTAATATTTTTCAGTAAAGTATTTTCTGTGCTTACTTCAACTTATTTGAGATTAACAATCCGATATTTCCCATGTTTAGGTTTACCTTGGGTATTCACCTTTAATGTGAAGTTTTATCCCCCTGATCCGTCACAGTTGACTGAAGACATCACTAGGTATGCACAGGTCGCAATTTTAAACTTTAAATTACTGCAAGTCTAATTTGAAAGCCACATAGAATTTCATCTTCAGTTTCTGGGTACTGTACACTGTAGATACTCTTACATACAACAACTGCTTTTTGGAACAAGGTTGAAAAGGTAAAATGAAAACTTCTGGAAGAAACCTGAGTAAGAAGAATTTAATGATAAGCAGGTGTATGATTTGGGCAGCAGGTAAGGTGTGATTGATCATATGTGAAAGAAGCCAGTGGTTTATTCTCAGACTGCTGCTTCATTATAAAACAAATGAGGGCATGGGGATCTTGAGCAAAGCTCAAGGGAGCCAAAATACTTCAGTAATAATCTAGCCTAGATTGATGAAAATGTAGGTTTATATATATGCTTTAAGTAAAGCCATAAAACATAATAAAACCTGAAAATATTTATCTTCCAAACTCCTCAGATAGAAAATATTTGGAATGCAGTGGATACGAAGCACCTACAAAGTAGCATTGCAGGGCTGATAACTGGGGATAGAGTGCAGGGAACTGACTCGTTTCTCTCAGGAGTTACAAGAAACCTAAATACTTTGGTTTGGAGTTAGCTGACCCTGCTGAGGCAGGAGGTATGTTACTACTACACGTTGCACTGGATCAGTCTTCTGCACAAAATAAGATAGCTACACAAGTTTGCAGTTAATATATTGCTACAGATAGTCATTTGTAGAATCATGAAAGACTTCTAGTACAGGATGTATTTACAAGAAGCTGTGTGTGTTTTCTTTGAAAATTTTCAGCATGTTGGTTGGTTTTTCATTTGCGTGTTCAACTCATAAAAGCATTTTTTGGTTATATCTAAAATCTAAATTCCTTTAAGTTTCACTAGTAAGACTTTTTTTCCATTTACTTCTTAAAAAATGTCTGCTGTTGGTTAACTTGTTAAATTTGGTGGAAGACTGTATACAGTACCTGGAAGATTAAATTCTAATACATACATGGTTTAAGAAAGGTAATTATTATTTCAGTATTAAACTGGATTTCTTTTCTGTATTACATGACGTGATTAGCTTGTGAACTGCAAGGGATATAAAAGAGTTTTAAAGCCAAAGGAAAATGTCAAAGAAATGCATAGCTTATATTTTTAAACCATAGATACCTACAGGCTACAATGTGAACTGAATGAGTTCCTAAGTCAGCTTTTGTTTAAAACTAGATTGGAAATATGTATATATTTCCATTTATATTGGAAATCAGAATTTTTCCTGCTTTTCACATTTTTTATGAAAGTAATATTGACTCCTAAAAATCAAGTGAAATTTACTGTGTGGTAATAATGCTCAAATAATATAAGGTGTAACATTATTAATGCATTCACTTACTTTAAAACACATGTGATTACATGCATCTTGATGAATTCTGTCATATTTCTCATTATCTGCCATTGGTAACCCTTTCTTTGCTCTTCTTCCTCTTTGGTTGTTTTTTTCCCCCCTTTCCTTTGTCTTGCAGGTATTTCTTGTGCCTACAGCTTCGTCAGGATATTGCATCTGGCCGACTGCCCTGTTCTTTTGTGACTCACGCCCTCCTTGGTTCATATACTCTGCAGGCTGAGCTGGGTGATCATGACCCAGAGGAGCACCGCAGTGATTATATCAGTGAATTCCAATTTGCACCAAATCAGACTCAAGAAATGGAAGAGAAAGTGGCTGAGCTACACAAAACACACAGGTGTGTCAGATATAGTGGGATTAAATGAAGTCATCATGCTTCATCACATTTATGTCAGTTCTCTTAAGAGTATGTGTAAAACTGCTGAGGTAAACCTATTGTTACTTTGGAAATTGTTTGTTATCTAATTAAAAGCTCTTTCTTTGGTGTGTTTAAAAAGTTGAGTTTGAAAATAGCAGTGTCACTAAGGTCTTGGTAGAGAACTTTTGGAAAAAGTATTTTTATATGAACATATTAATTAGTTTAAGTAACATAAAGATAGAATATTTTTAAAGAGTAAAGGTGGAAATCTGTACTCAAGTAAAATAATATGCTCTGAAAGAACACTTTTCATGTATAGCAAAAATGCTATTGATACCTTATAAACTGAGGTTTTTGTATTAGTCTGAATTCCAGGATTCCACTCAGTTTTGACTCTCCGTTTTTTGCCAATAAACTCANCACAGGCGGATTCCCAGTTCCTAGAAAATGCTAAGAGACTCTCCATGTATGGAGTGGATTTACATCATGCCAAGGTATTGAGGATTTGGTTTGTTTGGTTTTGTTTTAGGATAGACATGCTAAGTATTAAGAAATTATTAGATATATAGATTATTAAAAAAAACCTCATACACTTAATTTTTGGCTGTCAGCTTTTATTTCTTGGTTGCCATAATTACTCAATTTACAACTCTAACATCCTTAGAATTTATTTTATATATAAGTGTGCATGGATATGTGCCGCTTGGAAATAATATTTTGCTCATAAGAGCAGATAAATACATTTAAAATGTCATATTTTTATGCCAAGGAGATGAGGGGCAAATAAAGTAAAGATGAAAAGAACATGTAATTGTTTTCATAATACCATGAGAGTTAGAAAAATATGGAAGAATGTCCTGGGGGAGGGTTCTGGTGCTTTTTTTACTTCCTGGGATAGGTCAAATCAAATTTTCATTTCAAGTGGGATTTTTTTTTTTTTCAGTTAAAACCCCAAAAGACTAACTAATAACTTCCTCCCACTCCCTCTCATAAATCCAGAATCTCAAATCATTACAAAATTTAAGGTATTGTAAGCATATTAATCTTGCATTTAAAAAAGAAAACCAAGACTTTTAACTGCTAGAGAAACATTGTTTAATTTTGTTTTATTAGTTATGCCAGTGAAGCAACTCCATAATGACAGTGTTGGCATTTGATGTAGTTGATCTGTAGGGGGGGAGGACATGAGAATCTGCTGTATTGTATAGTGTATCAGTAAGTGTTTAGTTTTGTAGCCTGTAAAACTTGCATCAAATGCTGTCAGTGAAAGAGAATGCTCAGAAACCTATCCATTACTTCCTCTATCTTTGCTGGAATAGTACATGACTGTACAAGATCACCTTGATCACAGCTTTCACTGACTGCTTTAAGTTGGACAGACCTGGTTTTCATATTTCTTCTTTTAGTATTTGTTGAAATTATTGCTAGCACACACACTGGCCATACCTCTCCTGCTTTAAGTTGTTAACTTAGTCCCTATTACTAGAATATTGAAGAATTTCCCAGAACTGTGGCATACGAATGCCAAAACCATTACTTAGAGTTCAAAGTCTTTCCTATAAAATTAATATACTTGGCTATTTCTGATTTAAGAATCTCATTGTCAGAGTCAGGTTTGAATATGAAACATGTCCCAGTTACAATATTCCCTCAAGGTATGTCAGCAATAATTACCTGTTTGGAATGTTATTAAAGTGATTTTTATGAAATTCTCTCATACCTGGTAGGATTCTGAAGGTGTGGATATCATGCTGGGTGTATGTGCAAACGGTCTGCTGATTTACAAAGACAGACTCCGGATCAACCGCTTCGCTTGGCCAAAAATTCTGAAGATTTCCTACAAGCGAAGTAATTTCTACATCAAAGTCAGGCCAGCAGAAGTAAGTAGCATCTTTCGGTCTTGTTTCTTTTGTGAGATCATTTTTGTCCAGCAACAAGAAAATATCCTCATTTTTTCCACAGTTGTCCTCATAAGCTCATGATAGATTCAAGCAGAACTTATAAGTGCTTCTCCCTCTTCAGATTCTAATGATCATATTAAACACTTGTCTTGGTTAGTAAAGGCAAACCAAGAAGAAAATCTATTTTCATTTTTTAATAGAAGCTGTCTTGTTATTTTATGGGGTTTTTTTACACAAAAAGCTAGATACATTGGCCATATTCTGACACTGCAAACTTGCAGTCCTGGGAGAGAGCCAGCTTCTCTTCCTCTTTCGGTTTAATTATTCGATAAATGTCAGCACATCAAGTTTGTGGTTGTAACCAAAGGCTTGAGCTGTCCTGTAGGATGTTATAACTCTTTCTGTTAGCTGCTATGGAACTAGTGGACTCAACTTTCCCTTCAGTTACTGCTAAAAGTTTCTGGGAGCTGCTGAAGGGGGTGTGTGTGTGTGTGTGGTTACATTTTGAACCCTTTGTAACTGGAAATTTAACAAAATCCCCAAAATGTCAGATACTGTAATGCTTTTTTAGATTATGCTGTAAAATGTTTAAGGTGGCTTTTGCTGTGTGAATAAAAATAGAAGAGACATCCAAACACCAATTTTACAGTACTAACATTGTAGTTAGGTACGTTTTTGAATGCAGATGTATTGTTCTTGCATTTACTGATGCTGTGCATACATGAAATATTTTTGCTAAGAAACTATTATGTAGTGATACAAATCATATAAGCTTAACACTGCAGTATGGATTTCAGACTTTTATTAAATCCGAGCAAAGTGCATAGCACAACCTGCAGTACAATTGCTTCGTGCAATTTATCCATCATGACATAGCCCACCATGTATAGTTCTTTTAAAAGGCTGGAAATTCTGATCTTTTAAAAATATTTTCTAAAAAATCTTATGAAGTCTTATGGCAGAAGTATTACTGCTTGATACAGTAATGGAACTATCTGAACTCTACCTATTAATAGCCAGCTTAAGGAAATGGGTTAATTTATTTGTGGATTCTTTCCAGCTGGAACAGTTTGAGAGCACTATTGGGTTCAAACTACCAAACAATCGGGCTGCTAAAAGATTATGGAAGGTTTGTGTGGAGCACCATACTTTCTTCAGGTAAATGATAATTCTCTCCTTCCCCCACTTTTCAAGGTATGCTCATTATATTTCTTTTAAAGGATAGGAGGAAAGTAAAGAAGATTTCCCCCTTCTTTGCCCCTTGCAGTGACACCTCTTATACAGAAGATACCCTGACAGTCACTGACCCCAAATTTCCAATTCTTAAAGTCTCAAGTACAATTAACTGCTTTATCAAAACTTGCAGAGTGCTAAGGGGATGGAACTAAACAAGTGGTCATGGAGCACTGGAGGTATGCAAGAACTGTCTGGCCTCAATCCTGTGCCATGTGCTTTAATATGACCCTGCTTGAGCAGGGAGGTTGGACCAGATGACCCACTGTGGTCCCTTCCAACCTGACCCATTCTGTGATTTGTGATGAGATTTCCTGAGAGACTGACTTTTCAGAATGACCATCTAGAAAGCCACTGTACACCTTCATAAGAAGCTCTTAGGGCTTGACAGTAATCTTCATTGAATTAACTTGAACATTCTGCTGAGTGTAAATGCTTCCAGCTGAGGTTTTCCTTATCAATGAACTAGACTGAGTTCACAATCATTCTTCAAAGAACAGAGAATCACTTTAAACAGAATATTTGTTTATGTAATAATTCATAACCTCCTCTGCATTTTTTTCTCCAGCAACTGAGGAACGTAGCATTCTGAATTGGTCATTGAACCTATGATCTATTTGTAAATGAGCACCTTAACAATAGGCCATGGAGTTGTTGCTCTGTCTAATTTCTCCACTGAAAAGGATTTTGAAAAAATGGTTGTTTGATTTTTATAATAACACACATTCCGTGAGGGAGTGCATGTGCCCCATGCAGCCTAGGAGTCACAGATTTAGGTTGAATCTCCTATGAATTGGGTAGGCATTGAATCTGAGTTTTTTCTTCAAAGTACAATACCTAGAGTGTGTAAATGGTAAGCTTTCTCCTTCAGTAGCCAGTTTGCTTTTGAAAAAAACAGTTGTATTTTAAGGTAAATGCAATCCTGTTGCTGAATATACTTGCTAGACAGAGAACTTCAGAGAACTTGGGGACCAGGAGTCTTAAGCAGATGATTACTGGAACTGTCTCATTGGATGGTTTTCAGTATTCAGATTTTCATTGAATGTAGCATGTTCTTGAATGCAAAGGTGGAACTTATGCTGAGATTGGCAAATCGCGGCACAAATCAGTCTCCAAATGCTTAATTTAGAAGCACTTCCTTTTAAAATCCCAATCAGAGATTTTTTTTTTCATGTTTATAGAATTCATTTATTATTGACACAGTACAGCACTGTATTCTTTTTGAAAATTTGAAGTCTGCTTTGGCTGGTGGTGTCTATTACCACAAAAAGCATGCAGTTCTGTCCACAGTGAAAAGTTTATTAATACTCTTCAAATAACGCATGCAGTGATTTGCTTTGTTGGTAAGCTGTATTTCCCAGTTTTATAATAATAAAATAGACCTGAATAAGGAAAAAGCAAATCTTATGGAAGTCAAAAGTCCTAAACTGACAACCACCATTTGCAAGTCTGAAAGCTTTCAGGAGCATTAATAGGTAAGAGATAATCTTACTACAGAAATTCTGACATAATAAAAATAATTGGATTTTTTTCCAATCAGAAGTAGCTTTTCCTAACCAGGAATGACATTATAACAAGAATTACGTAACAAATACTTGAACCATTCTGTAAATCTATATACTCCACTGATGTCATCAGAGAGCAAATCCTCAGAACCTCTCATCCTTATTTAAAAACAGTAAAATAAAGCCAGCTCTATTTTCCTTCAAAGATAAAAAGCAGAAAGCAGTTGCTACTGTCCAAGAGATTGTAGCTTGTTCAGAGCATGTGTAAAGCTTGTGTATGATGCTGCAGTAAATTGTATACAGTTTAGTATCGTTTAGATGTGTGCTTTTAGCTTCCAAATCTCTTAGCGTGCCCTATATAACATGGTAAGATTCCTTGTGTTGTCTTATGTAAAGTTTCAGTTTGTCTCAATCCCATTTTCCTATAATGTATAGGAAATTCAGCCAGTATATGAAGTTATTTGTAAAAATTGTAATGACCTGTATTGAAAATGACAACCAAAGGGCATTGTATTCACTTGTTATCAGCTCAAACTTAGAGGATTCCAGTACCATTTTCAAAGAGCAGCAATCTACTTTAAAAATACAGTCAGACTACATATCTACATTAAAATTTTGAGGTAAGCTTAGTTGGCAGCTCTGGATCTTAACCAGTGTCAGCAGAAACCTGCTTATCTTTCCACTTTATGATGGTTTATTTGAAATTTTCATGGTTGTTTCAGCATCTCCCCAGAATGTCTTGAAGTGGTAAAAGCATAGTTTTCAGTTGTTTTATGTAATTAAGCCTGTAATACAAAAATCCATTCAAATGCCCTTAATCAGGGCTTAATCTTGTTTTTTCCACATTAAAAGATTAAAAGTTTATCTCAGCAGGGTGGAAGATAAAAATGGCAGTTAATGCTGCAGCCTTGCCAAGACTGGAAAATCAAGAACAGAAGGAACCTTGGAAAAACCCTTTTAGCCTTCTTCCTCTTAGTACATAATGCACTCTCTCTTGGAAATAATGGGGAGAAAGACTGTTTCATAGAAGCAATGAAAGTGAAGCTCCAGATACTTGCAATTTTATTACATAACTGGCCTTAGTGCAGAAGGGTGCATTAGTTTGTCTTGAATTGTTTTCTTTATAAATGTTGGAACAGATTAAGATTCAGGTGCATGCATGTGCATCTTCGGCATGGGGGATTGGATGCTTCTGGCTAGTGCCCTGATAAAGCCATAAACATCCCCTCTTAGGGAAAATGAGGGAAGGTGTTTTTAAGATTTAGGTTTGCTTCTCATTATCCTACTCTGATTTGATTGATAAGAAATTAAATTAATTTGTCCCCTAGTCTAGTCTGTTTTGCTCATGAGAGCAATTGTTGAATGATGTCTCCCTGTCCTTATCTCACCCATAAGATGCTTGTTACATCTTTTTGTCTCTTTTGTCCAGCTGAGAAAGGGGCGTGTCTTTGGTGGTACTCTGGTATCCAGCCAGGGTCAGCTCACCACACTAGCTCACTGTTCTGTTTGCTAGGTATCTGAAAATTCTTCAGTTTTGTTGAAATACCTTTAGAATGACTGTTGTAGTCTTCAGAACCCAGTACTGGATACTGTCTTAACATACACTGGATCAGGTTCTGCTGACACAGATATTTCTGTGCAAATGCTTCAAAAGAGGAGAACAAAGTCAGCACAGTTTGAACTCTCAGTTGCCCGTCTGTGCCATCCTCAGTACAAAGAGCACATGAATTGCTGGTTCTGCTTGAAAGAAGTTGATGTTCAGTGAGCTGCTCATTCTTTGTAGGTTCTCAAATCAAGAAGCTTTGTCTGCAATAATCTGCTAGTTTTATACAGACAGAGTAGGCCATGATGGGTGAGCATGAATTTGCAGCCTTACATTGATCCAGGAAACAACATCAAAGGCCCTTCCAGAGAAGCAGGGATTGGGAAGAGTTCTTGCAGTGGTGACTATTTGCTTTATCAGCAAGGATGGCAGTGGGACAAACAGTACCCTCTGTTGCAGTTGATGGTCAGATTTCAAATATAAAGTACAAGCAGTAGGGGTTAGATGAATATGAACTTTGAAGTCCTTATACTGAAGGAAATTCAGGGATGTAGAGTCTTCAAACTGACATGATGTCAATACCTGGTGGTACACAATCAACCAGATTGGAAAAGACCTTGGAGATCATCATGTCTAACCTATGACCTAACACCACGGTATCAACTAAACCATGGCACTAAGTGCCACATCCAGTCTTTTTTTAAACACCTCCAGAGACAGTGACTCCACCACCTCCCTGGGTAGCCCACTCCCATGCCCAGCCACTCTTTCTGGTAAGAAAATAGAATCCCTCACAGCAAATTCTGCCACACTGGGACCTGGACTTTCTGACAATGACTCCAACACTTATGGTGCAAACATACATATCCAGCATTAACAGCACATGTAACTGACTCTTTTTCACCCTTTTCACAATATGCTTCGTCCCCCCATTCCTTATATCCAGTGAACATCAACCTATACAAATTTATACACGGCATTGTAAAGAAACTAGAGTCTGAATATCGACTGTTAAACTTGTTGCTGTTGGGTAACAACTCTCCAGCCTTCTCAATCTTTTTTCACTTGATACTCCCTTCTATACAGGTTTGAGACACCATTCACTAACTTTGAGGAACAGCAGCTGATGTATTGGTACCTCAGAATATAGGAAAGGCAGTGGAAGAAGTGGAATATATAGCTTTTACTATAAGAAACATTCTAAGGAGAGGTCTGAGAGGTATTCTACATGGACCTATAATGACCTCAGCTTTCTACAAAAAATTAAAATTTAACCACGATATCACCAAAAGATAGGAATCCCAGATGCTAAGTCATATTGTGGAAAAATGTGATGGTTATCAGCATCACTTCAACTGCAAACAATAAATAACGTGCATTGTTTTAGAAGGTCTTTGCAGAGCTTACAGTAGAATCCTTTCTTGGAGAGCACAAATAATGCACTGTGAACTGAAGTTGAAGTACAATAAGTAGCTTCAAATTACCTCATTAAATACCTAAAATAAAGCCTTTTAAACTGACTTTCCTCATATTTACTTTTTAGACTTGTATCACCAGAACAGCCTCCAAAAGCAAAGTTCCTGACCTTGGGTTCCAAGTTCCGCTACAGCGGCCGTACGCAGGCACAGACACGACAGGCCAGCAACCTCATAGACAGACCAGCTCCGTACTTCGAACGCACTTCCAGCAAACGTGTTTCCAGAAGCCTTGATGGAGGTATGAAATTTGACTTATTTTTTTCAGTGTTGTAATTACATTACGTGTTGTCACTCTGATCTGACCAACATCCAGAAATGTAAACATTATGGATGGCCAGAAGGTCATTTGAAAAATTCATGAATTTCAGCTTCTAAAGCCACTTTAGATACTTGTCGGTGTTATGTGACCTAAACATTAAGTTCAGTCACTGCCTAAATGGTATGGCACTGCTGTGAATATATGGAGAATTCTATATTGGGTATGTAGCATCTGTGTACACTACTTATACCTTTTTTAAGGGATAGGCACACACCATAGGCTCTTAATAGAATTGTTTGGTTAGTGGCAGGTTTTGGGATCTGGATTGACATGAGCATCTCTAAACCGAAAAGGCAGAACACATTGTTTCTTAAGAGTTTTCCATCATTTTGTTCAGTACATTGCTATCCTAGTGTATTTATTCAGTACTTCAGTGTTTAGTTGAAAATTTTTATGTTGACTTTGAATAGCTAAAGTTTCTTTTTGTCCTTACCGGTATTTGGTCTTTTTGAGCAGAAATATCCTCTGGTTTCCTTTACTGAAAACAGGCATTCGTTCCAAAGGCAGGGGTAGCAGCACTATGTGTGAGAGATGTAAAAGCACATGTCTTACTCAAAATCACTTCTGCAATAATATATAATAGAAAAACACTTCAGCAAAATAACATGAAGCTTGACTTAGATTCAGGCACACACTTCACTGTAATATATATGAACCATGACAGTGATGTGAGTTTAGCTACAACTGAGCTGTCAACTTTATCTTATTTTCTTAAAAGATCTTCTACTCAGAAGAGTTTTACTTCTGCAAATATTCATTCTTCTATACCATGACAAATGAACAAAATGTGACACCTGCTTGGGAAACCTACCAAGTCTTACCTTCCGAGAACTGAAGTAAAAATATGAGGCAAAAGTGCTTGCACTGGTATAGCATGTGATGACTTCTTGTGGCAACCAAAAAACCCATCACCACATCAGTGCTACTGAGTCTGGTTTCATTCCTCTTCTTCTTTTGCTTAGAAACAATTTGAATTCTTCACAACTCTCAACGGTTGTATAATCAAGCCCCTCTGGCATCCCTTGTGCATCATCTATAGAATACAGGCATGCATGCATGTGTGTTCAGGCCCTAACTTTTACTCTTAACAGAAGCATCAGGGTCAAAATTTTGAGCGTGATGAAACATTGTTCTGAAAGCAGCTTTGCACAGAAGGATCTGGGGACTCCAGTAGAACAGGTTGAACACGAGTCAACATGAGAGTGCCCTTACAACAAAGAAGGTCATCTGTATCCTGGGCTGTATTAGCGAGAGTGTAGCTGGCATACCAGAAGAAATTATTGTTCCTCTCCATTCAGTACTTTCTGAACACCATGCTTGAAATACTGTGTTCAGCTTTGGGCTCCACAGTACTGGATGGGCAGTGACACATTACAACAAGCCCAGTAAGGACCACCACACTGGTCAGAGGGCTGGGGGCCTGTAACATATGAGGAGAAGCTGAGGGAACTGTGGTCCTTAAGCTTTAAAAGGAGAAGGTTGTAATGAGGTATTGCTGTCTACAGCTGCTGACAGGAAACCTATAGAAAAAACAGAGCCATGTGTTTCTCTGAGGAGCCTGGTGATAGGGCAGTGGGGTGTGCCTGCAAGTTGAGACACAGCAAATTTCAGTTACAAGTAACAAATTTTCGCTTGTTTGAAAAGACCTTGGAGGTGCTTAAAACTCAGCTGGAGGAGCCCTTGAGCAACCAGGTCTAATTCAACCTTCTCTGAATGGGGAGGGGTTTCGACTAGCTGACCTCTGGATGTTCCTTCCGACCTAAGTTACTCTGACTTATCAAAACTTGTGGAACTTGAGGGACGTATACCCAAGAAATGCTCTATTTGCCACCTAAGAAGGGATCAGAAGTGTAAGTTGCAGAACTTATAGAGGCCCCCCAAAAGCCTTACATCCCAAATGCCATATTTCCCTTTAGCTGGGCTTGGCTTCTTAGCATCTCAAGGGAGTCTCTGGTGTGAAGCTTAGACTTTCAAAAGAGGATAACCCTCAAAGGTACTCCAAGAGACACTTCTTCCTCTCAACTTTCTGCACCTTGGCTTTGTAATGCAAAGGCATACAGAGGTATTACAGAACATTACTAAACGAATTAAGCTTGTATCAAAGTTGTATTTTTTAAAACTCCTTCATTTAATGAATTCTCCTCTATTTCATTACTACTATTTTGACAAAGCCAGTCATCATGATTTAAAAAAAGAGTCATCCTACTCATTAATCCTGTTATGCTGAATCAAATAAGAGGAAAAACATTTAAGCCTTTCATTCTCTTGTCCTTTGATTATATTCAAGTATACATACTCAGTATTTCCTCCTTCCATTTTTTGCAAGCATATAGGGAGGAAAGTTCTTACTTTCACTGAGCTGTTTGTGCAGTTTTGCTAAGGTTCCAGGGAACAATACTGTGACAATTACATGTGTAGCTATTTCTAGATTGCATTAAAGTAGTCCTCTCAAATAGTGAATTTCCACAAAATCCTCTTTAATAATTCTCTCTCTTTTTTTTAAATGGTGATTTACACAGTCAAAAGAACAATACCTTCAATTTATCTTCCAAGACTAATCAAGAAGTTAATAAATACTTGTCTGATACTGTGAGGGTTTTTTCCATACATAGTAAGTGCAAGTTTTATGACAAGGGTGCACTGCTGTTCATATCAGTGCAATGGGAACCACAGACTTTTTGTAAAGCTAAGAAGATGAAAAATACTGTATGACTCAGTAACTAGCCTGTACTGATCATTGCTGATATCATCATAAAATGCTTTTCTTAAGAAGATTTAAAACCAAAATGTTTCATCTTACCCAAATTAACCAAAATTATTTTGTTCTCTAATAGCTCCCATGGGTATTTCAGACCAAAGTCTTCTAAGAGACTTCTCTGCTACTGGAGGGCAGGCTGCTGGAGATAAAATCATTGATCTTGAAGCTACTGGTCAGGCCAAGTTAAAAGAAGGTGGCAGAGAAGAAGATGAAAGCCCACTCAAAACTCCACAATTAGAATTGACTCAGGATGGAAAGGTATGTCTGACTTTCAAACCAAAATTATTTGTTCATGTGGTGTGTGTCCACGTGTGGTTATTTAGTGCCTATCAGTTCTGAGTATCATTCACAACATTATATTAAAATATTAAAGGAAAATTGTCAAGTGCTTTCTGTGCGTTTAACTTAATGTAAGTGTATGTAAGCAAAAGAGAATACAAAATTCTAATGGCACTGACCTAGAGTTTCTTTTGTTGCTAGAAATCTAATTTAAATTCTCAGTAAGCTTGCATGAGTTCTTGAAAAAATGTTTCAAAGGGTAAATCATGTTTTATTCACTTAGTTTGTTTAGACTTGAATAAAAATGTTAATATACCATGGTTGTGTACACTCTACAAAGTTGGGTATATTATGATTGAGTTTAATTACCATAGGTAAAAATTTTATTTCATTAGCCATTGCAGAATTACTTCATCCTTTAAAATCTTGTGTTTTGACTAAGGTATAGATATCTGTGAAGAGTTAAGTACTGTGATCTGTTCCTGTTACAAACATTTCCTTGTCTTGTTTGTTTGAGCTACTGGGGGAATAAGTCAAAAATTTAATTTATATTTTGTATGATTTGATGTAAAAATTTCCTCCCAAAGTGCCAGCTAAAATCTGCTGCTCTTTCTCTCTTGGAGATCATTTCTATTTCAGCAATTCTCCAGAACTTAGTTTGATATTTAAAGAGTAATTTTGTCCTCAAACATTTTTGCAAGTTAGTTACCCATTTTATTCTTAGTGAGATAGCTGATTTTCTCTGTGCAGTTCATATGTTCACACTGCATTCAAGTGTAGGAAGAGAACAAATACCACAGTTATATTTTTTTTTGTTTGCTGGCAAGTTGAAATAATTTTGAATTAGATGAGAAAAAAGGCACACACAGTTTCTTTATGGGATAAAAATGGTAAAATAAATTACTGTGTTTTGCCTTCAGGCTTGGTAAAATGGTGATTCTCCCTTGTTTCCAAAGTGATATATCTTTCAATATTTTAACCAAAACAGTGGTGGAGGGGAAGGCAGGATTTCAGGAAGTTGTTCCAGGAAGCTGTTCAGTAAGGTTTTGTTACACATGCTTATTCTGTGAACAGCCTTTTTTTCCCCCCTAGTGCAGATGCTTCTTTTCCTTCTGGCTGTCTTTAAGTCTTAGAGAAAATAGTTATAAACTCAAGAAGTGCCAGCTTGTCTTTCGTGTACTGCACTGTCCTCTGACCTTTCTGCCAAAGCTTTGAATGTCTGTCTGCTTCCATCTGTTTTAAGTGACTATTACAGTTCAAAAGTGCACTGTTCTTTACAGCCTGAGAACAAAACATTCGTAATGGGTTCCTTTCATAATCCACAGAAGTAAACAAGTTGGCTGCTTGTAAAACACAGCGGGATTTTTATTTCTATTTCTATTGCATTAGTAAAGCTATCCCTTCTTCTAAGTAAAAGTTTTCACTAACTAATAATTTCTTTTTTTTCCCTCTTCATGTGCCTTCAAACTTGCATTTTTGTTGTGCTTTCATTTTCCACTGTGCACAGAATTTTTTTCTTCAGCTCACTCACGTACACCCGCCATCACTGCCCATCCATTCTGTGTCATCCTATCTCACAAACTTGTCACCTGTCCCCGAGATCGACATGCTTTCAGATATTTCTGAGGAAGATCCCTTTGAAGAGCCCCTCCTTACCATTCCAGACATTTCGGAGTGCAATTCCATGGAACAAACATCAGATCATAATAAAACCAGAACAGCTTCACCAAGTAATACCTTTGAATCTGTGAGACCCCTAGCTAGTCGAGGCTCCCCTGCAGTTGAGGGAAGAATCCATACAAATGACTACAAAAGCACTGAGTTGTGCGTCTCATTCAGCTTCTTCAGATGCCTTTCTTTTAGTTTCCGTTCGCTGCTTGATGAGGATGGCTACATTACTTTTCCTAGCCTTCCTGATGTTTGCATTTCTTTCCTCCCACCTGGCCTTCAGCACTATATGCCTATTACCTCTCCTTCCTTCATCCCCTCTTTTCTCCTTATCTTTGTCCTGCTTCTGTCTGCTTTCCAGTCTATTCCTTTTTCACTCACATTTTCCCTTCCTCTCGCTCTGTCCCTCTGCTACCTGGAGCCTAAGGTGACTTCCTTTAGTAGCTCTAATGGCAATGACCTGAATGACAAAGCAGAGGAAGAGGAGGTGTGTAATTTTGCTGCTTAAATGTTGACACTTGCACATTGCATTTATGCTTGTTCTCACGAGGCTTGCTCAGTTTTGCACACTTCCTAATTAGAGCTGTGTCTGTGTACATGCCTGTAAATATATATATATATATATATAAAAATACACAAATGCATATGTATCTGTATCTTTTTAGCATTTCTCATTTGTGAAAAATTGCCATTGTGGGATTTTTAGTCAATAGATAGCTCATGGGTTTTCTGCCTAATTTCCTACAGCATGCATAATTTCACTGAATTCCACAGATACTGAGCTGCAGGTGGACTTGCATTGTAGTTCAAAATGTTAATGAGCGCATAAATCTGAATACCAAAAGTGCTCTGTGCAACAATAGATGTTATTTGATACTATTTGCAAGTTCTATTTGCACTGTCAATTGGTCTTAAAATGCCTGTCTCCTGCATGCATTGACTGGAATGCACATCTCTGAAGTTCTGTTTAGATCTGAAAAATGAAATTCCTAAAAGCTGAATTCAGAAAACTGTGAATACTTTAAAATCAGTGTTTTGTTATTCCAGATTTCAGATGTTTCAGCTCTGCAAGGGTGTGTGCAAAGTTGAGTCTGTCCAAAGCACTTTTTCTTTTTTTACATCCTTTGATTAATCTCTAGCAGCAGTTGAGACTGATTTCATTCATTGGCTGGGGTTACAGGTTGTGTTAGACTGTATCACTCAAGTCTGAACATTCTTTGGAATACACTGCTAAAATTGCTGTAGAGAAGCCTCAGTCACACTAGTATGTTGCTCTGATCATCTGGAGTGGCTGACAAAATGCCTCCTTTCCTTCTGTCTGTTGCACATGTTACAGCAATACCACTAGAAAAAGGTCTTCTATTTTGATCCTCAAAGAAAATATTAAACCAATTATTACAGAATCAAAAAGGAGGAGGATCTGTTTAATGTTACATTTAACAAAGTTTGCTAAACCAGTGTAAATATTAAAGACATGCTAAATATGACAGAATATCATTATAATACCAGTCTAAGTATAAAATAACAAAAATCACGACTTTAAGATTTTCTCAATTTTTCTGTAGCCCAATTTGATCCATGATTTATAACATACATAAAATAGAACCCCAGATAAGTCAGGAATTAATAAAAATGTGATATGTACCACATCATATGTGCATTCACACAGAATCCGAAATGCAACAGTATGAGCAGTAAATCCCTCTTCAAATTTATGAACTTGCAGTGTGTTGACTTGTAAATGCATCTTTTCCTGAGATTACCAGCTGATATTTGTACTTGGGGAAAGACAACCAGGAAGTGGTTCGCTTTTTAAAGAATGCTGTTCCTTAAGGAGTTCAGAACACTTGGAGATAAGATATGAAGATTAGTTATCATTTCCAACAGAATGCATTGCAGTTTAAGACTAAATATATTCACCTAAAAAGGGGGGAGGGGAGGGTGTGTGTAAATAGGTCATCCCAAGATGACAACACTCCTAAAATTTAAGACAGTTGGTAAATAAGTGTTTGACTTGAACCCTAGACTCTTTTCCCAAAAGAACTCCTGGATTAGATTCCATTTTCCCATCAACTCGTTGCAGAATTTAAGTCGCTTACCATAGAAATTATGCATATCATTTTTCTTCGTTACTCATCCTTAAATTTTCACCTGGGAAACAATAAAAAGTACAGCAAGAAAGGGACACAGTGTGAACTTCCATTTTTCATGCCACTTATGCCAAAAATTACTTCAGCCATTCTACAACAATGTAGGTGCAAGAAGACCCAAGTCGCTTAATTTCGACATCTGGGGCCGAAAAAGTAAAGGTCTGTAAAATCCAGCACGCTTTGCAGCATTTACAAAGAGATGAAGCCTCTGTGTTAGTCTGTAAGCCAATGTTAACACTTCCTTTTCTTGATAATTTGTCATGCGCTCACACAGGTGGAATACGAAGAGGAGGAGGCACGGCAGAAGGTGCTTGGTTGTTCTTTTACAATTGAACCTGGCTGTGGCTGCCTGCCTTGTTAGCACCCTAAATCTTCTGTGGGTTTTGTCTGAATAGTGCCTTTTCACCGTACCATTTTATTTCCTTTATTTAACTGTCTGATTATAAGGGTCCTTTTTTATTTACTTGCTAGTCCATTTTATGTTCTTTATGTTTTGTTTTGTTTTTGTTTTTTTGTTTATGTGGCTCAATTTCACAGATCAGTTCCTTGAGAGTAGACGGGGAAAATATTTATGTCAGACATAGCAATTTAATGTTGGAGGTTTGTATATAATACAAAAAATACTCTCCATTCTCACGGGCTGCCAGGCTGCATGGGATGGGAGGTCACTTGCAGGCTCTTACCGACACAGTGCATGAAGTGCATGGGGAAAACCAGCTTGGAAATGTTGCATGTTATCATTCTAGTTTCTGAGTTTAAATAAAAAACAAACAAATGCAAAAAACCCACAACCAGTCCTCAGCTTGAACGCTGAATGTCAATTAGTGTATTTTCGCTAAATGTTTTCAAGGTGGCAACTGGGAATAATAGCCCTATTTAGATAAAGCAAACACACGGGTTTCATAATTCTAAATCGATTTTTGTACATTGCACCTCAATGTTTGCATCTTCTGTTGAGCAGGGTTTCTAGCTTTTGCCAGTTTAATCAACCTTCATCAAATACATTAGCTGAATAAATAGAGTTTGTAAGGGGCAAGCAGTAGAAGTATAGAAAACTAATTCTGGTTCTGACACTGGTTTTAGGAGCATTGAGAAATGATGAAAGGCTCAGATATTCAAAGGGAATGTTTGGATATCTTCTGAAATATTTGCTTTATTTTTTCCTTTTCAAATGGAAGTAAATTTTGCTTCTTGACAGTTGGTTTTCATTGAAGATGAACAACAGCAAATAGCTTTGAACGTGTGTAGTTCATGTGTAGTGCTTTGTCACTGAAGCAGAGATTTTTATTATAAGAATTTTCATATAAATTGCTAATATCAATTATTTTATCAAAGACTATCTGTAGTTATAATCAGTATAATTTAACTTGAGGTTAATAACCTAAGCTAATATCTGAAGATGTTTTAGAAAATCCTACTGCTGTCTTTATTTTATTCATCCAGATGGGGCTATAAATAATTCCCTTTGTCACAAAAACTGTTTTTTTAAAAATCATTGGTTTTGTTCAGTAATAAGGAGATGTTTGGATCGCAGTAACCCAACTAATGTTTTATGGCTTTTTGCAGCTTTTGATCACTATTGAAACTTTGCTTGTGTATAACTTACTAAAGCACTGAAAGTGTGCATTGCATAACTGTGCTTTGATCAAGTCCAAGAAATGTGCCTTGTGTCAAGCCAAGACAGGTCTTAAAACAATGACGTGATTGTTACGAGCTTCAGTTGTGTAATAGAATGCCTTTGGCATAAGATTTTACTTCACTCAGGAAATACAAACTTTAGGGAGACATATTTAATGTCTCACTTGTTAGTCCAGGATGTAAAGTCCTGTGACATTACAAACCTGCTGAGTTGCCAGAAGGGGAGAGGTTCAAATGTTCAAACTGCATGTGGGCTTATCCACAGGGTTAGGAAATAGATGTGCAGCACCAAACCCTTACTGGGGCTGAACATGCAAGTGAAAATAAATTAGAAACTAATGAGTTTGGGGGTTGGATTTTTCATTACTTAATGTGAAGCGTCTTTGCATTGTGATCACTGACAATAAAAATCCTAACCTAAATGGTAAATTTCAGAACACTCTGCTAAAAAGTACTTAAAATCTTTGTAAAAAATGCAGATTCTTTACCTACATTATTATTTCTGATGACATTCTTTTGACAAAACTTCCTTAGTAATTATGTGTGCATTGATAATATTAAAGTCTTTTAGTTCTTTACTAAAAATGGATCTGAGGCCTAAACTTGAATGTAACTACAGAATACTACGGAAAAAGTATTCTTATGTTAGAGAAAGCATAAGCTTTTCTTGAGACCTGGAATGCCAGAAGGAGGACAAATTGTGAAAGCAGGGTGAAATCTGCTTTTCCCACCTAAGTAGAAGACAACGAATTCCCAAGAAAGCTAAACGCATATTTTTTTTGTCTCATTACTAGAGCGGTTACATTTTGGCCCAGCTCCTGAACCTTACCTCTGCCCTTTATCTGGTAGAAAGTGAAAGAATACCTTGTAGTTGTTTGATCCAAGGTGATGCAGTTTGGTCTCAATGGGTCATGATAAAATCTAATTTGGTATTCACACTGAGGTGTCCCCTTTGGCACTGGTCTGTCAAGCTGCAATTTAGAGAGCATTTTTTTTTGTATTCGCATGCACGAAAACTATTCCTACTTGTGTCTGTCTGCTGTCAGGTTCTTAAATGTAGAATTGGCAGGTAACAGGTTTTAAGTCTTTAAATCTGACTCTTCCAGTGAGTTTAAGCCTACACGAGAGGCACAATGAGTCGTCCCTCTGAAGCTAAGCAGGTGTTAGCTGCTTGCATATTTGGCTGTGTAGTATTGTGTTCACAGATGTAAGTATTTTTCATGGAGCTCGTAATATCAAGAAAGATCCATTTTTATGCTCCTTGGGTTAAACTGTTCTTTCTTACAGCTACCTTCAGTTATGTTAGCTGTGCAGTATCCTGAAACATTTGCTTCTGTGCTTACAAGTTTTAGGTGAAAGCTCCTGGAAATTATTATTGTTTCAAAGGGCTAGTAGCATCATGTTTTGGATGAAAGTAGCTCTCTGTTAAATAACCATGTACAGCATTATTTTCCTTTGCTTTAAAATATGGAAGAAACAGTGTATGAGTAAACCTTCACTACAAAAGCAAAACCAAAAGATCTTGGTCCCTTACAGCCTTATTTTTTTTATTTTGAGGCACTCCAAAGAAGGTCACCTTTTCAGACACAAGGCACTTTCCTTGGTTTGGTTGCTTCTGTTTCCTTTTTTTTTTTTTCCAGTTAAGTTTGCTTTTGTTGTTGTGTTTTGTCCTACTTTGTTTTATGTTGCGGGTTGCTAGGACCTGGATAAGACCCAGGACGACTTACTGAAACACCAGGCTAGCATTAGTGAGCTCAAGCGCAATTTCATGGAATCCACACCCGAACCACGCCCAAATGAGTGGGAAAAGCGGCGTATCACACCTCTGTCCCTACAGACACAAGGGGTATGTCACTGCACACGCCTGTCTGCATGCCTTTCCATACAACCCTGTATGTAATACAGCAAATGCAGTTTGTCCTTTAGGTTAACACTGTTTGTCTGGTGTAATATTTGTTATTACTAAGTATACATTAACTTTTTTACCACTTTCTATTGGACCTGACTTTAAATAGTGGGTGGAATTTTATTCTTCTACATGAACAACTGAATTGGAAGAAAACGGAAGTGATGGCAGTATTTTCCTGTACGTTAAGGATATCTTAAATTTCACTCTGTTTTACACAGATTGATAGAGATAATTTTTCAGTGACAGTAGAACTTTTCCTTCCTTTTCTACATCTTTATCTCTTCATAGACAGCTTGTGCATAAATAGACACACAGTCTGTGTTTTGTTTCAGAAGGACTTCATGTGATCAGTTAATTTACAGTGTTGACTTCAGGACACATGTAATGCAGTTGTTAAAATTTACTTATTTTAATCTTCAAGAGTCTGTAAAATGAGTTCATCTACTTTTTCTCTCTACCTCTCCTTTCTGACTGAACCTTGAAACAGCAGTATGGAAAACAGTTTTCTACAAATAACATCCTGAAAGCCTGTAGCAAGAAAGCTACCCAAATTTCTCATGCTGTTGTGAAACTTCCAGTTTTATTGGGTTATTAGCTGTTTCTTTCATACAGTAGATGAGTAAATCAGTCTTTTAAAGCAATCGGTTTGTTGTGTTGTTGTCCGTGTCTATCACCATGGTTCCCACCCTTCCTTCCTTAAAGGTATTGTTGTCCTATACCCTTAAATTCTTCAGCTTTCTTTTCGTCCACGGAAAGGTGAGCTTTCAATTAAGCAGGCCTGATGCTACAGCATTATTTTTGATAATAGGACATTATTTCAGTAAGATCTGTAAACGATCTGAACTGTGAGTATGTGCATACAGAGAACACAGCAACTGACTATGCATCACTTCTTTATTGTCTTAATTTATGGTTACTGCCAAGAAATTCCTCAGATTTCTGAGTAGTACCTTAATATTTCTATGCATAGTGGTATATGCACAGGTACAAATGTTGGTCGTATTTTCAAATATTCATGACACAGTGGTTCATTTAATAGCTATAAATATATTTTTGGTTGAAACAGACATTTATGTAAAACTTTATTTTTATTATGAGTTTGTGTGTATTTTCTGTGTTGATTTCTTTGTATTGAAGTTGAGGCGCCTGCAAGTTATTTTATATCTGGTGATTTGGTTTCTTTTTTTGCTCATCTAGTATGTTCTGTCACTTCCAGATGATTTGCTTTTATGTTTATGTATAGTGTATGTCTGTCTCATTGCTTGTTGATTTACACTGGTTTTATAAAATGAAAACCAAATAGAAAAAAGGAGACCACATTTTCCAAGTGAAAACACTGCCTGGGAAGGAGAAACAATGGATTGCAATGCCATGGATTGCTGGAGCAAAACCAGAGGAAATCGATAAGGTGGCTGCCCTGAAACCTGCTGCTTTTTCGCTATATCTGCTGTGGGCTAGCTTGCTAGCTTGGGCACTTCTTTCTTTTTCTTTTTTTTTTTTCCCTTGATGGAAATAACATTTTTAAGCCAATACTGAAAGGAGAATGTTGAGTTGTAAACCAGGATCTCTGTGTGTATATGTGTATAGATACACACATATATGAATGCCAACATTTTTCTTAAACATCACACTAACCATGAAGTTCTGAATGGCCACTATTTGAAAAGAAAACCAATTTTTCACTGGAAAATTACTGTATTTGATGTGACTAGGATGACAGCAAAACATGTATTTTCATTCTGTACGGAAATAATTGCTTGCAGTTACTTGACACTTCACACAAGAACTTTTGCTTTGTGTGTTCACTATGTAATCATTATTCATCTCAATAATGCTGTATAAGCAGCTTCATTTCAAAGGCAGCCTGTTCCAAGTGCCTCTGCACTTCTGTACCTGTATTTTCATTCAGGAAAAGAGGGAGGGTTTGTCCCTGATAAGTTGGTTTAACATCTATGAAATGAAACTTTATAACCAGTGGGACTATTAGCAGTGGGGTAGTGATGAGTAGCAATTGCGGTGTTGCTTTTTTACATCACTTTTGGTCTATTAGGTTAACGTGAAGCTGGCAGTCCTATTTCACTAACATATAGAAATATGATGTTTGGGACACTGTATTTCCATCCTGAATTATTTGTTGATGGATGCCTGTTGATCCTTGCCTGTCCTTTAGGATAGCTGAATAATAGATAAGAATAAAGCAGGGATATCACTGCTAGTAGTCTTTGTTTTCTTCCTTCTTTTGCTTCAGTGAAAATGCTTGCAAATAAGTAATTTTCTGTGTACTAGAAATGTTATTTTGGGTGCATCTCATTTGTGCCACTGTACTCTTGATCCACCATACTCTTGCAAGTGCACAGCATCTGTGACTTAATTAAACAAAAAGTGACACATTGATATATTGTCGCAAATACGGGAAAAATTTCTATTTTATGGATACCCACAATATTTTTTTTCTTTAATCCATCCCCTGCAGCTTGTAAACAGTATTTCATGTTAGAGTATATGACTGTGTACCAGAAGAATTTGCCAGGAATTTAAACACAGGCTTATAGAAAATTGATGAATCCTATCTATACATTTAATTCTTTTTACTAAATGCTCCAGCAAACAGGGGTTACATTATCAAATTAATTGTGTGACTGGGGCTTTCATTTTAAAAGACCGGAAGACTCAAAAATTTGAAAGTGGGAAAATGCTAAAAGATGGGTGGTATGTGCCTGTCTTTAATTATATATATAAGAGGGAGCAGGGATAGAGAGATATGCACACAGCCTGACCATCTACCACATAAAGATTTTGGTTTTCCCCTGGTTTGTTTTTTTTTTTTTTTACTACTTTGAGTGATCAGAAAACAAGGTACCAGTGTAAAGTGAAAGGAGAATTGTCAACATCTTTGCCTTTTGATGTAATCTATTAATAGATTAATGTTTCTTGGGTGTAGCAAATTAGGGAAAGTAAGTAGGGGTAAGGAACACATTGCCCTCATGGATATTCAACGTTGCATGAAGGCAGATTTAATAACTTGCATTCCTGTTAACTTTTCTTAGCCACCGTTGAAATAAACTTTGAATTTTAGTGTAGGGAAAAAGAACAAGTTAGGGATTCTTTTTCTTTTTCCTTCTCTGTTCTTCTGCATGCCATCTGGGTTATAGTGTATGTGCAGTAGCATGGGGTAACCTCTGTCAGTTTATACTCTACATCAGTGCTCCCATGGTGAGTCCCCACCGCTGCAGCTGTGTGCATGGCACCTTGGCTTTCCTCTGGCGTCTGCTTCTGGCATGATTCTCTGTAGCACCCTTCAGGAAGGCTGAAATGTATCTCATGGAATGTTGTCAACATGTGTGTTATGTCCATGTTATGTATTTGTATGTTGATGGCTTTTTATTTTAACTGCTTTTACTTCTAACTTCTTACCAGAGCTTGCGGAATGAAATCTGGAATAAAGAATTGTAGCCTTTTCAGAGGCTTGTACCCACATGACCTTCAAAATTTGCTTAACCATACAGATTTATAGCCCTACAGAAAATAGACCAGACTATGAACATAACTTATGCTTTAAAGCAATGTGTAACCTTTTATGCATATTTGAAAAAACAAGTTTTCCCACTAAAATGGGAAAGGCTTTTTGAAAACAGATTTTTAACCGAAATGAATCTGCTTAGGATATTTAAGTATTTTGAAAACATATATATAACATTTATTATAAAGAAGTAAGAAATGTTTTAACATTTCAGCTCTGTGGGTATGTATTTTAAGCAAATGTGTCTGACAGACCTGGAGCTCTGATCCACCTGGGCATTAGAAGGTGTCAAAAATGGATTTTTAAAAGGGAAAAAAATCCCAATAGTAAATAAGGAATTACCAGCTAAGTAAACTGTGCTGTTTGGGAGAACCGTGTAAATGTCGATGTCTAAATGTCGATGTGTTCAGTTTCCGCGGTGTGTTGTGCATGGTGGAGGCGCAGCCCCAGCGCACGGCTGTGCTGTGTCCCCTCTGTCCGTGCGCCCCTGCTCCTGCCCGACCCTTGCCTTTGTCACGTCTCTGTCTTGCCAAACATTTCCCTTGTAGGTGGCTGCCGCTCCGTCCGCCGCTGTCTAATTCTTTCCCTTCTCTGACCCGTCTAGAGCCTGGAAGAGGAGATAACCTCCATTTTGTTTAGTAAGGAGCGCTTCGGCGCCGGCACCAGCGGGCCCTTCGCCGCCGCCAGCCCGGGGCCAGCAGAGGGCGCTGCGGGGGAGCAGACGGGCGCCGCCGCGGCCGCGCCGCCCCAGGTGCTGCTCGGGCGCGGGGCCGGGGCAGGGACGGGGCCGGGCTGCGGGCGGCTGCTCCCGTGCGTCCCGGCCTGCCTTAGGGCGGCGTGCCTGCCTGCCTCAGGGCTTAACTCTGCGTCTGCAGCACGCCAGAAACAGGGAGGAATCAGTGCTTGGCTAAGCTTGTGCTCCGTAGGTGCTGCGCTAGGTAAACGGCAGTGAAAGCTAGCATTAAGTCACAGATGGTGTGTTGATTTTTGTATTCTTTGCATTTGAGCTCTTAATTTTGCTGCAGACTGTTCACTAAAAATACGTGTGATTAAAAAACCTGCCACCTAATACATAATTCACTGTGGGCTTTCAGATAGCTGTCATTATTTTGTTACGGAACAAATACTAATATAGCTGCTTTAATATCATCCCTTTGGCTCCAAGCTGAATTCTAATAGGATCTTCTTGGTAATCATGTATTGCTATTCTGACAACATACTACCCTAAGCAGTCTTCCTCTCGTTATCTATTAACTTTCATAAAGTAAGAGACCAAAGACAAACAACAAATAAAACCGTCCAACAAAGCCTTTTTTACTATTTTCTAAATTATGGCAAACTGGTAGTAGAACATTATTTTTTCTGTTTACTTTTGTTTAATATTATTTATACTTAATTCCTGATTTAACTGAGAGAAATAACTGCCTCATTAGCATCACTGGCTAGTGCATTCATGCTTTTTATTTTCAGGCTTTCTTAATTCAATTCTTATGCCAATAATAATTTCCATAACTCTTACCTACTTTTGATCAAATATCTCAATGACGTTTAAGGAAACTATCATCTTGCAATGAATATGTAGCATCTGTCTAGTATCATGCGTATACATTCTTAAAAGCTTGCTTGGAGGATGTTGCACTGTTGAAAAGGGTTATGCATTGATTTTTGTCCTCTGATTGCTTTTTGTTTCACAGAGACATGCTTCCAGAGCAGAAGGGCCTTGTACTGGAGTCAGCGATGCTGATAAGGTTCTGCAGATTTTTTTCCATGGCTAAATTTGGCTCTAACTCTTCCAATCCATCTTCATTCTTTCCTTCCTTCTTTTTTCAGTTAACCATCACAGCCATCTTTTGTCTTCCATATGACATGAACCAGCCATCAGCTAATTTTATTTTCATCATTTTAATTTATTCATATACTCTACTTTTTTTTTTCCTCATCCATGTTTTTTGTGCAGAGTTCACATGAGACTCTGGACATAGTGGAGGAGAAGAAGCAGGCAGAGTTTGGGATAGAAGAAACACTAGTCGTAGACGAAACCAACAAAGGGAAAATACAAGTTGCTACTGATGCTGGGGAGACATGTAAGGTGGAGCATCTGTCAAAAAAGGACTCTTCATCATTGCCATCAGATAGTAGCAGCAGCAGCAGTAGTAGTGAGAGTGAGGATGAAGAGGTGGGAGAATACCAGCCCCATCATAGGTCAATTGAGGAAATCATCAGGGAAGAACAGGAAGAAGAGGAAGACATGAAAAGGAAAGAGCATGAAGAAAAAACGCAGCATGTGGAAGCCGTACCAGAAGGCAGTAAACTAAATGTCCCAGTTGAGCACACACAAGTTACAGCTGAAGATTTGGTTCAGGAAAATACAGTTACTGTAGCTACAGAAGACAAGAATTTGTCAGAGCAAATTAAGCAAGATTTAGGTGAAGAAAAAGAGGAGGAACCGCTGAAACTCAATGGAGATGTGTCTCATGTTGACATTGATGTTGCACCACAATTAATTTGTTGTTCTGAGGTAAATGGTAGAACAGTATGACAACTAGATTAAGCAGAGATATTTCTTGGGGTGAACATATACCTGCCTTTCTTCTTCTCCTATTCCTCCACATCTTCTGACATCCAACAAGATTCAGGTCATTTGGAAGGGGAAACCATTGATGAGCAGTGAAATTCTGTCTCCTTCAGTTATGGTTTCTGACTTTTTGCTAGAACTGAGTGAAAATCACCAGTAAAGGCAAACCTTCCGAAGACTGAGATCTCTTTTTTTTTTTTAATCTCCTCCGTATTTTATATGCACATACATAATGTGTATTTATTATTTACATGTTTCCAGTGTTTTAAGTCTTGTCTTGTCTATTTGTCAACTGTTTTTGACAAGTCCATGACATGTAATTGTGATTGGAAAACTATTGCAAATTGAAATTAGAAAGCACCCGTCACAAATTTTTGCTCCGTTTCCCCCCGTAATTACTGACTGCTTTTCTTGCCTTTTTTTCCCTCCTTCAGTAAAACGTTACAGATTTTTAGGCTAGAATATGTGTGGCTAGAAATTGCATAGGTGAGAGCACTGCACTGTTAAGTGGTGAGGCTCATACTCACGTTTCTGTGAAGTCTTCTAGTGCAGTAGATGCTTAGGAAGCGTGCACGGGTTCCTGTCACAACCAGTTGTTTTAAGCCAAACAAGGTTCGAGAGTTCCTTACTGGGCAAACGATAAAGAAGCAGAAAGGGAAAAAATGAAATGCAGGCGTGTATGTCTTTGTAAATTTGTCGTGATCTTCTGCTGAGTTTTTTGTAGTTCTCTACCTGCTTGTTCTTGTAATGGTGGCAATTTTTTTTCTTTACTTTTAAATCGAAACAACTCACATTCTTTCTTTTGTTGTCTTTTGCATACACAGCTGTTCCGATGGATGACATGAAAGAATTCGTTTATTAGACTTCTAAAATTTGCAAGCACCCACACTTCCTAAAAACATAGATAGTTTGGAGGAAGGGGAGAAGGGCTGCTGTGTGTGTGAGCATGAAAGGATGTTTGGGTTTTTTTTCCTGGTATTTTACCCCATGCGTATTCAAAATCAATACAAGATAGCAGCTGATGCATCTAGAAAAATATCAAAAGGCTTTAGTTCTTAAATCTAGTGAAAATCTGCTCCAATAAGTCATGAGTTCACTAGCTTACAGACCCCAGGTTAATTGCTTTGTTTGTGATGTTGCAGAGAACACCACTAGTTTACTCTAAATTGTTGAAGTAGCTCTTTAGAATCTTTGTCAAAAGAAGTCACTGACTTACAGAAAAAATTAGACTGCTTAAAATCCAGTTTCCAAAAGTTTTTGTTTTCCAGAAGTAATACATATTGTAAAGTTAAACTTCTGTGGAATTTCTAGCCCTGATTTGCAGTCTGAGGAGTGATAGGTATTTTCCCAGATTAGTTCTAATACAAAGTTCATCTCTCTGAGCTAGCTGTCAATTTCTTAAAGCAAACTAAGATTTTTATTTTTTTTGTAGTGATGCTTTTACTCACTTTCAGTACATGTGTTGCAGCTTTGTTTTAGCAATTGCTCTTTGATACGTACTGTTGGCTGAAACGCTGAACTTTGACAAGGTTATTAGGAGATTAAATTTTCCTACGATGTTATGGATATCCTAGAGGGCTGTTATATTAATCTTCATTTCATTTTGCTTTTTTATTGCATGCTTTTTATATGGGAAGCCAGTCAAATACTTATCTTACTGTTATGCTTTTCTTTAGCTTTTGGTTGTGTTTTCTTGGTCCACTTTACAAAACTTCTTCTCTCTTTTGAACTGATTGTTTATTTCTTGCATCACAGCCTCCAGTAGTGAAAACAGAGATGGTAACCATTTCAGATGCCACACAGAGAACTGAAATCTCCACTAAAGAAATTCCAATTGTTCAAACAGAAACTAAAACTATCACATATGAATCTTCACAGGTATGGTGACTGGTTTGTTTGCAATCTTATTTTTATTCCAGTTATGTAGATCAAAATAGATAATATCCAAAAATACTTTTCAAAAGCATATACTTTTTTTCTAGCAGATAAGATTATACTTTGGCTATGAATTAGGTAAGTGAAATGTTACAAAACCATTAAGAAGTTGTAATTTTCTTTTTCTGTAAAAAGACTTAGTTACTGGCTGCAAAAGTATAACTCACTTTAATCCAGTTTTGGAAACTTGATTAAAATATCTCATTGCTCCTGAAAGTAACTGTGATCATGAATTTTCCACAGGAATGAGCCATAATAATAGCCTTACATGACTCTGTAAACTTGGATGGCTTCTATTTAGATTTCAGTTCTAGCTGAATTAAAGAATGTGTTTAATAAGAAAAATAGCCTTTTCTTCTGTGAAAACAAAGGTTTTTAAATGCCAAAATACAAAAATACATTTTTCTTATAGCTTGATGGCAATGCTGTTGGCGATAGTGGCGTGCTGGTGAGTGCACAGACAATTACATCAGAGTCCATTTCTACTACCACAACTACACACATCACAAAGGTAAAATATATTTAATGTCTTTCTTAACTAAAAAAGACACCGGGCCCTCAAAACAAAATTTTGCATGAAGTTTCTTGTAATCTGCTAATTCATTGAGGAAAACTAACTTGAAATGGAAGGGATTCATTTCAGGCATGTGTGAGAGTTAATCTTTCTGTACATAGATTTTCAAGACAGAAATCTTAATGAATAAGCCAGAATGTCTGGGAACAGGACAGAGAAAGGGGGAAAAATATGATTTGTGGTTTTTCAGTAGTTCATGTAGGTCTTATTTCAGTATTTGACAAATCGGTATGAAACTAAGTTTTTACAAATTCAGTCCTGTTATCACTCACTGATACCCTACAGAATCTTTGCTAGTGTAACTAATTTGTCTGAGGTCCACAGGAGCCCTGCTAATGCCACCATGGTGAACTGAAACAATGTTTTCCCAGACTTTGTGTTGATCATCCTTGTGCTGATAGGTTTGGGGTATTTTTAAAAACTGATCATTCTGCTGCATTACTTTGCAAGCGTATTTGGGTGCTGAATTATTTGCTCTGCATTCCATGCTTGAAAAGGAAAGGAAAGCTCAGTGTTAATAGGACATCACATCTGTTTCATGTAAAACATGAAACATGTAAAGTTTCATGCCAGAGTGTGTTGAACTACCAAAGCGTGATGATGATTGTTGTTATTGCTAATTTATGTAAATATTTTTCAAATTTTAGGCATGCCTAAACAAACACTTTTCAACTCCTCTTTGAACTCTTAGCTTCTTTTTCTAAGAAAATTATAGAAAGCATTGTTTAGAGTAAAGAAAAATGGAAGAGGGAAACAAAGTGTGAATTCAGGATTCACCCTCCAAGACACAGTTTTACAACATGGCAGAATTGAACAATAGTTCACTGCTCACTGGATATATTTTCTAAAGATTGAAAGTTGTATGCACAAAATGACAGAGGAAGAATAATGTTGGAAAGTGAGTCACATGAAATAAAGTAAGCTCAGAATTAAAAGCGCGTGTGTTTTGTTACACAGACTAGTCAACAGATCCTTTTCAGACTCCTGATCCCTTTTGGAAACATTAAACCACCACCATTTTAGGGAAAAATCTTTATTCAATGGATTGAATCAGAGTTTTGACAGGAAGTGTACATTTGCTTGTCAAGTTCAGATGTCAAATAATCTTGCTTCTTGGAAGAAACAGTTAAAGAGAATGGTTTCAGTCTTGTCTTCTACTGAAAAATTACTGGGATTGCCATGATGCAGCAGATCCTTATCTTTTTTGAATTGATGATAAACAGTCAGTAACAAGATTGTTTGAACTTTCTAATCTAAGTTTCTATTTTACATCACAAACAGTTCTTTACTGATGAAGGGACCTTCCGAAATAGTTTTAATATTCAAATGGTGTTCTTAACAGAGTCATCTTAGCTCTTCTCTAGTATGGTCAGTGTATCTTAAGTAGTAGTTTATTCTTTTCTCAAACACAGGCTGATTTAAAAGGCAAATAATGTTATTTCTGTGAGAATTTTTTTATAGGCTAAAGTATTTTAGTCATTAGAATAAGAAGTGAAGAAAAAAAGCACAAAACTGTTCAGCAGTGTGAAATATGTTGAAAATATCTGATGAAGGTCCTTGAATGACAGAACTGAAAACCAGATCATCTTTGTATTGGCACAGGATTATGACTGAGGAGAGGCCCATGATAGATGGGTTGAAATAAAAGAAAAGACTCCTGGAATTTCCATGTTGCCAGATTTTTATGGTGGAAGACGCTGGAAGTACAGTTTGCCAAACATGGGCTCCAGCAGCAGGAGTAATTCTCTATTGCGTGATTTTTATCAAGTTTAGCAATTGCTGGAAGGTGACCAGCTGTGTACGTGAAAAAGGAAAGGATGGTTTAGCACTGAACAGATTTCCTACTAATTGCAACTCAGACACAGAAATCAATTTGCTTCAGTGCAACAGAAAGTTGTGCTTTGTGGAAATATGGAATAATTACAGGGATGTTGTGGGGCTTTTTTTCTGTCATCTGTAGATGGTAAAAGGTGGAGTATCAGAAACAAGAATTGAGAAGCGCATTGTCATTACTGGAGATGCAGATATTGACCATGATGAGGTGAGTATGCAAACTTAACACTTAAAATGTGGGTTTTGTAGTCTGGTGAGATCTAGATGATGTTTCAGAAATCTGAAGTAAGAGAAAGGTAGAAAAATTGAATAAAAGAGACTGTTAATTGTGGCATAGTTATTAATCAGTAGTGTTTTGCAGTTAAGAAGCCTTTTGAATATATGTGAAAGGAAAACAGCATTTGTAAATTTGCATAATAGATCATGTGAATGGATTTTTACTATTTTTAAAGGGATTTCTCTTTTTGGAAGAGACCCAGTTTATTTAGTTCAGCTTTTGCATTGGGAGGAAAAGCATTACTGAAATAATCTTATTTTGATACGCTAATCTGGATAGATGGGAGTCTCTACTGCATTGTTTCAGCAGCATCTGAATGCAGTGCTCATTTCGACTGAAAGCTTTGAAATGCATTAAAACATAAACTGCTTGAATGTAAAAATTGGGTTTTGGCCATTGTTTGTAGAATTATGTGTAACAAAAGTAATTGTTGATCTGAAATTGTATGTACCTTTCATCTCCATCAGTACTAAAGCAGTATTTTACAATGTCTTAGAAACTAAGGTTAAAATCACTTGTACGTGGCAAATTAATATGGCTGAATTTGAGCACTGCGCTGGAAAATAATTGAGAAAAGTCGATTATCTGGTCTTTGTAGTGATAATTACACAGGGTTTTTTTCATCTAAGAAACTATAGTAACAAAGGCAATCGGCAGTCATTGGTTAATACAAATGGAAAAGCCTACTTTGCGATGAATACATTTCTAACTTCATGAAGGCTTCACAAATCAACATAACAGGGTTTAATTTAACTTGGGAATTGTAATATATTGAGAGTTTTCAAGGAATTTATTTTCACATTTTGATTTGCATCCAGAAAGTGTCTTTTGACAAGTGAATCTCTCCTTGAAACTCGTAATTAAATGACAGGGTTGTTTAGCATCAGGCGTGGATAGCTCTTGTTTGCCTTGATACACGTTCAGTGCACTTTAGATGTCTGGAAAGGTCACAAAATAGCTTTAGTATACCAGAAAATTCTCAAAGCCCTTCTTTAATTTGAGATAAGTGAATAATGAAGTAAAAAATGAAATTACAAAAAAGGAAGTACAAAATACAATTTTAATCCCTGAAGTTTAAAACAACAGTGAGCAGCTTTTAAGTGATTTAAGAAATATCTACCACTTTTTCTTAAGTGAATATGGAGCTTCTTAAATGCCCAAACTACATGCTGGATGTTTTTTATTTTGTCTTTTAGCTCCCTATATGACTAAAACAGTTTTCAATAGGAAAATAATACTTCAATTTGGAATTTCAGAATGCGAGTGTTTGTATCACTTGTTGTAATTTAACAATTATAGTCTTAGGGGTTTTTTCATTGCTTATGGTTTGATTGTAAACAAACACCAAACATAAGTATTGTACCACTTCACATCATGTGTCCTGTACATATTCCCTTAATAGGATTTCAAATTCCGTATCACATAATAGTTAGGGTGCCTAATGTTGGTGTATTCAACCTCTCTTCAGAGTTAGTTATTTCTTCTCTCACTTAATACCTGTAGCTAGCTCAGGAAATAGTCACTTTTCTATATTAAGATAAACCTTTTTGTTGCATTATATTTTCCTTGCTCCTTCTAGCATTTTGGGAGGTTTTTAGTTGCATTTGATTTGATCATCACTAAGGTGATCAGATGAACTGTTGCCTCTGAATGCCTTCCCTTGTCTTCTGTTTTTTTCTTATGTTAGGTTCCAGCAGTAATACAGCTCACTGAAATAAGATGTGTAGATCAGGGCAAGAAAGAGAAGGTACCAGGTGCTATTAAACCTGTGATGATTCAGAGGGTGCTCTTATGTGGTTGACTGTGATGTAGAATAAAATACTGCATTTCAGTTGGAAGGGACCTACAATAGTCATCTGATCCAACTGGGTGTGTTGGCAGATCTCTTAAGATGATAAAATTTCTTAAAATGGGGAGGGATTATAAGAAACTGAATGATGCTTACATTTACACTTCCCTGAATGAAGCTAGAGAAATCTCTTAAACTAGTACAAGGAGAAAAATGAGATTCTTGTGCTGAGAAAGAAATTTCTGTCATGATCTTGTTCCAGAGTTTCAGTACCATACTTTGTGTACGTTCCAAAGTATTTTCCTGTTTTGCTCAGGAAACTGAAGGGCACTTTTATTTTTCTGTACTATCTTATACTCTTCTTAAGGCATTATTTGTTAGATCTTTTGAAGAAGTTCAAAAACTTCTGGGATATAAGAATACTTTTTTCTCCTGAGATGAGCTAGAAAGTTATCTTACAACTTTGTAGTTATTTGTTACTTCCTGGAAATCTTGGTAAATTTTTTGCATGGTGTGTTTGGTTTTTTCCTATCGTTTGGGTTTTGTGTTGTGGGAATTGGTTTGGTTTGGGGTTTGGTTTGTCTTTTTACCCTTGATCCCTCTCAAGCTGAGGAATTTACAGTTCTGAAAAATTATAACCAAATTTTCCAAAGCTACTCTCCCATTCTCTGGCCCCACATGAATGTCTTTTTGCTTTTGTTAAGTTCCATATTTTAAATACATTTGCAGGCCCTGGCACAGGCAATCAAAGAAGCCAAAGAGCAGCACCCTGACATGTCTGTGACGAGAGTAGTGGTGCACAAAGAAACTGAACTTGCTGAGGAAGATGAAGACTAAAATCAAAAATGTCCTCAAGCAAATACTTCAGGTAAGCTTGTGTGTATAATTAACATAGGAAAACGTAGCATCAGTTTTCTATTGCATTCATGTCTTTTCAGCTGAAAAATATGGGGCATCTTTAAGATAGGCATTCACAAAAGGGTGAGTTGAAACAGGTGCTAATAGAAGACTATTAGTGTGAGAATTTTTATCTTAGGTCTAATCTGACATTAATTTCAGTTGCAAATGTTCCTATATATGTCTCCCTGTTTTGTCACAGTACTCTCATGGCACTTTCTACAATGTCTAGTCAAGCTGTTGTAGTTTATATTGAAGTGATTTTGGGCTATTTCTGCAAAATATGAAGGATGTGTCACACTTTTCTGTTTACCTGCACAATTATAGTTCTTGCTTAACATCTTGCTTGTTTAGTGGGAAGACTGTAGCTTCCAGTAGTGAAAGGACACACTTGGACATTTGAGTTTAGTCAGCTAATCCTTAATCCTAAACACACTGAAATTTTTGGCCTTTTATCATTTTCCTGGGCAAGAAGGTAAATGTATTGGAAGCTCAAGCTTTAAAGCCTTTTATCAGTTGAAAAAGCTGTTTCAAGTAATATTAGTTTATTAGGCTCTCCTTTCTAGGTAGAGGAAAAAAAAAGAAGGAAAAAGCCACAGTACGGCTCTGCTTCATGTATTCAATAGAAAGATCAGGGTGAACACTGAATAAATCTGCTCTTGCACTCTTTACAGGCTAATATCTTAAAGCTCAGTAACCATTTGGGGGTGTAAAGCTTCAGATTTCCTTTGCTTGTCACGCTGTTGGTATGAGACTCAAGCTTCAGGTTTCTTCAGACTTGATGATTTTGTTAATGGTAGATTCAGATTCAAAAAAAGAGGTTTTGTTAATGGTTAAAGGGTTATATCAATGGGAGTGATTTATAAAGAAATTAAGTTTAAAAACCAGTTGTTTAAGCCTTCATTAGGAGACGTCTGATTTTTTACTGACCTATCTCTGTATTTAGCTAGAAGAGCAGTAGTGTTATTGGCACATCTCAAGAAGAAAAGTTGTTTTAGTACGACTTCAAGCTTTTAATACGCACTTTGGTCAGTGTTGATGTAGGGGGAGATAAGGTAAAAGAAATACATTTTTTATGTTTTAAAGAAATGAGAGTAGTCATGATTCTTATTTCCCCAGTTCAGTATTTTATACAATAGTGGTTGTGGCCCGTGCATAAGAGAATTCTATGTCCTGTGCAGGCAGGAATTCCCTTAGTGTTGAACAAAATTCTTTACCCAAGGAAACTACCCGCTATAAATTTCAACCTGCAGCTTTAGCAGACTTGAGCGCAGTCATGAAGTGCCAGGAATATATAAAAAATGAGACACTGACTTGATTCCAAATTTGATGTAAGCTACTAGAGGGGAGGATGTTTTTCACGTAATCCTGATAATTTGTCATGTTAAAAAGATCCATTTTTTTCCTGTGCCTGAATTTTCTAAGAGCTGGAGATTTAACTGTCAAGTATCACTTTTGGGATCCAGAAGAGAATAGATTCAGTTATCAGTTGAGAGAGTATGAAGTGCATCTATTGAATGCTGTTCCATGGAGCATGACCATTATCAAGGAATTGGACTCCTCCTGAGCTAGTCTAATCACAGATGCATATTTTCAGCTGAAAGACATAGACTAAAGCCTTAGTTTATTTAGTCTACCTAAAGTGTCTCTTTTCCTAACATCTGGATAATAGTGGGGGAGCCTGTGTGTGGCTCAGGAAGGGGAGAGCTGATACACATTGCCAGCTGTTGATATGTTGATAGGGTCAGTTAAGAGACTGCCTGTGCTGGAGTACTGGGGCAAGAGTTTTTCATCTGCTGGCAGAATTGTTGGAATTGTGCTCATCATTGCGCATGTAACTCTCCTGGGAGTTTGTCCTGAGTTCCTGCTATGTGCAGTACTGCACAGAGCAGAAATGTTGAATGCTATAGAGAATATGAGGATAAGAGTAGGATGCCAGCCCTCTGACTACAGACAGGAAGTTTATCCACCTTCTCTGTCAAAGTGGTTCCAGTTGCCTTTCCTGACCTCGTACAGATTGTGCTAGAGCTACGATGTGTGTTTTGATCATGTATCTTTAGAGAGTATCTTCTGGCCAGTTTTCCTCTGAGCTTCTCAGCATGTAAATTTACATAATTTTTCAGGATGTAAAACACAGTAGAACTAAGTTTGAGCTGCCTCCAGAAAATTTCATCAGATTTGGTCAGATTATTGTGTGTTTGAAAAAGAAATTAATAATTTTTATTCATAAATGTACAAACCCAGAGAAAACATGGATCACATTCGGAAGTGCTAGATCAGCACTCACCTGGTTATTCATATTGTAGCCTTAATACTTTTAAAAATTATTTTCATATTAGATAATGCTAGAAACTGTAAATAACAATGGAGGTGGGGGTTGTTTTTGAGGGACAAGTGGGGAAAAGCACGAAAAATAAGAAACACTGCACAAAATGTGTTTTTTCATTGTATCTTTATTTCAGCGTTCAGTTGGATTTGTTTTGTAGCTTTGTTGCTTAGTGACACTGAAAATGAGTATAACATGTATGCTCCAGCTTTGATTTGAAAGCATAGGAGAGGATAGGGAGCTGTACTGAACTGTGGGATGGGGGGATGTCAGTGAGTCCCCACATCACATGAATGTTCTAGAAGGCTTGGAAGAATGCACATCACTTTTGTGAGGGCTGTTTGCAGTAAGAAGAATGCCTGTGCTTTGGGTGATTTCACTGGTCCCTTGCTACACAGCAACACTCAAACCACCCCTCGCATAATCTAAGGTAGAAAGATACACTGAGACAGCAGAACAGATGGTTTGGACTTGCAGGGTTTTACTATTATATATGCTACCATCACATTATTAGCATTTATTATTAATCAGTGTGAATTTAAAAGTCTTGGGAGCAGGGATTGCCTCTTCTCTTATATGTGTGTAGAACGTGCCAGTTTCTTCATGCTACCTTTATCCAGAATCACTGTTCAATGCGATCTATCCCATAGAAGTAATTGCATCTTTTTAGAAGGGACTGGGTCATAAGAGGAAAAAATTATCTTGGCAGGTTTGCACCACGTTTCTACATTAGTGGCCAGCTGCAAAGTTGATTCTGTTCCTTCATCAAATATTTAACTACTTTGTAAAACTTTTATTCAGGAAAAAAAGCATTCAAAGAATTCCTTCCATTGTGTGAGGGTTGGTTTTTTTGCATTTCTGAGAAACATATACGTTGTGGAATGGTTGTTTGCAAAGTACTGGAGAGTGTCAGATGTTCTTGCCTGAGTTTGACAATTACTTTACAGGTTCATGGTCTGCAATGCTTGTGAGAAAATAAAAGAGGACATTTCTCCATGCTACTTTTGTGTCAGACCTGGGGACTTGTTTGACTGATGATGCCTTTCAGTTAAACTTTAGGGAAAAAATTCAGTCATCTAAACAAAAGGAAGCCACTTGAAGTGCCTTGAGTATCTGTCAAGAGCCTTTTGCTCTCCTGTGCTAAGGCAATGGAGTCATGCAATGAATTTTGCATAGTTGTGTCTGAGGTGATGAAAGCTCTGATGACTACAGCAGTATTCTTTGTGTAGACTTGTTTTCTCTAATAAAAATAAAACATACTGCATTCTGATTCTGAGGAATTACTGAATTGAACAAGTACCTTCCTTTTTTATTCATGCTCTAGATTGTGAATTAAAATTTTCAGTAAACTGTGCAAGTGGCTGCAATTAAAATAACATGAGAATTTGGGGGAGGGAAAAAATGTTCTAAAGTAAGTTGAATACTTGGAGAAAGTGTAGTACTGTTTGCCTAATGGTTGAAGGGGGTTTTAGTCAATGCAACATTTTTTTTATGAAATAACCTTCCCTTCCTGTAAAAAAAAACCCCTAAGAACCCTGAGTACAGACAGTTACTTTCTGACTCTGATGTGACATTCACGTTGTATCTGTTACAAATGCTTATGTAACCTTCCACCTCATTTTTTCTTCCAGAAATAAAAATTATACTGAGCACGAAGAACTGTAGTCATTCCAAGTCATTACGACTCCACTGAATCCACCAAGCCTAGCAACAATGACCAGATGTGCACGACTTAAATGCCAATACCAAACTCCATTTTAACATCTTTGGTCTATATTCCCTTACAATCTTTCTTGTTTATTTTTATAACCACTTCTTAACAATCTTGGAGATTTTTTTTTTAAATGAAGTTTTAGAGGGTATGATCTTCTTTTGCACAAATACTTGTATTTTTGAAAATGATTGTTAATTATATGAAAGTGAACAAAATAAGTTTGGAAGTCATTGTTCACTGGAGCAGGTGGTAATTGTGCAGGAAGGAGGATCTTTACTAATTTAGATATAGGTTTTTTTCAGATATTTCAAATGAAATCTCTTACTGGAGTAATTTACAGAATTTTTTTCAGATTATTCAGGTAAATATATGATATCACATACCGAAGTTTTTTATAAAAATAAAACATTTGCTAAAATTTGAAAAAATATATTTCTTTGGATAAATTTTATACTGGTATCTCTGTAACTCTTTCTTTTCTAAGGCTCTCCTCTCTGTGGAGCAGAGATGGCGTGGCAGTCTGTAGAGGAGAAGGAGTTGCAGACAGATTTCTTCTGACTGAGCACTGTGTTCTTTTTGCACTTTGGTGCCAATGCTCAACTTTTTGCAGACTTTTTGCTGTCTGCAGCATTCCAGATAAGGAAAGAAGGAAGAACAAAATATCTTTCTCTTTTTCCAACAAGAGATGATCTAGGCAGCTTAAAACCGTAGTGCTTTTTTTCTTACTGTGTCCCGATTTCAATACTTCCATTATTTGAATACATGCGTAGAATGCTCGCTTGCTATTAAACCTCACTGTGTCTCCATGTTAGAACTGACATTTCTGTTACAGAGAAGGTATATGTTTCACATGCTTCCTCTAATGGTTAATGCAGGTTTTTAGGATACTGAATAAAAGGTGTAAGATGGACTCCATTCATAAAGTAATAAGAGAGTACCATCAGTTGAGACTGCCATGGCAAAAACCTGTTAATTATATTGGGGTTTATTTTTAATTTGTTCTTGCAGGGGGGTTGTTTGTTTGGTTTTTTTTTTTGCTGTTGACTCTGTGTATAGTTAAAATGCCAAATTAGATTTATAGTAGCTTGAAGTTGTATTAAGTGATATTTTGCTTTCTGTAATTCTGTTATAAAATAAAGTTGTTTATTCTCTGTATGACTTTTGGCACTCAGACATAAGCTTGGAGGATATTTAAAGTGAGCAGATTACTTCTGAGAACTGCAATTCTAGAGGTCACAGAACCTTAAAACAGGGATTAGTGTGAGGGGTGCGCAGGGCTTCCAGAAGGGTGGCACGATTGCCTGGTACTTAAGTACCAGTGTTTTCTAAACATTTTCCAATAAACATCCTGATTTCTGTAGTTTAGAGAAGAAATCTTCAGCTGCCAAAACAGAGGAGATTGAAAATCACAGTGAAAGTTAAAATGCCCCTCAGTCTGCAAGTGGTTCTACTGAGTTCATTGAATTAGGATCTACTGTGGTTTTCAGATAACAAAACAAATGGTAAAACTTCTCACGACATTCTTCTTCAGTTCTGAGCAATGTATTTTTGGTGCTATTCTCAGTTTAGATGGCTGCCATCTGTCAGCATGCTTGTGTAACAGAAGTTCTTGTTAGCTGTGCATAGTCTGGATAACATATGACAACAGTAACAGAGATGTTAATTTCTATGCATACATAGTCATTCTCAACTGCATCCACATTACCTGGAAAATTAGCAGATAACAGTCTTACCTGCTTTCCTTCAACACCAGAGATATTCTGCCTTTCAAAAAGGGGAAGAGAACCCCATCCAGCCTGATAAAATAACACTGCCACAATTCTGTGTGAGTAGGGAGGTTGTCGAAGAAGTGGCAAGTTTGGTATATGTAAGTGTAAGTCAAAATAGACAGACATGCATTTAGAAGGATGTCTTAGTGGTCTTTTCCTACAAAAGTGTAAGAAAAAGCTATATAAAAGTCTTTAAGCTATTTTTGATATGGTGTAGTATTAGTTGCGGATCTTGTTTGATGGGAGGAAAGCATATTACTTGAACTCATTGATTTGGATTGGTCTGATTAGTTAGACACTAGATCAATATTGGTTTAATCGCAAATGTATTTAATCCTTAAAATTGCAAATATAATATTCATGGAACAATATTATTTTCGCTGAGATATGTCTTTCTTCAAATACTAATAGAACCTTTTGTTAGCGAAAAATTAATAGTATTTTCAGGTCAGCATAGCTTGTGCATAGCTGTCACTTGCATTGATTAAACATGTACTAATTAAACAGCCATTGTCATGCAGAAAATCATAAGCCCTAAGTGTGATCAGTCCTAAAAAGAGTCAAATTTTACAGATTCTGGTTGTATGTAATTATTCAAATGTTCTGGAATATTGTGCAATTCTGATGAATTTTCATTGTTACCTTTTTATATATGGTATATATACAGCAAAAACTACAAGATGCAAAAAAAGAAATTGTTCTCAAGGCACTTCACAAGACAGCTTTATAATACATGGGCAATTTCAAATACAATTACAGGCCCATTTTTCAGTAATTAATTCTGCTTAAATACTTAGAAAAGTGAGTCATGTGGGTCCTACACAAAAACACTTAATACACTTAATACATCTTCCTTTTTATTAATGATAACCTAAGGGTTCATAATAAGTGTTGGGCTTGTTCTACAGATTGTTTCCTAGATAAAGGTTTTGTAAAGGGCAAGCACGCAACTCTGATGAAAAACTTTAAACAAAAGATTTATTGCTCAAAGCAATGAGCAACTATAGTAAAAAGTGTTTCTTGAGGTATTCTTCTATTTGACAGTTAAGCTGAACAGCAGCTTTTAATTTGGCTGCAGAAGACATCAAACAGATGGAATAAAATATATACTGAACTGACTGCACCTCTGGAAGGTTTGAAACTTATGATTTTCTGTCTGCTCGGTTGTTTGGGGGTTTCATAATGCACTTGAAAAAGAGACAGAGTAGTAATATTAATACAAATTGCAAGCATTAGAAATGCTGTGATAATTCCTGTAGGGTTAAAATATTCTGTCTGGTGTGAGGCAAATCCTGCCAGAGTTTTTGGAGGTAAGTCTATATGAATGTCTTTGCTGGGCCAGGCGGAGTGATTAACTCTCCCAGATCTCTATCTCTGAGGCTACTGGCATTTGCCTTGGGCTATGTGTAAGTATAATTACTATACTAGAAAGTAGCACTTTCCCAAATATTCTTCCAGCTCTGAGCAATTTTCAAAGACTTACTGGTCCATCAGTCTTTTGAATTTATCTGCCTCTGGATTTTTGGCTAATTGCTTTTTGAAAATTTATTCTGGCAGGCGTTTTAACGGTTCTATGTGTCTTAAAGAAAAAAAGAATCAAAACCGCCTTTTGTGTCTTTTGAACCTGCCTCTGCTCTAGCTTCCTTGGACAGGATCACTGCAGACACTTTAATAGACACCTAACAATCACTCTCTTCAGTCATTCCCCAGCCAAAAGGGATTTCACAATCCTTTATCACCTTACCATCTTTCTCTGTACCTTTCCAGCTTAAATGTTGAGACTTCAAATTCTGTTCTGGGAAGCGAAGGAGAAGTCACAGGCAGGAAGGTTTTAAACGTGCTTACTGGTTGTAGGTGGAGTAGAGTCCTAACTTCACATGATTGCTAGAGACAGGAAGAGAGAAGACTCCTCAGTGACAACAGTAATTGAAGACAAGTTATTTCCTTGCAATTACTCTTCATGTATATTTAGATAATGCTTGTACAATTTATCTAGACAAAGATTTAGTTCTATGGTGTTATTTAAATATGTATTTTTCCTTTTTGAAGGAGTTATATAGGATACAATGATGTGTTTCATGCCAGTATCATGAAAACATTTCTTGACACTATTCAGAAATGGAACTGAAAACAACAAGGCCTGGGAATTTTCATTGCATGTTGCTAAGTCGTGAGTGTCAGATCCTCCTACATGTTAGCAGTTAGAGCTCAATAAGCAGTTCTGTCAAAGGCACACAGTGTATGTATATAGTAGTATTTGCAGTATCCATACCACCGTTTTACAGTGAAGTGCTGTTTAAGAGTGTTACCACTTCTTGACATTTCAAATCTCCCTGTTCTCAGACACACCATGGAATTCACAAAATCAATTTTCATTCTGTATTTTTACATGCGGTCCTGGCCAATCTTTTCTTGAGCGGTGAAAGAGTGAGTGTTTGGGATTCTTTATGTTAGAATTCCTTTAGCATCTGATCAATATCCCACAACACTGCTTTAAGAAGGCAGCATCCTTAAATGTAGAAAGTAAATTCTTTCCAGCAGCTGGCTCAACTTCCCTGCAAAAGATTGTGTTTGCAATTGCAAACAATTGTCTCTTCTTCACCTGTGCAATGTATTCTGTGTTATTTGCACAGATGGAAACCAGTGTGACAAATTATGTCTTTTTAAATTTGGGTAGTATTAAAATGAGAGAGACTGTAAGGGTACTTGCTATTTAAATTCTATTTCTCCACAGACTTTGATAAATTACAGTGGTTTTTTAAACCTATGGTCATGGCCTCATTAGTATTTCTATAAAATTATTCCAAGGAGTTCTTAAAAGTCTATGAGAACTGAAACTGTTCAAACCACACATAATCTCAGACAAGGCATTATCCACCCTCTTCTTGCAGGATGGGTAATGACAAATAGCTTTAATGAAGGGTAATTGCAGACTGCAATCACTAGCAGACAGGGACAGTAAACACTGAGGACAGTAATGATAGTCACTTCTCATTCCTCGCCAGTTTGGGTTTAAATTTGAGAGTTGAAATCAGCGAAGCTAAAAGCCAGTAGTACTTGCAAACAATTTGAGTTGCATTTTTGTGGGCCATCTGCCACAGGCAATCTGAGTTGCACTAAAAATTGTACATCTATGGCTACAGGAGAGCGGGTAGGATGATTTTTTTCAAAAATGTGTATCGATTGACACACAAAAAAGCTAACTCCATGCTTATGAAGTTTTTTATTTGAAAAAGTAATCCATTTGTCCTTAAAGGAGAATAACAGTTGTTTTACAGAATACTGACTGAATCTTTCCATGGTTGCAAAATTTGGCATTTTTAGTCAGCAGAGAGAAATGCTTTTGTTTCCTGTTACTGTTATATTTTGCTTCCAAATTCTATGGAGAGGATTCTTTATAAAACCCACAATCTTTCCCAAAGCGTACAACCTAAAAAATGTCAGTTCTCCTTCAAAACCCTTTTCAATTTCCCAGATGTCAGTGCTTGATATCAACTTGTTATTTATGCATCTCGATTTAATAAGGCTGCCTGCCTTGTATGTGCCAGCTCAGCTCTCTCAGGAGCTCGTTTGTCGCTTTCTCCTTGGTAGGCCAGGGAGGGGCTGGTGAGCAGGGCGCTGTCCCTCCCCACAAATCCTGTGTCACGCAAGGGAATCAACGCAGTTTATTGCAGGAGGTCTCAGGTCTCTGCTGAGCTGCACAAAGGGCAGCTTAGAGCTTACAAGAACTCTTTGGATGGCGGCAGCTGTTTCATTAGGACGGCACAGCACTAACTTCTCCCCTCCAGTTTTGTTTTCCTGCGTGGTGTTTATTTACAGCTGGTTATTGTTAAGCCTGCAGCGCTGAGCACTGGGTTTAAGCTTGCTTCCTGAGCCGTGAAGCTCCCTTAAATGTCCTTGAGTTCTTGTATCTGTTCTCTTTCTGTCCAGATCTCCTGGGTTTCTTCCAGTGGCCACGGTGATTCAGGAAGGCATTCCTGGGGTCTTCTGCCATGGCCGTTTCCTCCTCAACTGAAAAATAATCCAAACAACACAAAAATTCTATAAGAATATGCTGATTTCTTATGGTGAGCTTTTATAAAGAAAAAGCTGGCATATATATATATATATATATAAAAGAACTTATTTAATCTTATTAATCTTATTGAGGTGAAGGTTTCCTAAGGAGGACACTGGTATTAGTTTGCCCTTGATCCTAGAGGGAAGTCTTCTGAGGGTGAGTGTGGGGCTGTTACTCTGCCCAGTGAAGTGCTAACATGAACTACTGACATCAGCAGAAATGCTCTGTTTTTATTTGCCTCCAGAGCTTTCAATCAGAATCAAATCCTTAAGCAACAGCAAACATAGTCAGCTTATACTGGCAATTCATGTTCTGCTTTACTGTGGCTGTGCTTGGGAACCTCAAGCTGGCCTGATCCTCCCAGTGCTGCCTGCGGTACAGACAGACCCGAAAAATGCTTGCTGCCCACATAACTGGACATCAGAACACAACAGTGCTGTTGGAGGCTTCGAGATTATTTGAAGAAGGATGGAGAAACAGAGAAAACAAAAAAAATTTTAAAAACCCCATAAAACACTTGTCATTGCTAATTTTTCAGGAGAAATGTGTGCTGTTTTGTTAGATGATTTAGTTTTATTTATAAGGTATTTATATATTGACATATTTATGCAGACCCTCTCTCTTGCTGCACAGAGAAAAATTAAATGCTTATTTAACAATGAAGCAAGGCAGCTTTGATTTTAGTAACGAAAAATTTTCTCCTTTTTTCTTTTTTTTCTTTTTTTTTCTTTTTTTTTCTTTTTTTTTTTCCCAAAAAAAAGAGATCTAAGAAAATAGGCAACTGAAACCTGCTGAATTTATGATGTTCTGACAGCTGGCATTTGAAGGAGTCTGTTCTCAGGCTTATCTGTGGCTGCTTCTCTCACCTGATGGTCTTAAGCTGAAGCTGGCTCTGCTTGCCTGTACAGGGAGAGCTACTCAGGATGTTTTGTGTAAGCTGGCTGGAGGCCAAAACAGTAGGTTGGACTCTAACAGTCTCAGCTCAAGAAAAAGGTCTTGGAGACAGAGCTGGGAATGCAATGCCCGGAGTATTGAATAGACAGGAATTCATCTCACATCCTCTTCAGAATCCCAGCCAGAACACCTGTGATCTGCAAACTGAGTGTCTCCTTTCCTGAGGCATTGAAAAGCCAGATGATTCCCTTCAAGCATCCTTCTCGGTTGTGAAAGAGAGAAGCACAGCAGCAATATTCCTTTGGCAAATTTGCCTGCCAGCTACTTCATTCGCCTCTCTCTTACACCCTTGATTACTAATCTCATAAAATTTAGGAAACCATTGCTTGCTTAAATTCATTACAAACCCAAAGCTAAAATTTCTGTGCTTTAAGAGAAGCAGGATATAACATCTGGTGCTGTAGATTATTTACAGAACTGCTGAAAATGTAGCTGAGGAGGATATGAGTGCTGTGAAAAAAGGCAGGACAGTTTCAGCACTTGATCGTGCATCACAAATGCAAATGTCTGTCGGTTTTTTTCAGATGAGTTCATCTGGCTTAATGAAAGCAAAGTCTGAGCCTCAGCAAAATACCTGAACTGATGGGATCAGTAGCCCACCTGCTTTTCCTGGCTTGCTTCATCCTAGCTGGAATAGAAAAGCGAAAGCATCACCAGGTGACAGGGAGTTCAGTAGCAGCTCAGTATTATTTCATAATAACTAATGTATGACTTACACATATGAGCACAGAGCTGATAATTTACTGAAAGGGAAAATCCCTGCTTTTATCCAAAGTCAAATGCAAAAATTTAATTCGCTTCCATTTCAACCACTTTCAAGAAAGAAAACTCCTCTCAGTACTTTGCCTTCCTATTCCCTCACAGATACAGAATTGCACGATGTTTTGGCATTGCACTGTTTTTTGGTTGTTGTTTTATTAGCATGTGAAAAACCATCAGCACCTTGCTCTAAGAATAATCTATAACCCAAGGCAGGGCTGGATTAGGCATGTGGAGCAGGCTTCCCTTGCAGATTAATTCAGCATCTGAAAGCACATCTTGAACAGGAAGTGTTCGAGTTTTAGCAGCCTGAAGGTAACTTGGAGTGTGTGCTTGTATGCAAACCAACACCCTTCCTCTGCTGAAGCCTCAGACCTAAATGCCTGGAGATGTTGCACAAAAGAGGAAGTTAGTTTATTTTGCATTTCTGGCTACATATGACCTTTTGTATGTTAAGTGGCCCCATTTTCAGGGTAGAGGAAAATGTGAGTGCACAAATTACAGTGTTTGGCCTGGCATCTAAGTGAGATTTCTTTCCTAGCCTGGCACTGGTGAGTAAATCCTTCTCCTGGTCTGATACACCCTGGGCCATCTCAGTGCGAGGCCTCAGCTGATCTGCGGAGCCCTATGGACAGGACTGGCCTGTCTGCCCCAGCCAGGTCTCTGCTAGAGCTGAAACCTGTGGTGGGAGAGCTGTGAAACATTGTCCCAGGCAGGGTTCTCACCAAGCTGTATCAAGAAGCATCTGAAGTTTACAGAGAAAACCTAGGCTGTCCTCTTAGCTCTCCTGACACTCCATATGGAGAAGAGGTTCAAAGGACAGATAATCTGAGGAACAAGCTAAGCCGGGTGTCTGGGAGAGTATGTTTTCAAAGGGCTGAAGGAAAGAATGGTTGAGTGATATGAATGTGCCCCAAGGCTGCCTTTGGCAGCTGGAACCCTAAAACAAGAGCACATGTGAATCTGCTGCTGCAGCTGGGACCCAAATGTGGAGGGCATGAAGATCATCCCATCAAGACTGGACGATCTGAAGTACAAGATTTTCCTTTCTAGAAGAAACTCCCAGCCTGCTGCAAGTGTAGCCCAGTTGGGCTCTGTGAGCAGCCTTGATTCTCAGTACACAGATGTATTACAGTCACTGCACATTTGCAATAGGGTGGGTGTTTATTTTTGTTTTGCTCAGAAGATAGATTTTTGAAGTGAGTATAAGCTGATTTTAAAACAGAAAGGGAAACATGGCAAATGTGCATTTAGGTACAAAGTAAAAGCAAATACATACTTTTGAAAGAACACAGACATGTACTCAAAGCCCGATTACTTATAGGCTGTAACTGCTGCTACCTGTCTCACTGAAGACTTGCACGGTGTAAGCACAGAAGAAAATTATCTGTACTTTAACTGCTCTAGCCTTTTTTTTTTCATTCTGATTGCCCCTTCTATAGTGTAAAACACTAAATTCTTCTATAGTATGGTGTATAAAACTACAGAGTTTTAAGTGAGGGGTCAATCCAAGTTCTAAACAAATACCTGTAGTGTTTTTCAAATAGAAAATGATCTAAAATACAGAACAACTTCATCAATTTGTTTCTGATCATAGTTCTCTTCAGTTTAGTTAATGGTACAAGCGTACGTTGTCAGTTGAATGGGAAGGTTTGTCTGCCTACCCAGTCTTTGTCCCCAGGTCCTGACTCACCTTCTCTTAGTTTGATCCTGAAGTAGGCAATTAGCAGCAGCAGGAGTAAAGTCACGGGCATAAAGATCCCAGCGAAGAGAACATAACCAGGCAGCTCCCTCACAAACACCGACAATACGTAACCCACGCTCATTTTCCTCTCTGGCAGCTGTGCCAAGCCAGATCCTTAAGGTCTCCAAGTTTGGGCCTTACTTATCCTGCTTTCTTCCTTTTCTCTCTGATGGACATTCTGCCCTTTGCTCAGGCCATTATCTCTTTTTGGACTTTGGTTTGTTTATGTAGGCCTGTGATCCCAGTAGTACTGGAGTTCACTCAATAAGTTACTCAACAACAAAGTTTAGAAGCGTGTATTGAAGTAATACAGGGCTTTGAAACCTTTGGGTATGTTGGGCTGGGCTTGATATGTGAAGCTGCTGCTGCCTTTTGAGCAGTGTGGGCTCTGTCATCTGCTAACACTGTACGGGCCATTCTGAATAATATGCACCCTCTTTCTAGATATATTATTAATTTTACAGTAGATCTCAAATGCTCACTCAGGGTGAGGACCCTGTTGTACATACCACACAGGCACACGTGCGGTCTCTACTCTGGAGAGTTTTCAGACCAAACCACTTGGGCAAGAAGCAAGGGACAGGTGATGCTGTGCCAACAGCATTCTTTCCAAAGAGCAGCTGCAGAACAGTGAAACTCAGGAAGGTTTCTTTCAGAGTAAAATTGAAAATGTATGATTGGGGGTGGAGGGGGGCAGATGTGCCACAGAATTCAAGGACCTTTTAAACGTTCAAGTAGTTCATTTTTTCCCATCTGATCACCAGCCTGTTGCAAAACTGTGCCTTTCATGCAGTCATCATCTTGATCAATTTTTTAAAAAGATGATTAGTTGTTTTATAGTCCTTCTCTACACCTTCAGGTTTGCAGCCATATTGTGAGAGGTTCTGTCCAAGCATCTAGAAAGACTGTACAAGATTTGCTTGACTAATTGGGTAGGTGGGTAGGTTGGAGCCAAGGGGAAATGCAGTAGATTTTTAGATTTTGAGAGGAAAGAGGTATTTCTGTGTTCACCTTGTTTTCTTCACCAACTGTTTTCAAAAGGTGAACAACCTCACCCAAAAACTATATGAAGTTTGTAATTTTTTTTAACTGGGAAATATTTGAGGTCCTCCCTTTTTGACAAGTGATGGAGAATATAATGTTTGCGGGCAAATTACTTGTTTTGTTAATCACCTGCTGTTGTAATTGATAAAAGAGCAAACGCAGTATGCCTTATTTCTTGCTTACACTTGTTCAGCTTCAGTTTCTCACCATTATATCTTATTCTGCCTTTTCCCACAAGATGTTTGACCTCATTCGTAAAGTGCTTTATGATCTACTCATGAAAAGTGTGGATTAAAAGCCAGATGGTGAGGATATTAATATTATTATAAGCCCATCTGTTGCCAGATAATTCCTTCCTTGAAAAGATAGATACCTGTCAGCTGTGATTGATAAATTCCTTAGACTTTTTTTCTTTGTGCATGAAAAGTTAATTCAGTTGTGGGGTTTTTTAAACACTATTTGTGATTGTTATTTTTCCGGTTTGCAAAACAGTTGCAGTATTTGATTAACACTCTTCTGGCATATTTTTTTAATTCTTTCCTAACTGGTGCTCTTAAATAATGTCTTGGGTAATCAGAGAGCTCAGTCTTTGAGAGTGGTCTGTGACTGAATTCCAAGCACTGTGACATTACAAAATGAACTGGGGGATACTTCTCTTTGATACACCTGTTATGGACCATAATGACATTTATGGGAGCTAAATGCCTGCGTACAAGGGCAAAACACTCACTTGGATTTTTAAATTGGGTTACTCTGTGTGCCTGTGACACAATTTCTTTCTGTCAAATGCAAGTCAGGGGATGTGAAGTAAGTAGCTTGCATGCTTGTCACACCTGCCTCTGGTGGATCACGCAGCTGATGGATTGGAAGTGGTTGATTTCTGCCCAGGAAGAATAAGAAAATTCTCAACCCTCCACATTTGTACAAACTCCTTGTGAAATGGCAAGTGCCAGCTCTGGGCTCAGCAGTGAGGAACAAAACTTGGCTCGTGGCTGCTCAGTGTGGCAGACTTGTAATGTGAGTTTCTGTATTGAAGCAGGACAAATGCAGTGGAAATGAGTTGAAACCCATTTTCACCATGAAGGCAGATCATTTCCCACCTGGGTTGGCTGGGATGGTTTGTGTAAAGCCAAGGGGAGCTCTGCTGCTGGACAGGCAGTGGCGGTTGCAGCAGCAATGCCTCGCGTGTCGTCTGCCACAGCCAGAGGAAAAGTGGGGAATGTGGGCCAGGCATGGATTACTAACACAGGAACATATGGTTTCCTGGCTGATCTGTGAAGCTTGGATGTGTTTGAGATAATAGATGGATTCACGGGCTTTGCGAACTTGTCACTGACTTCTCACCTGCTGGAAAAACAGAACCGATTGCTTGTTACCCCCATGGCACTGCAGGGTGAGCCTGCCCAAGATTTGCTTTATGGTTAACAGGGATTTCAGCTGTTTCGAAGTTTTTCTTCTGGCTTGAATCAGAAACTTAATTTCCTGTGAGAGGGAATTTAAGGACCATTAATTTTACAGCCAATAAAACTCTTATTTCAGCTGTGTCATTTTGATTATTTTCATGAAATGTGAACACAAATGAATTAATTCAAACTTCAAATGACTTTCTGTTTTCCAAACTTGCCAACACCAGAAATTATGAACATCACACCTACCTTGTTGTAAGGAATTACTTTTACTGCTTATCTTTGTGTGTGTGTGTGTGTGTGTGTGTTAAGGACACATTTTCACACACATTCTTGTTGAATATTTTGTTTCAATCACAGTTTCTAAAGGAAAACGTTCTCCTAAAATTTCTAGATAGCTTTAGTAGGGAATATATAAAGGCAAAGAAGTACCTATCAGTGCTGAGGAGAGAGATTAAGATGTGCTTGTGAAGACTGAACCACAATAAATAAACAAACCCTGGTTATTGCAGATGCTCTAGAGCCTTTTGGGCAGAAGCCAAGATGCTCATGTTCCGTACAGGAAAATTGTCAACATGCATGGCTGCTGACCTGGCAGAGCTGAGGTTGCACTTTCTTAGGGAAGACACTGTAAAATTTGCTCTGAGACGGAAACTTTTTGTAAAAAATCAGTATTTCTGTCATTATGGTGGAAATAGGAAGCAGGAGTTTGGTCCTGGCTCAGTAAGGACAGAGCCTTCCAGCGCACGCCAGTGGATCAAAACTCCTGTTCCTCCCTGAGCCAGGGTTGGAACTGGCTCCACAGGACTGGATATTCCCACAGGTGTCCCTAGCCCAGGACAGGTGTTGGTAAGCTGGGTAAGGCTGTCGGTAAGTTGGTGAGCTTCCACTGCTCAGAAAACACATTTTGGATGAAAAAGAGCTTTAGTTTCCCGGGCTATCAAGGCACAAGGTTTCCTGAAACGTATATCAAGTTTATTAAATTTAAATGCTAAATGAGCATTTAGATCTCATCTTTATCCTGGGTGCTCTGCTAGAACACCAAAATCGTTTATTCTCTTTTCCAACATAAATTCAATAAAGGTTATTAGATCGGGTAGTTTGATTATCTTTATTATTACAGGCAATTTCATTTCCTTCCATGTCCTTTGCAGAATCCAATAAATTGATTGAGGCTTGTTTTCCCAAAAAGCACTTAGCCTTTGTTTGAAAACATCAGGAGATGAGAGAATCATCTGTCCCTTTCCATGCCTTGTTCATGATGTAAAACATTCGCTTCACGTCTGGTTTAGAGCTTGCCGTGGTTCTGCTTTCAGCAGCTTGTTCTGCCTGTGCCTTCCTCAGTGCATCAGGGAGTTTATGGGGACCTGCTACTTTTTCCCCTGTGAAAGCACTTATGCCTTGCAGTGTCATGTCTCTCTTTCCTGTTAAACTACCCATGCTGGTCTTTTAGTTCCTTACAGCAGGAATTATGGGGGGTTTGCCCATCCTTGAAACTTCCTTGCAGGTTTTCTGTGCCTTGTCTGATTTTTAAAGGTATCTTTTGAAATGTGGGCATCACGACGGCTGCAATCTCATAACAGTGTCACCTGTGACACTCCTAGAGGTAAATTCATGTCTCTATTCCCACTTGCTAATCAGTTTTTCACTCATCAGGAGGCCTTATCAGGTCCTGATTGCTAGAGCATTCGGAGGCGCTTGGCTTACACACCTGCTCTCAGTCTCAGTCCTGTTCAGGGTTGTGGTTGCCCAGGGCAAGTTTTGGAGATGACCTATTAAGCTTGTTTCTAGATGGAAAATTTTTGTTTGGAAATGTTTTAATGGCTTGCCTCATGATAAACCCAGCCTCTCACAAATGATCCAGATCACACAGCCTAACTGCTTATTACTTCTCCTTACTGCTTAGTATCAAGCCTTTGATTATCCGCACCTTTTAGAAGTGCTGGTTTTATATCAATTTCTACCTGAGTTTTTTTTCCTCTCCTACTTTGTTGATTTTCTATTTTGTTGCTTTTTTAACACAAGCATTTGTGTCTTTGTGGGGTAAATTGCTTCAAGTTATCGATCCAGCTGAAAAGCTGCATAAGCTTTTTCTGGGCTTTAAGGGAAAGTATTAATGAGATTATTGTGAAACTGGATCCATTTTCTGGCTGAGTTTGGAAATGGCTTTGCTGCCAAATGCGTAACCATCCCCTCACCAGAAGCACTGCAGTAGCTACCCTGTGGATAGGACTTTTATGATCCCTGCAGCAATTCCTAATTCATTACTTGTGTGCTCTATTGATATAGAAAAGTGATTACTTTTTTATGAGCACATCTTGTGCTATTAACTCAAGTGCCTTAGGACTTCTAGGTGTTTTGAAGCTGTGGTTGACTTTATCAAACAGACTTGTAATCTCATTAACAAAGTAACATCTCTTTTGCATAAACCGTGCTAAGTAGCTTATTTATATTCTGATTTTCTATCTCTTTGAACAATCTTTGCATTCTTCATGGCTTGAATTTAGTTTTCTTACCTATAACTAGGCCAGATCATTTGAGTGCTGGCATGAAAATAATGGGTTTCTAGGCTCATAATATTGTGATTAGGATTTATGAAAAATTAGGTGAAGTGGAAAAAACTCCAAAACCTTCTTGGCCAACTTCCAGGCATCTTTCAGGGTTTTTGATTTTGAAGTTCAGTACAGGTTATTTAAATTTCAGCTTTGTAGTTAATCACCTGTACAGGCGAATAGTAATCTACCTGTGCACAAACATCTGGCAGTGGTACAAGTGGATGAGCCTTTTCTTTGAGTACAAACCAAAACATTCATTGAGAGTAATGCATTCTATGCATTATTAAACCACCCTGATATGAGCTGCTGTCAACATCTCTCTTGCTTCCAGTTCAATTTTGAAAGAATAAAAAAAATCTGATTGTTCCTAATCCTGTGATCACAGCATTTTCCATAGAGTCCATTGTTTATATTCATGGCTTGTCATGCTTGTCCTTGACTTGAAATATGACTTGACAGAGAGCCAGTAAATGTTTCTTTTGGAAATATTGTTTGTGTTTCTTTTAAATATAAATTGTAAAATGTGTCAGATACTTTATTAAATTAATAAATATTTACTCTTTCCATCGAACAGTTTTGCTAAAAATTGTGGAAATGGGTCAATTTCTAATACCCACTTTAGTGTGTGTGTTTCTTGTTCGAGTTGCCCGCCGTTCACCTGTATCTAATGAGTCTGGTTCCCAGTGACTCTCTGTAACCAGCTGCTCTTCACCAGTTCCAGCATAGGGATTATTTCACCTGTACCTGGCATAACCTAGCCCTGCATCATCCCTCCTGACAGCTGAATCCCTGAATCCCTTTCTTTTAGAAGATCATGGATCTTTAGTTGCCGTGTGATGAATACTCTCTGCATGAGGCTTCAAGCAGCACTGTATTAAATGGAAGGGTATCTTTATCTTTTTGATTAAACACTGCAAAACAAACCCAATCTCCTTCTGTCTCATCTCTCAGACACCTCACAGCTGCCTGTCAGTGTGCTTTTCTCCTTGATTAGTAAAGATAAAATCAATGTAACCTTTAGACAGTGTAGATAAGTGAGTGAGTGATGAAAAACAGTGCTGCTCTGATATGCTGGAAAGACAGAGCTAGGTTGAACTGGGGGTGGTTGCACAGTGGTAATGCAGGGCTGTCTTTTTGTCTCACCCATAACCTGTGGCCCCAGCTGTGATGGCAGTTTGCTGAATCACTCTTTGCTCACTGCCACCTCGCTTTTCACGCAGCAACAAACCAAGCAAGAAGCTGTGCTTCTAGAAACTAAGACAGGCTCAACCTTCATTTGGTGTCCTGCTTTGTAACTGATCCTGAAACCACTATGTGAAGCCCAGAGAAGCAATCAGAGCAATTGTAAAAGCTAAGCTGACTTTTTTTACCTGGCTTGATTTCGAATGTGCTATGCTGTTTGTTATGTTTCAATTGAATTATGCCATTTGTTGCCTCTTGGTTACCTAATACCACATGATATTACTTTACAACATGACTGCTGCCCTAGTGTTGCTACCCTACCATACCTCAGGGAGTTTTCAGTCACCCTGTAACTGTACAGCAATGCACTGTTTCTCTTCTTGCTTCGGGGGAGAGCAGGCTACAGTGGCAAAGATTTACAGCTGTGCCCAGCCAGCTCAAGAGGCTGAACTGGAAGTGCTCCAGATTCTGCTTCTTGGGCAGCCTGCTTCCAGCCCCAGCTGATTTTTGGGGTTGTCCTGTGCAGGGCCAGGAGCTGGACATGGTGATCTTTTTAGGCTCAGGACATTCTATGATTCCATGATCCAGCATGGGGCTGGGGCAGCTGCAGTGTGTGTAGGGAGGGAAGGCTGCTCAGCACCATAGATAGGTTTTAAACCCCGTGAACAAGCTATGGGGTGGGACAAATGCAGAAGCATTTTATTTAGTGGCTAAACATGCACAAATGTGTAGCTGTATTGAATCTGAAGCACAGCTCTGCAAAGTGAAAAAAAGTGGCATCTTCCAGATCAGAGTGATTTCTAGGGCACGTTGGCTAATTTGTGCCTACTTGTGTGCCCTACGTGACTTGAGCCACAACACCTCAGCTACTTTGCAGGATACCTGAGGATTTTGCAACATCTCTGTATGTCCTTATTAGACATGCTGAAGAAACAGCCCGAGTTTCATAGGGTTGATAGAGCTGTAGAGGACTCAAGATCCACATTAAAAGTGTCTGTGCCCTTGTTGCCAGTAACCCAAGTCGTTTGAAGTTACTTGTTACAGGTTTGGCAGATATTTATATGAGTTTTCCCTGCAAGATTCCCTCCCAGGAAACTGAGCTGTGGCCGCCTCCTGCTGCACAGGCTCCTTCTCTGGAGAGAGAGGGTTCCTCCATACAGGGATCCAAGCTGCTGGTTGAATAGGGGTGATCAGAAACTTACTGGGCTAAGGTCTAATGTGACCCTGGGTGAAAATAACCCACAGTGAAAAGAACAGAATGTCAACTTCATCAGCAATGCTGGAGAAGTGAGTGCGTGTGCAAACCTGCCTCCTCTGTCACAGCGTCTGGAAGGAAATGAAATCTCTGTGTGAGACAAATTTTCAGCTGCTGCCAGCGAAAGCTATGGTTAGTTTAATGCATTTTGTCAGCTATCTAGTACTCAATTAATGTGACATGAAGTAAAATGGCATGAGCACATATCATTCTCTGTTATGTATTTCTGGTGAGTGCTAATTAATTTGTCATTCCACTTTCCACACTGTACATTTACACAGTAATGAGTTGTAGCCATCTGCTGGCATGAAATGATCTTTTTTTTTCTCCTCTCCCCAGAAAGGAGATAGACAGACCACCTTTCGTGTTTTTCCTTATACTCTAACATATCCAGAAAACCTTATGCTTAACACTGACATTGGCAACAACAAATGCTAATTTACACGTGCAACAGTGTAAGACCAAGGAAAGAGTTTTTAACCCTACATTGTTTGGTGATTTAAAATAGTTACTGTGAATGTTCTGTCTTGGGGAGTTTCATGTAGTATTTTAAGAGAGAAACAACTGCATTTTTTCCCTGAATTGGGAATGCATTCTGAGGTCTTTTACTTATAAGAATGATGAGGTAAAGATGGTCCATTCTCATCAGAAAACTGCCCCATAGGCAGCAGCTTCTCTAGCATGAGTGTTAAACCATGCAGAGCCATGGAAGTAGAATAAAGGAGCTTCAAACTGGTAAAATAGAAAGAAGGGGAAATAACTGAGGCAATAATTCCTGTTTGAAAAAGGTGTGGCTGCTCTGAGCATCTATTGCCCCAACCTGCTCACTTCTCACATCGTATTGAGAATGCTGATAGACCCTGTAACACTTGACTGATATAATGGCAAATATGTCTGTAAGGGGGGCAAGACTCTTAAGCTGATTTGTACAGGTACCTCAAGACACTGATTGCATCACCGATCCTGAAGTGAGGGAAAATGAAATCTCTTTTGCTTAAAATGACAGTTTTACTAATTTGCCTTTCACACTGGAGTTCCCAACATCTCTTATAAAACTCACTGTGTTTTTTATGTCATCAATCCCTGAGACAGCAAGACAGATTTAACCAGTTACCCACAGCTGTTGGTACCTCACCTATTTCATCCTTGATTTCTCTTAGAATTCCTCAGGGAATAATGGGGATATGTTAGTGTTCATTTTCAGTTAGTTCAGTAACTTCTTCTACAGCCACTTCAAATTTCAGATATTTGTGGCCCCCTTATTCACCACCCAGGAATTCCAGCATGGGAGTCTCCCCAGTTTCTTCCAAAGCAAATACATATGAAAGAAATTAATTTAGCTTCCCTTCAGTGGCTTTTCCAGGGGTTGGCCTTGTAGAGATGTCTGATCCTTATTCAAAAAATACAGTAAGTACTTTGTCTCCTTGAAAGAACAGAAGTCACAAATGTCAAGAAAATCAAGTAAAACAGATGGGCAGGAAGAGCTGCAGGTGTGTTTAATGTATTAAACACACTGAGGGCTCTACCTCACAGCGTGCTGTCAAGCAAACTTTAGTTTGTATGGACTGAAAAGTGTATGAAAATGGAGTAGCACTCTGGCTACTCAGTGGGTATGTGCCCCCAGGCAGATTTTTACCTGCCCTGTCAACATGTGGTGGCTAATCACTCCTGAGCATGTGCCTGCCTGGGCAGTTATCGGGGAGTAGCTGTGAACTCATAGCCTGCTCTGCCTGGTGACATATTTTTGTGTTGTATGTGTGCATGCACAGATCTGAAGGCTGTAATTGATCAGCCTGGAATATCTGGGCAGTTTTATTGTTTACAAAAACAGAAACAACATGGCCTCTGCAGAGCTGCAATCATCTGTAATTATTTTTGCAGCATGCTTCTTCTTTGGTAGGTTCAAAGGCTGTAGAGAAATTAGTGAAAATACACTTTTTTAAAGCTTTTTGATTCATTTTCTTTCCCAATCACCCACACACTGTTCCTTCCATTCATGCTGTTTTTGTCTTGGTGGCATCATCTGTTTTCACTTATAGTTAGTTGTGTGACAGCGACCTGCTGATTTTTCAATGGCTTCCAACAGCACTTATTATCTAGCACTCTTCTTCAATCAGTGGGTTGCAGAAGTACAGTGCACTCAGGGATACTCAGATAATGGGTTACAATCAAACAGCGTCACAGAGATGAGTTCTCCTGCCTTTCCTTAGTGCTTATTTGCACATTTGGCAGAGTCATGGCACCGACATTTCAAGTTCTAACAGGGCTTTCTATCTGAGGGTCCCCAAGCACTGTGCAAAGGGCTGATAGATTCACTCCCTTAAATGTGCTGGGACTTCAGCACCTCCTGGGAATGCTGGAACTGGCAATTCTAATTTTACAGCAACAGAAGATTTTACCCCATCGTCACAAATTTTTAGTAGGAAAACAACTGCTTTATCTTCTAAGCATTTCCTGAGGTCCCCTTGATGGAGGACACAGGGCAGCCGTAGTTGGCAGATTTCCCTGGAGCTGGATGGAGGCAGAGAATAATCTGTGGCAGTGTAACTTAGTGTATCTTTACTTGGTCATACCCAAAGAGCAAAGAAACATCTCCCATATCACAAATCAGTGGGGAAAAGGTGGGATGGCACTGGCAGAAAAGAGCTGGGGCTTTCTCTGGGCTCTGAAGACAAGGGTGGGTAATGGCTGTATGTTACTGGGGCCTGTCTGTCTGAGCGAGGAAGAACCAAAAGCAGAAGGCAGTAGGCAAATAAGGGAGATGAATTAGAAGTTTTGGTGTCTTAAGCCTGAGAGAAACAGTGCTAATGTCACTGTTGGCTACTAAGAAGTTGGAAAAGCAAAGCAAAGTCCACTTATTTTTTTGATTACTAAAAGGGTCATGTTACTCAAAAATGAATAAACATTTCTATCCCTACTTCACTTCTCTAAATAATAATGTAGCTTGGAAGTGTTCACTACCAGCTGAAGTGGAAAGAGACAGAAAGAATGTTTCCTATAATCTACTTGGAAAAGAGGGTGAGGAGCACATATGCTGCTCCTGTTAATTCTGCTTGCTGGGAGTAAAGAAACCCTAGTAGCCCAAGAGTTTAAACCCTAGTAGCCAAAATTACAAGGAAAAAAAGTGGGGAAAGTGAAAGCAAATCACTCAGTTTACCACTCTAGCCATTATTTGGAGTCACTGGGAGAAGTAGTACCAATAATGTGGGTGGACTACTCTGTTCCAGATATTAGCAATATTCCAGTACAACTTAGGGAAATTTACCTATATGGCAAGTCCTCTGTCGCTGTTGATTGTATTTAACAAAACTAAGTTAACATTATCAGGCTAAAAAAAGACTTAATTGAAGTAATTTGCTGTACCTTTATAAAAGTTCACAGAGTATTGAAAGGCTTTCAGGCTACAAGAGTATCTTAGAGAAAAAATGTACTCAGAAAAGTTAGGCTTATTTTGAAAACACCCTCAGAAGGTGATACTGTGACCTTCTGTCTGGGTTGTTGTCTCAGTGAATATGAAGTACTCTTCTCTCTTTATAAATTCACTGTTGGTGCTGAAATAAAGATCAAGGACTCTTTCCCCTATTGCATTAACAATTTTATGCAGGTAACTGCTGGAAGGGAGGCTGAGACTGACATCCAGTTTCTCTAGTAACCATTTGGAGATCTGCTCTTTTTACTTGCTGTATTATTTTGCGCTGCCTAAGAATATTTCTTGTTTTAAGTCCTTCACAAACACCTCAGATGGTCTTTGTCATTCACTATCCCTCTGCTTTGATGATCACATAGATAATAATCTCTGGACAGCTATAATTCTCACTGTAGGTATTTTCCAGCATTTGAGAATAACACAAGAAATCAAAGAAGCAGCATTAGAAAAGTTTTCAGGAAGGTGTCTAGCCGGTACCTCTGAGGCAGGGTCAGGAGCACCTGTGTTTCTTGAACGTGTCAAAATAACCTATCCTTAAAACCCTCTGAGACTGAGGTTCCAGTAACCTCCTGAGGTACTGCTTCCCTGGGGTACCAGGTAATGAGTGGTGTGCTAAGACTTCCCTGCTGTCTAGCCTAAGTGTCCCTTCCTGCAAATTAAGTGAATTACTGTTCTATCTTTCAACACCAGTCTATTGCTATCCTTTTCTTGACACACTCCATAACTTTGCCCTCTGGTTTATGTGTCCTTTCATTCCAGTTTTGGAAAAAGCCATTCCCCTCCCTCCCAGTTTGTTATTGTTGTTATTTCTCTACCTTATTTTTGAAAGCTTTAAAATTCTGTCTATTCTTCTCTGAATTATGCCCAACCTTTTTGAGAATAACCCACTCAAACTCCAACTGGAGGTCTCAAGTGTTCTCCAGACTGTAATGCTTTTCTCTGCCTAGCAATGTTTTTTTCTCATGTAGGACTTACCCAGCTCAGAACTGTTCACTGAAGTGTGCCTGCCATGTCTGGCAAGTGTGGACCAACAAAGAGAGGAGCATGGTAGTAGAAAATCAGCTAAAGACAAGAACATGTAGGTTGATCCAACAAGGTGGATCCAGATAGACCCTGGAAGAGAGAAGTGACCTGGATACTAAGGCACTGCTAGAGGGCCATGAACTGTCTGGAAAGGAAGTCATGGGACAAGAAAACAGAGTGGAACTGTCTTCAGAAAAGGAGATCTTGAAGGCTCAGAGGGATAAAATGACTTGGTAACTGGGATCATCCCATAAAATACATAAAGACAACATCTTTAAGGAGAGGTCAAGTAGGAGAAAGCCTAAGGAAGTGTTGCAAGTCTTACAGAAAACTGGACTTGTATAAATTCCTAGGAGCAGTCTTGCTGGGATTAGTAGGTCTAGCAGGTCTACAACCCTTGGGAAGTGTGCTCCTGTAGGAGAGTTCCTATGGACAGGAACGATTGGAGAATTGTTGCCTAGGGGGAAACTCACAGAGTTGTACCTACAGAATGGTTTGGAGGGGAAATAACAGGTAGGAAAGGATGGAAGAAGAGCTGAGAACATTGTCACTACTCCCCTCTAACTGAGGGAAGGAAAGGTGGTTCTGGTGACTTTCAGTATATACTTTTTTTGTAACGGTGTCTCTTCACTTTCAGGTTTTGAGCCACAAAACCTGCCAGGGCTGGAACATATCTTGGCTATTCCCCATGGTGTATGTGTATCATTCAGTTTTCCTTGTGGCATGGTCCTTTGTACTTTGAATTTTATAATTTTCTGACTATCGCTCCAATTGTTCACACTCATTTTAAATCCTAATCTTCTCATCTCAGGATGACCTACGTGCTAACTCATCACCCAAGTCATTGATAAAGTTATGAAATAGAGTTGTCTTGGGACAGACTGTGTGACCTGACTTGAATGACCCTCTCATTTAATGCAAAGAGTCTAACATATAAATGTGCATCTACCTTATAGCCTTTATTTCAAGCTCTTTTCTGAGAACAGAAGTGGGACTGTATCAAAGGTGTGCTGACATCAAGACACACTGCATCAGTAGTTTCTTTCCCTACATGAGACGAGTCATCTTTTCAGAGAGAAAGATGAAAAGGTTTCTTACAGCTTGTTCCTGACAAATGCAGTGTTGTTGAGGAAGGACCTGCTTTCAGGGTTGGAAACTCTGCAATGACATCAGTCAAAATTGTAGAGCATCAGCTTCCTTGATAAAAGGGTGGTGGTTTTTTTTCTGCCCTCGTATCTTTAGACAGATGCAGTTTTGACATCCTCTTTCCATTTCATTTCTTGTCAAACACGTATGCTAGCTGAACTACAAACATTTTGTGAATAAGTTAGCTAGCCCATTGACATTAACAGGGAATTTTCTATTGCCATAATTGGCCAGAGGCCTAACTGGCTGCAGCTGTAAGCAGGTTCCACGCCAGCACAAGGAATAATTGCGCTCAGTAAAAATTACATCCTGGCAGTTGCAGCTGAACCCTGCAGCGCAACTCTATTTTAGCCTGTGCTGGTGCAGTTAATAGTTGTTTTATCTTGCAGTAACTAAGGTGGTTTTAAAGCTATTTTGTCCTTGATATTAAACTATATAAATAATACAAATGAGCTGGAAACATTTTTTTTTTATATTAGAGATATTCTAGCAATAAAAGCAAGTAAGAAAGGAATTAAAGGAACTTTACATGCCTTTCCTGCTCTCCATTAGCCCATGTGACACCATTGGCTGTCCAGTTTGTATGGCAAGATGTAACATTAAAGCTCAGCCAGTTTTTAAATAATTTCCACGTGTGTTTCCTTTCTCACGTATTTTCCATTCACCTTTTCATTGTTGTTGTTTTTTGGGGTTTGTTTTGTTTCTCTTCCCTTCTGCTGTCTTCTCATCCTCTTGTTCTTCAGTTAAATAGTTTGGCTGTGGTCTGTTCCCGGCCTGGCACAGTGGCAGGAAGGGAGTACCAGGAGCTGGAGGAATGGCTCACCAGGCAGTAAGGTAGCAGGGTTTATACGACATACAGTGGGGTGTGGGCTGCTCTCGGGAAGCTGGTGACTGCTTGGTGCAACTTCTTCTGCCCCCTCTGGTGCAGGAGCTGGCTTTTGGCTTGCCAGGGGCTTTCTGGTCACTCGTGGATGCAAGTGCCATCTGGTCAGGGGTCTGTGTTGCAAGGGAGTGTGAATGGACTGGAATTATCTGATACAGGTCATTAGCACTTAAAGTTAATTGTGCTTCTATTCAACCTCACTTTGAGGTAAAATGTAAATTCTGCGGTGTGTTTATGTGCTTTGGAGGGCATCAGTGTCTATTTTCAAAATAGGCCTAAGGGGTAAAACTTGGATAGCTTGTGAACTTTTCTAGGCAAGGCCAAGTTCCAGAGCAAGGCTGTATTCCTGCCAAATAGCACACTGCTGCTTGGAGTGCCTCTTGTTTCTCCTTTCCCAGTGGGCTGTGTTACTGTTGTGTCTTCCTGCGTAATATTTACCCTTTGTCTGTAGTCACATCTGTAGGGAGGGACATTGGCCTGCCAGCAATACATCTGATGGCAAAGGATGCTCTTAAGTGTAAGTATTTGCAAGAGCATAGAGTGCTCTAGTTTCTAGGCCTCCAGCTATCTCCCATGGCTCCCTTTATTCATCCCTTCATCAGAAAACTGGAAGGCTTTTTTTAGTAATACACTAGGAACAAAAAAAAAAAGGGACCTGAAAGTGTAATAATGGAATTATATGGTGTACCTTGCAAAGTTCAGTGAATCTGAAATTTGGAATGGAAATGTGCCTTCCCCTGCAAATAAAAAAAATTTATTAGGTATTTCCATATAGACAGATGGTCACCTTCTCCTAGAAGCCAAATATGAGACAATTGTGAGCTGAAACATGGCCGTGGTATCCAACATCTGGTAAAATTTTGAGTAGTAATGTAGTAATATTTTATTGTTTAACTTTGTTAGCGTGTTTTCTATGCATTGAGTGATTCACTTCTCAGTTCTTAGTTTCACAGTGATCCTCTTCTCAGTTCTTATTTTCATCTCTTCTTGAAATACATGCTGTGGGAAATTGACTGTTTTAGTTTTGCTCTCCAGTATTGTGAAGAAAAGTGTTCTTACCAAAAAATAGTGAAACTTTACTTTTTAAAAAATTCATAGGTGGGTCATAGTGCTTTTTTACACCAGCGTCAATAACACAGCTTGCAATGTTAGTTGAAAACATTCTGCTGCGTTGCATTAATCTACTGCCCATCACAGACTGTACATACATAGTTCTGGAAGCTTTAAATAGAGCTAAATAAAAAAGCAGCCTCAGGGACTGTATAACCCAAGTACACAGCAAGAGGAAAGAAACCCCAAAGAGTAAACCACAGTAGTCAATGTAATAATCAACAAACTTAGCACAGTGACCATGGCTTGTGGTAGTTGTCATAGCAAGGAAAGTTTTAAGAAGTAATCTGAATGCAGTCACTGAGGCAATTTTAAGTTGCTGCCTTCTGGTCACCTCCCATACATAAAAGTGCAGTTATTTGAAACTCAGTGGGTATGTGATACAAACTGGCAGTGTGAGCCTGTCAGTCTCTTGGTGTTGTTCAGAAAAATAGGTCAGTCAGGTGGGTCAGAATATGGGAAGTCTTGGAAGAGAAAAGAAGTAGCCAAGACTGGATGCTCTGTAGCATACAGAAGCAGCAGCATGGATGGATTGCAAGATGAGATTCAAAACTGATGGTGTAGAAAAGCAGATTGTGCAGGTGTGCTCTGCATGGACGCAAGCAGAGGGGGGAGACAGCATGGCTGTGCCTCTCTGAGCCAGGGAGGAGGAAGCTGCAGAAGCAGAGGCATGGAAATGAAAGCCTCTCACTCCAGTCCTGAACACACACTTACAAATGCCTTGTTAGATTTTCATGGCTCAAAGTGCAGACTTCAGCTGTCTCAGTAATCTTTCATGGATTAAACCGCTGTCACCAGAGAGACAATTAAGGCCAAGATGACCTCACAATGTTGGGTTCATGCTTTACTGTTAAACCATAAACAAGTTGAGATTTCATAGTGGGATATTTTGGACTTTACTCTTAAACTTAAGGGATTCACAAAGAAGATATCTCTTGAAAAATGTAAATTATGCACAATATCTACATTGTTCTGCAAAGCAAATTGCAAAGTTCATGCCAGTTTTCTGTGTTACAGACTTTGTTTTCCCCACAAGATACAAATTTTCCTGAAGGAAGTTCTAGTGACAAGGTGATTTTGGGCTCCCCTAGAATGAGAGGAGTTAATTTCACATTGCACTTACCCCATAAAACTTCACCAACTGCTGTGCTATAGGGCAGCACGTACAGTGGGAGGAAACAGAGCCCTCCCTCTCTCTCTGCTCATTGAAGCTGCACAATCTGTGAAAAACAAATGCTTTGGAAATGAAAACCCAAGAATTAAAGAAAATTTGATATTAAGGACAATTTCTGATTAAATTCTTGTTTTCCTGGGTTTTTTTGGGTAATTTTGTCAGCTCCCACATGATGTGCATATTGCTTTCAACCACCAGCAGAGCTTTTCATTGCCATGCAAAGAAGTTGGCGGTAAATTATAGAACTCTGACAATGCACTTTTTTTCTTTATCCCAGTGGCATCAACCTACTTTACTACCTCTAAGTCAAAAATGCACCACACTTAATAGGGAATTTCATATTCACGTGTACAGTTGGTAAAAAGAGCTGCTTCTTTTTTTTCATTATGCTTTTTTAAGGTCTTGACTTTAAAACAAACACCTGTCTGAAAATCTTCATTGACCTAAAATTTCCAGCTATGCATTTTTGAAGGGACACATATCCTGTCTCAGATTATTGACCTGGATAAAGTATAAAACAGGTGTTAGAAGCTGAAAGTTAAGACTTTTTCAGGGTACCCCCTACACCAAAATCTTGAATATATGTATTGGAACAGCAACTACTCCCCTTGTTGTCACATCAGTCTTAAAGGACTTAATATCAGTCTGTCCTCTAATGAATGCTGGAACATGTGTCAAATCAAGAGGCAGTATGAAAGCTTGATGTTAAGCTCAATTTAGCTTCAACCACTAGTTGCTTTGCCTTGGCTTCCAAAACATTTAAAATGTTTGGAACAGGAACAAAAAAAAAATCAGTAAAACTTGGTAGGAATTCAATGAGAGAGAAAAATTCAGCGCACGTCTCTTCTAATTGATGCTCTCACAGGTCAGGCATTCAAACCTATCCTTTGGACTTTTCTAAATTTCTGGCAACCACCACTTTGAGCTTGCATATATGAAATGATCAGATGAAATGAAAAGGCACCACATGATCTAGTACCACTTTCCTGAGCATATTTGATGTTTCTCAAAGAAAAACATCAGTGCTTAAAATTCTCAAGAATTTCTTTCTAATCAAATATATAGTTAAATGCTAAATAAATATATAAATATATAATTAAATTCGAAATAAATATATAAAGTCTCTACTGAATGACTTTCTAAAGTATGTTTTGTTGCTTTAAAAAAAAAAGAGGCATTTTGTGAACAAACTTGGGAAGGACATTAAGGAAATTCCCAAGGAAGGGAATGGTTTTGCAATTTCCCACAGTATTAATTAACTGTGGTTTTAATATTACAACAATATCCTGGGGTCCAAAAGACTTGGGGAATTCTCCACATTAAGCAGTTAACAGCTGTCCCCATTGCAGGTGCACTAAGGACAGATAGCAGAGACCAATATTTGAAGGAAAAGGAAGTGCTGCTATCTCCTTTTAAATGCAATGGACTGGGGGAGGGAGGCTAAATGACTGGCCAAAGGTCAGATGGGTGGACTTTAGTTAGAGTCAGAAATAGAAGCAGGATGGCTGGACCATCAAGTTCCAAGGCCAGCCCTGCTCTCTTATAGCCCTGATTGCAGTTAAGATGTGTGTTTGTAACATGAAAAACCTCATAAAGTTTGGTTCAGATAAGCATTCATTCCTCTGAGAGCTTATCTCAGCCTGACTCAAACTAACTGACTCCTCTCAACCTGCAAAGTGGATGTCTTGCAAGGACTTTTATAAAAATATGGTTCTGTATTTTAAAATCCAGTTGGAAGCAAATGCTAAGAGGGATGACAATTAAAGATAATATGAAGTGAATAAACTAACTTTCAAATCCCAGTATGATTTGATCTGGCAGATTTTGGTGAAAGTCACTCTGGTTTCATTTTTTTTGCTTCCCTCCTTGCACTGGTTGAGCACTTCCCCTGCCCCTCTTTGGGGAGCTGTTGCCCTCCTTGGCTTGTAAAGTACTGACTGCTGTTGTCCAAGATGTCTTGAAGGGATGTGGGAGGAAAGGTTCTTTCACACAATAAAGTCTCAGAATCAGGCCAGCATGAACTAGGGATCAGATCCAATTGCAGGATGCAGCAACCAGAGACTGATTTGCTGGACCTGTTTTTTGCTGTTCTAAGGACAAAGCAAAAGCTCATGTGCTGCTCGTTGGTGGGCTTAAACTCAGCTTTCCTACCTTGTCTCAAAACACCCTCATCCCTCTTGGCAGGCATCAGAAATGGCACAACAAGTTCTGGAACATAGTTCTAAGGCGGACTGCTATTCTGGAGGGACAAGACAAAAAGCCACTTATGAGAGAGATGCACAGATGAGCTGGTGTGCCTGAGTGCAGCATCTGCTGAGAGCCATTCATTTGGCATTGCTGTTGTTCATTTTCAGCTGAACTGCTCCTGGCAGGACTTCCCTAAGGGATGTAGCAAGGCTGCACTGCATTCCTTCTCTCCCAGCCAAACTGCAGGAAGAACTGGATGTCACTCTCTGATTTTTGTGATTTTTCTTGTTCTTATAGATCTCTTCCTCTGCAACCATTCTTTACCTTTTGCATCATATTTAGTGATAGCTAGTGGAAGGCTGTGTGTTTTCCTTGGTGGGGATGAGACTCTGAGGGATTTTCTGCCTACAAAGATATCTTGGGGGAAATGTCTTGGTCAGGTATGGTTTCTGTATGTGCTGAACAAGAACCTTCATCCACAAAGCCTTTGGGGATATTGAATTGTGCTCTAATGATTGCTTTGACTTTACTATCCTTACTGAGCACTGGCCTTAAAAATAACCTTAAAATGCTTCCTTGCTTTTTCTGTCCTTTGAGTGCCAAGATCTCCTTTGATTATCTTAAAATATCTTATTTACTGGACAGTGGTATTTCTGGGCACAGACTTATGGGATGTTAAATGCTCTTTCTCTGTGGTCAAGGCCCTATGGATTACTATAAGTACATTTAAATTATTAAACCCATAAATTCATGCCATGACACTGTATAAATATTGTTTATAGGTTGTGAGAGACTGGACCGTCAATGGTTAATGACTCAAACCAATTGTCTATTTGTGGAGGCTCCAGGGTGCTTTGCTGAGGCCAGGTTTGCACCCTCTGAGAGATGGGAGGAGGAGGGGGTTTCTGGGTGTGTGGTGGCTATTTGCATAAGACAGAGTGGGAGGCTGCAAGCCGGGCCTTGAGGCCGATAAGAGGCAGATCCTGCAAGGTGGGATGTTTCTTCTTTTACTCTTTCTTTCTTTCTTTCTTTCTTTCTTTCTTTCTTTCTTTCTTTCTTTCTTTCTTTCTTTCTTTCTTTCTTTCTTTCTTTCTTTCTTTCTTTCTTTCTTTCTTTCTTTCTTTCTTTCTTTCTTTCTTTCTTTCTTTCTTTCTTTCTTTCTTTCTTTCTTTCTTTCTTTCTTTCTTTCTTTCTTTCTTTCTTTCTTTCTTTCTTTCTTTCTTTCTTTCTTTCTTTCTTTTTTCTTTCTTTCTCTCTCTTTCTCTCTTTTGTTCTTTCTTTCTCTTTCTTCCTTATACATTTTCTTAAGTGATTTTTTGAATTCTTTCATATTGCAATATTACTATACATAATAATAACCAAAATGGTTACATACTTGTTTTCCGTTGCAACCAAATTGTTCTAGAAGAAACCCTACATATAGATATTTTAAAAGCCCCACAAATCCTTCAGTGTCGTTTCACTCTAATCTGCCCCAAGGGATCTACTAACAAGAGCCTGAGTTACCCTCACCTTCTGGTGACTGTCTGAAGGGAAATACAGCCCTCCCTGGCAATGATGTAACTGCTGCAGAACCTTTCTCCCCTTTATCACCTTTCCATTTTTTAAATGTAAAGAAAAGAATAGTATTTTTGGTGTTTAAATAATATCCTTTCCCTCAGACAGGTGTTAGCCATTACACTATTAGTATATCTCATTCTTCTGGTGTGTCTCCTGAAGAGCAAGCAAGGTTATTCACAGACAATTAAGCAGTCAAGGACTAGAGTTTTTCTTAAAAAAGGGATTTATTTTGCTTAATAAGTTGCTGTTAGGCAGATGCTTCCTGAATCAGTGAATAATCCCTTTGATTTTTCATGACTGCAGTGAAAGCTGAAGCTCATCAGCCCTTAAATCGTAGACCCGCAGAGATCTGCTCTACTAAAAAGTCTGCAACTGGAGTGTGAGCTTCCTAAGGGGAGCTCTGCCCACAGCTGTGTGTTATCCTAATCCAAGAGAGAAGATCCTTCCTCCGGCCTCTGATCTAAGAGCTGTCAGACAACACAGAAAGTTGGTCTTTGAAATCACATGTCTTGGCAAGAACTATGAATCATATGTCTTGTATGAACTATGAAACTATTTTTATTGCTGTTGAGGAGTTTATTACATCTTTATCAGCAGCAATAATTGCTTATTAAATGTTGCTCCAGCTTCTATTTAATTTTTGGGGGATTTACATCAGTAATAGAAAATGGGGCTGACAAGAAGACAGCATAATTATGTGAAAGACAATTCCAGCTTAACATAGCATTGAAACACTATCATGGAACAAGGTTCCTTAACAAGTTACAACCTAGGAATGCAGCACAAAATTTAATATTTAGATCATAGTAGTGAAGTATGAAATATGTTCGTGTTGTTCTCTGAATGTCTTTCATGTATCTATCAAAACTCAGAGTGGTGTTGGATGGTCTTACTTAGCCTTGTGAATGTACTGAGAAATACAACACTGAAGCAAGGAGGGAGTTTTTTGTGCAGGAAATATGATTACCAGCTGTTAATTCCACCTTACTCACTATTGCCCAAGACCTTGCTTGCTTTGTGTACCCCTCTGCGTACCCATGCCCACCCAGTGTGCATCTTAATGTGATAGTGTACTGGGAAAACATGGCATAGGGTCTGGGAAATCAGCCCTGGAGAGCGGCTGGAGGAAACACTTTCAGCCTGACTAGGAAATGCCTGGGAGCTGGATGCAGAGAGCTCTGGTCCCCCACTGCCCATGCTTGAGGCAACTCTGAATCCCTGGCTCTTATGCAAAGTTTCCCTCTCACCCTGCCCTAACTTCACACTTGTTTGTCTCACAGGGAGATCCCTGAGACAATTCTTTCCTTGGCTGTTTCCAGGCTCAAGCTGAAAACTGAAAGCAAAAGTCAACATATCCAACGCGGCTCCGTGCAAGTGAACCCTTCCCACTTCAATGGCTGCTCCTCATTTACCCATTTGTTTCACTTTATTTCAGGCAGCAGCTCTCAGACAGCTGTGCTGTATGTGTGGCGATAGGAGATCCTGACGTATTTACTGCCCAAGAAATGGGACAGCTCTCTCTGTGGTCCCCGTGGTCTCTTGGTGAGCCAGAGATGCTGTGTGGCACAAGGTGTGTGTGGGGCAATGTGGGAGCAGTAACTCTGCTCTCTTTCAGAAACTCTTGCTCAGAAGGATCAGACCCCAAGAGGAGTCCAAGTGACCTTACAAATCCATTAGGATTAGTGAAGAGATGAGTCTCACGCTGTGGTCTGAAAACTGAGGAAGGGGAATTTATTCTGCTGCTGTCACTGCTAAGTGCCAAAAATAGCAATGGATGCTTGAACTGGTGAGAATAACCTTTTCCACAGAAAATGTAGGGCCCTGTCCCTAAAAAAGCTGCTGTGTTTTTCCAGTGTGTTTCTGCTCTGACTTGCCAAGTTCTGCCATGTGTAAGAGTGGATGCTTTGCCTTCCAGGCATGCTGTTGGGCATGATGACTTCAAGGGAATATGTGATTTGTCAGCGTTAAGGAGTATAGAAAATACTAAGGGGATTAAATGCGATTATAATTTCCTTGCAATGATCACATTGCAAATTTTCTTTTAGTACTTCTGGGCAAACAGGTCATAATGTCTAAATCAATTTAGAAAGCTGTAATAATTGCTCTTACGCTTTAAATAAATTCTCAGAGCAGCATTAGCACATTGACATCTTAGTTTCGAGGTGATTTGGGAAATTTGCTATGCGATATGTAATCAAATGAAGTGCTGGAGTAATGCAAAACCTGTTCTTGGATCCAGGGAATGATAATGCCAATATCTGGAAGAGAGCTTTTCCACAGGGGGCCTCTCTGGATTCTTTATTACAAAAACTATTATGAAGCAGACATGTGTCTGTAGTCTTGTGTGCTGGTTCAACAAGGAGGACCAAATGCATGTTTGAATGCCATTCCCTAATGATGGTCCCTAACTTTGGGTCAAAGCTCAGTCCCATGAAGGGGCAGAGAACCTCCTGTTGCCATTAAAGAGCCTTAAGGGGTCTGCCCAGCCCCCTTACCTTATCCTTAGTGGAACAATGCCAGATAGAGTCACAGCACAACTCTGTCTCAAACCACTTTTCTTCCCTCCAAGACTTGTTTTCAAGGTATCAAAGTACAACCACAGCAACTCTGCAAACCTAAGACGTCAACCTCCTAAGCAAGTTTTGAAAAATAAATTATTAAAGTAGCATAAATCTCAGAGCTAAAAAAAAGCTGCTCTGGCATTAAATACACACAGATGCTTAGCCTGTTTGTAATCCAGTTTTCCCTGTGGTATCTGGCAGTCAGAGCATAAAAAGGCATTCTTGAAATTAAATTTTTTCTAAGACTCTCATACACAAAAGCATCTGGATACTTGGAACTTAAAAAAAAAAGGAAAATGAACATAGCTCAGACATTTCAGTTCTTATTAAAAGATAAATGCTTTCCAGGGATGTATTTCTGGTTAATATAATCTTGAAAACTCTTCAGGAGACAATAGATGTAGAGAACAAAGGCAGCTTATGTGGCGCAACATCTCCTTGTAATCTGCCCTTGCTTGAAGCAAGAGCAATAGTTTAAGTTACTGATTCCAACTAGTTTTCTTGGAAGTCAGAGTTCAATTTACATTTGTGACTGCCTGAAGCTACTTTGAGGAATCCAAATAAAAGTATAGCTAGCCTTCAAAGCTGTCTCAGAAATGACACAGAAAATGTTAAGCATACTTGTGGCTTGCACTTGTGTCATTTGTTATTATCAAACTCACATTGCTTCTGGTTTTGAAATCTCAGTGGAACATTTACTCTGCAAAGTGTAACTTAAAATGTAAATGTGTTTTCTGAAATGCATTTTGTTATTGTTGCTGAAATACTTTGGTCTCTTTTTTATTTCTCCTTTGTAAAACCAAAAAATCTACAGAAACCAAACACATTTATTGCCCTTACAAGGACAGTTTAAGAAAGAAAGAAACCAGCCAATCAAGAAACCTTTTTATGACTCTGGATTTGGAGTAATTGTCATAGTTTCTTTTCAGAAATGACAAATTTTGGAGGCCCTTAAGAGAGGTGGATGGGTTTGAAATATGCTGTAAAACCACACCAGCTCCCAGACTGAAACAGGGCCAGCTGACGGGGGCTGGGTGTGTGGGCCAGGTCAGCAACAGCACAGCAGCACTGCACCTCCTTTTCAGGAGCACACTGAGCACCAGTGTGCCTGGAGCTCTAAAGGCACCAGCCCCTGCCTAGTCTTTGCCATGCTACCATGGTACCATCCTATGAAGTGCCTGGAGAATCCGCCCAGGGAGACCCTCTGAGACAGTCTGAGACGGAGCTCTGCCTTGCTCAGTCACTTAAGGGAAAATACCTGCTGAGTCTTAAGAAGACAGCAATATATATTGCTGATATAATTTACTTGGAGGCATTGAATTCTTAGGAGACCTAGGAGAGGCTGGCCAGTGCTTTGCATTGGGACTGCCAGGGCCTCCCTGTGCTGTGAGAGTCCCTAAAAGACCAAAACGTTTTCAAGCTTTAACAAGCCAGGTTCTATTAGAAAACAAGCCATATTTAGAGAAAACCCTGCAGCTAGGGAAGAGATAACAGAAATAAAAGATTTATAAACCACTTGCTCCCTGCCCTCTGCAGGACTCATGTTTTCTCCTTTCCATTCTCCTTTTCCTCTCAGCCAGCTCATGGATTGTGGCAAGTTCTGTGCAGTCTTCTGTGGTCCCCAGGAAGGTTGTTCCTGCCACCTGTGACGTGATGCCTTATCTCTGACCCTCTCAGCAACATCACTGCTACACCTGTGTCTCACTGCTCCCTTTGCTGTGGCACTGTCAGGTGCTCTTGTGTGCAGCTCAGTTGCCTCTTGGAGACTGATCAACCCCCTTCCCTTAGCACATGTCACACCACAGCATTCCTCTTCCTCAGGGAAAAACTGGGATCACATAACCAACACACACACCATCTGCCCCCAGTGTGTCACCTCAATTTTGTCAGTGCCCTGGGTGAATGGGCAGATGCTTCTGGTGCCTGAGGCAAAGGGGACCTGCCAGTCAGTGTCCTGGTCTTGTTGCAGAGATTGTGACCACCATGTCCTGGAACAGCTATTAACGTGTGCCCTCGCATATTCTCATTTCCAGTCAGGAATAAAAAAGACAGAGAGAGCATCTGGTGTCTGACCTTCCCCCAGTCTCCAGCAGTTTCAGTGTCTATTCGATTTAGCTGTAAATAACCCTTAACTCAGAGGAGTTAAAGGGGATGAAGTTCGGACTTCCCTTATATCTTTAAGGTCCAAAGGTAAAAAATTCCTAATTAAGAGCATCTCTTGTCTGAGATTTTTTTAGCCTGGAAAAATGCTCTTGTACGAATCAACAAAGGCATTGAATTCTCTGTAATCTCATGAGATATTAGTTTGCAATTTATAGTGTATTGTACAGCTCTCTGTATTTTATAGAGGCACCGTCAAGAAATTTGTGTCCTCAATCATTTATTCACAGTTTCCTCACTTGAGCTGAACCAGCTCTCCGTGAGACTGAACTGGAAAGCGGATTGCTGCGATCATCCGAGTTTGAAAAAAACACACAAAACAAACAAACAAACAAATAAGTCAAAACTGAGTTTTATTTTGGTTTTCTGTATGGTGGAAATGGAACAAATAGTGTTTGGTTTTGACAGCAAGGACCAGAGAGGATGCAGGAAGTTTCACAGGCAAAGCAAAGGTACATAAAACTCCCTGAATTTAGACCTTCCCTTGGCCTTTAAAGAGAGCCACTGGGGTGGAGGGGCAGAGAGGCATGCAACACAACATAATACCACAGTGCTGACTCTCCCCTTTTAAATTCATCTAAGCTCAATATCTTGTCCACAAGTGATATCAAACTCAGAAGTTTCAAAAGTACTTTAGTCACCAGACATGTCTAGTTATACCTCTCTGTGGTATTTCCAAGGGAGTGGGCTAGGAGAGCATTTGCTTTCCATGTTGACCTATCAGAGATATTTGAAAGTTTACAGCAGGTTTTAGAAAAGCAGAAGTCAAAGGAATAAACTTTTCCTGCCAGCTGCATCAGTTATAAGCTGCTGAACTGGAAGATACGGAACATTTCAGGACAGCTCATTATCAGTGTAGAAATTCTGATAGTCTAAGCAAGGGGACCCGGCAGTTTGAAAGCCATCTCATGCTTTCTTTTGAATGACAACAGCCCCTCTGAAACTGAAATTTGTGGAAGTGCTTTCCTTCTACTCCCACCTCCCTCTCCATCAGCCTCTCCATCAGCCTCCCCATGCCACTACCAAGGATTAAAAGTGATCCCATTGTCATGCTGACAAAATAAATGAACGTAAGCCACTATTTTCCATCATAACTATTTGACATTAAAGCAGTTGGTAATTAAAGTAATCCTCGCTCCCTGGTGACACATGCACTGTGACAAAACAGAGGTAACGTGGCAGCAGCAGAACCTGTCTCCTTTATTTACTCGCTGCTTCATTGCCTTGTCCTGTTGAGTGACTGATCATCTTTTGAATCACCAAAGACCAACTGATTTAAATTAAAATGAATGTTTGTGGTGAAAATGTTAACTTGAAAGCATCTGCTGTGATAGCCCATAAAATAAAATCAATATACTTTCAGATTCATCACATCCCTCCTGGCTCTGTGGTTGATTTTGCTGTGGTTTTCCAGAAAGCAAAGGCTGCAGCTCATCTGCTGGGCTGAGGCTGGGAAGCTCCAGCCTGGACAGCTCAGAGATCCAGTATGTTGCAGGGCACAGAGTGGGTTGCTTTGAAACCACACCTCCACTCAATGTTACATCGGCAGCTTTGGGCTAGGTACTTTTAAACAGAGAAAGCAGTTAAAAGTGGAACAAAATGTTGGTTTAAATTATCTGGGCCAGGCCTGGTGGGTATTAGCAGAGTTGCGCCTTCTTTAGGATAGTCTACTGGAGAGCCACAGTGCCACAGCTCTCTGAAGGGAGGAAGATCTCCCTCCTGTTGGACCAGCTCTGCTTGATGTGTGCCAGATTGTGGAGCTTGTCTGCACTCAGCCTTCCAGGCCTTGGAAAGCAGCATCCATCTGTCTTTTTGCATTCATTTTCCAAAACAAGAATGACATCTGTATCCTTTATGCTTTTTTACTGTTCCAGTAGCATAAATGTACACTCCAGTTAAGAAATGCAATGTGGAATTCCCTATATCCTGAATAAATGCTATGTGAATCAGGGCAAAAGAATAGAGAAAAGATAAAAAAGACACTTTATTGATGAGTGATATCTTAGGCCAAAGTAGCTGCTTAAAAAGCCTTTGGAAGATGGAAATTGAGCACACTTCAGCACTGTGCTTCCTGCAGAGTGCTGGATGAAGAAGTGAGTCCAAGAAAGTACAAAGTCAAAGGACTCAGAAACGAGCTGTGGTGATAACAGAAGTGAGGATGGGATTACACTGATTCTTTACAATAGATACAAGGAAAGGTTTGACCTTCAGAAAAAACACTCAAGTAGCCATCAAATGAAGGAGTAGGAAACAATGTTCATTCTATCTTTAACATAGTTTGGATGGGGGATTAAACTGAACAGAAAAAATCATTTGCATCTCACTGGTGTTCCACGAGATGGTGTGCCAGACAGGGTAAAAGCCTGTAAATGTAAACCTTCATCTCACTGTCTGCCACAGTGCTTGTGTATGATTCTGGAAAGACTCTCATTCTCTACATGCTTCTGCCTTCTCCCTGTCTCCTGTGACGAAGGTAATAAATTCCTGAGAGCAGGAAAGGGAGATGTGGATACACGCTTCAGAGCTTCTGAACAACTCAGACACAGTAATGTATTCTCTGCTGCTAAAATTCCTGTACTTATTTCTAAATGAGCTAATTGGAGTTAAGGCATCACTCATGTAAGCTGAGTGGAAAATAGTTGCTCACTCTAGATGTGCAGCTCCATAAAGACGAGAAGCTTAATTTCAAAGGCTAAGCTATGACCAGCTCATAAGTATACCTGGGGAAAGAACAGCTACTATTGTTAAAGATTCTGTTCTGTTGCTATGGAAACCTCTACGACATGGAGTGTCTTATATGTGAATGGTATAGATGAAGAAATGCAGAAAAACATTTTGTTACACAAGACCAAGAATGCATGGTCTTTCTTTTTGTGCTTGTGGAAAACAGGAAATAAGTTTTCAGCAAAGCATGAAGTTATTTTAAATATTTTGTTACTGGAACATTTGTTCTCAAGTGCTACCTCCTCTGAGTTTTGAGAAAGGATAATGCCACCTCCACCTGATTGCAAGCAGTATGCCTTAATTCTCTCTCAGGGACCCTTGAAAGACCTTTAAACCACAAAATATTCACTCCCTCTGCTCAATGTTTCTAAATTATTTAAATGATCTGAGGAAAAATGCAATTTAAGCCACCTCTGTGCAGGCAGGTGTCTGGACAGGAGCTCAGCCAGAGAAAAACACATACAAGAGAGTTTGTATTTTCCAATCTGTTTTTAAAACTGCCTAAAATGGTCCCAGTGCAACTTCAGGTTCTGGGCCCACATGCTGATGAACATGGTGGCCACAGTGGGAAGGCAGCTCAAGCAAGCACAACCACCCAAAAAAATTTCAACTCCTCCAATTATTATCCTAGTTAAAACCCTGCATGAGGGGTGAGGCAATCTGACATGTCTCCCCAGTTTCAGCCCGCATCCACACAGGAAACCAACTCCAAGTTGTAAATGCTCAGACCAAACCCTCCTAAGCTCAAATCTTCGAGGAGGTATTTGTGATAGTTAAAATGTCCGGGTTGTAATTTGGCTAGAAATCATGTGGCTTCCCAAGAAGAAAACCTGACTATTTTTCTTTACAGAGACTTGCATTATGCCTTGAATTAGATCTGCAGTGATTTGTAGCCTTCTAACCCCAGGTGACCTGCAGCACAGCTCGGACTGGGCAGCTCGGACTGTGCTTCAGTCCATCTTTCCAGATGTCAGTGTGTCTGAGCCATTGCAAGAGGCAAGTGCTTTCTCAGAGTCATTAACATCTGAGTTAAAATTGCCTCCTCAATATCAGCTGAGCTGTAATATCAAACTGTGTATGCTTCAGCCACAAAATGGGTTAGCTGAAATCACCCAAGGCAGTGGCTTTACTGTCAAGAGGTGAATTACCCCCACAGCATGTCGGTTTTGAATAAGCCTTGAGTTCTGAAGCAAGCACTGCACAAACCAAGTGATACACAAACCAAGAAAAATATCCAAATTGTTAATGTATTAATACTATCTTTAAACCACACCTCCCCGGGCACACTGCAGACTATGTTTACCTAGAGAGCAAAGAAAGATGTTGAGATGACAATCTAGCAAATTTTCTTGGTGTTGAGCATGACCTCTGCTTTTAAGAAGTCCAAATATAGTTGGTCTGTACTAAACGTCTGATCAATACCAGATTACTGGATACCAAGATGTCAAGAGATGGTAGTTGTGGTTGTTGATGTGGTGGTGAACTTTGTGGGTTTTTTCAGGAAACTTTCAAAGTGGTCACGTTTATCTCTGAAATTCAGAGGCATCTCAGAGTGAAGAGAGGCACCAGATAATGAAAGTTTGATAAAGCAGGGAACTGTGCTTAGCTCCAGCTATCCATCTTCTGGCCTGGTTGTTGTGGTGTCCACTGCTGTTCATACAGGGAGCGCTGTTCCAGGCACTACTAATGCTCAGTGTGTGCTTGAGACCTTTTAAGACACAACCCTGGTGATAATCAGATTATCTGCATGTTTAGCAGTGAGATCAAACAAATGTTCTTGGCTGAATTTCCATCTTTTGCTGACATCAGGGCAAATTACTCAAAACATGACTTGGAGGCATGAATGCAGTTCTCTCCTCTCTGCTCCCTAGCATCCAAGCAGCTGTTTCTCATTTATTTTCGCTTTTTCAGTGTGGTGGAAATTCTTCCAAACCTCAAGTTAGTGTATTTCAAGTCGTGGTAGCTTGTGAGCCTTTTCATGTCCTTGGTTTTCTGGACCTTTCTTCTTGCTCTAATAAATTTTATTCTGGCTTTGCCATTTTCAAGATGTTTTATATTATTTTTGTGGATAAACAGAATAGGATTTAACACATGCTTTTTGTGTTATTGTGGCACTCTACAGTCCACAGTCCATTTCCTTATACATACAGAAGTCGATTTTGATATAATTAGCTAAGTAAGCATATGGCAAAAAGCGTAACTGATATGAATGTCTGTAAAAGCAGGTCAATGCTTGATTTAAATCAGAAAATACATGACCTGCTCTGAAACTATTAAAATTACTTTTTTGGGCACTTTCAGCTAACTGACTTTGGCTCTTATGTTTATAATTCTCATAATGCTTCTTGCATGTGGATTCAATTTTTTCCAGGTTTTGGTATGTTGTAAGATGGAAGGAAAGGTGGAGGCTTTTTCTTGCTTGTGTAAAGCAAATATTTTCCTGTCTTGTTCAGATATGGTGAAGCATGGAAGTACATGGCCAGCTTTTAATATTCTGAATGCTCAGGTAAAAATAGTTTTCTCCACTGAGGTCTGAACAGCCACACTTCTAACAGGCTAGTAGATGCCTGCTGCAATCATGAGAGTGTTTCATGTTATGTGTCTCATCCTTGAGGAACACCTATGTCTCACTGACTAGATCCTAATTAACAGGAACCATAATTAGCCTTCTTGGAAATAGTTCTAACTGCTGTTCCTGAAGGGGTTGGCCCCTCAGCTGTACTCTGGGTATTCAACCAAGGATTTTGACATCAAGCAAATGCTTCACACTGGGAAGCAGTACTTCAGCTTAGGAAATCCATGCTTTTCAACAGACAAATCACTGTAATATTTGCAAAGATAGTCTACTCTCATATTTTAGACATCATAGCTGAAGCTTGCAAGGGAAAAATTTGGATTTTTTTTATCCCGTCATTTCAGCCAAAAAAGATAAGAAACGTTGCTAGTGAGAGAAGCCCTTTCACAGATCAGAAATTGAGGTGGTGGTTGCTTAAATATGTTTGAGGACAATCTGCTGCAGGTTCAGCTTGTGTACAATGTCTCTTGGACCACCTGAAAGAGAAACTAGCTGATACTATGGAACGGGGTGAGAGATTGGCATGGAGAGAAATAAATGGCAGAGGTGCTCATGGTAGATGGCTGAGAAGAATATAACCTAATAGAATTTTATGTATAAAACTGGTTTCATTGTTTTACACACAGCCTGACTGATGGTGCACAGTGCTTTCTGGGCAGGAAGGAGAACAGACTGCACCTCTCTGATCTTGCAAAAGACCAAGCTCACGACAGATTTGTGTTTCCCTGAGCAAGAAGGCAATCCATGCTTGTTACCAAATTGCCTGTCACTTTTTACAGTGTTGTCAGTACTAAAAAAATCATTGCCATTAGAAGACACTGAAATCACTCTTAATTTTATTATCCAGGGATCCAAGTGAAGGTACATGATGCTCAAAGACATTTTGGCATTTTTGTTAATGTCACCTTTCTTGTAGTTACTGCAAGCAGAGATTGTAGTGATGCAGTTTATCTGTATTTAAATCCCCTTGAGCTGATAGCTCAATTGAAGGCTGAACTGTGATCTCTTTGTGCATGAAGAAAAGACACTCATTTATTTATATTAATGTCAAGCTTGTCTACTGCACTTTTTTCTTCGTCTTAATTGAATGCGTCTGCAGTAGCAGAGAGGGCATGTGCTCAAATAAGAAGGACTAATTGGAAGAAGCTGTCAGGTTAACAGAGATTTAGTTGGATATCTTGCACTTCAGTAGAAAATTTTCCTCAGGACAAGCTTGCACCATTTATGAGGGCTTATGATGGATGCATGAGGAAGAGGGTAGGAAGATACCTGTTTGGGAAAGGTGTGAGGCTGCTATGTAATCGCAATGGGCCTTTTAATCTAGGATGGATAAAATACTAAATAGATGAGTTCCCTGTAGTTTACTGAGGCTTTCACAGTTTCTTTTTCATCTTATTTCCGGTCTTCTTTAGGCCCTCCGCACTCTAGACAGGGGAGTTGGTTCATTTCTTGTGTCCCCACTGAAGTAACAGAGGCATAACAGGCAAGAGATGATACGTTCTCCATCTGTTGTGTCTCAGTGCTAAGGCTGAGGAGCTGGGAAGGCTTGTTTCTACCATCAACTTACTGAAAGAATATCTAATGTTAGACCGAGTGTGTAAACACAGGGTTAGTATTGCAACTCGTGATGAAATCCCCAGAGGAGAAACTGCTCCTGATGTTAATATGCCCTCATTTAAATAAAACTCAAACTTCTTTTTTTCTCCAAAACATCTTTAGCATGTTTTCTTAATAACCATATGGTTTAATCTTTAAGTAGTGGGTATCTAAACATTCCTCAAGCCTAACCTTATAAAACTGGTGGCACTGGTGTGAACCTTCAGTTGAGAGGTGTCAGCTGTCGCTGATCTCCGATGGGATCAGCTATTTACAGCCTATATCCAGCACAGGACTCTGTTACTGCTGGTGCCTGTGCAGTGCCCCAGCTAGGCAATGCAGCTATGGTATCCACTGGGAGCAAATTTGTGTAGTGTTTCAGGAATGGGAGAAGAAAAGCAGCTTAGAGAGGCAGAGGGAGCCAGAAGATGTACTTGCTGCTGACCTTTGAAAATGATAGGGTGACTGTGCCCTCTCGCTGGACCCGTTAGCCACAGGCATCCCACTCAGAGCCGGAGATGCTGAGTATCATCAGGAGCTACAGGCGAGTGCTTGAGCTGCTCTCAGCACAGTGACCTGTCCTTACATGGTACTTATGTGCTGGTTTTTATGGTGACACATTTTATTGTCGTGTTTGTAAACAGGAAAGTAGTTAAACTATTTTTAGCTTTCATTTTACAACAAGCTGCTCTTTATAACGAGTGAGCTGCCCCCAAGCTCTCTGAATAAACAGGTGGACTGAGTGTGCAGTTTTCCAATGCTTTTACATAAATAATAGCTCTTGAGAGAAAACTGTGTTAGTCAGATTCCTCTGAAATGAGCAAAAGCTTTTTTCCACTGAGAACAGACTACCTGTTTGCACCCACATTCCCAGCCCTTACTGCAGCTACAGATCACCCAGGCTGCATTGCTCTTTCTTTCTCAAAACAGATTGTATGGAAGCCCTCCTGTTCCCAAAGGTTGCTTAGGCACTTCCAATGAAGAAAAGCTTCACTGCAGTTATTTATACTAGGAGATTCCTTCTCTGATACTAACAACATGTTCAGTTAGCTTGATGGATGTAGTGCATTTGCATTGAAACACTACCAATATTGTCTTTTTTAAACAATTGCAAACAGCTATTTTTTATACTGTATGTAACTCCATCTGGAGAACATTCCAAATATAAATTCATGTTCCAGAAATGTATCTATGTTTATTTCTCCACAGATCTAGAGGAAAACATAAGGAAAATGTCCAGAAAATCAGCCCAGAGATTATTTTATGTAACACTGAGATCTGTACCACTTTCCCTTTATTTGCAGGTAAATTCAAAAGAAGCCTGAAAAATTTGGGAAAATGCTTGTTTCAAACGGTTCTGTCATAGTGCTGCTTGCCATGGTGACCTCCTGGGACCTGGCTAAGTTCATATGTTTACAGAAAGTATTTGGTGCTTTATGAAACTGCAGCCACGGTTTAGTATGGTTTAAGACTTTTTGTCTTTGTTTTGATTTGCAAAACTGATTTGATTTGATTTCATTATTATATTGTACTGGGAGGAGATGAATATTTTTGCTGCCGTTATATTATAACGGAATGTAGCATAAGCCTACAGGAAACTTCACCTTCCACCCACTGATTCCCTGAGTTAATTACCAGTATCGTTGATTCCAGCTCCACAAGTCCCACCTGTTGAGCAAGATATGCAAGAAAATTGTCTTAAAATTAAATATATGCTTAAGCCGTCTTTCTCCTGCACGTTTTTAGCATTATACCGAACAGAGCCTCATGGATTTATAAACATTTAAAGTCTGGCTGTGTTGTGAACTTGTACCCTACTTGGATCATTTAAAATTCGAAGCAAAGAACACCCATTATCATTTTCACTTCTAAAATCTTGCTGCCTTAGCTTGTTGGGGGGCTTTTTTTTCCCTCTCCTACTGGCAGCGGAGATGTCTATTCCGGTTTCCTCGTTGGTCGGAAGCGACTATCGAAAATGTTACTATTAAATTCAGCCACTTGGTGGCACTAGGAAATAACACAACTGCCCTCGAAAACGACGCTGTGAAACATGGCCAGGAGCCGTGTGATAACCGGGCCCAGTGGCCCTCAGAAAGGAAGACATCAGGAAGGGATTTCTGCCAGCAGAAATCCCGGAGCCGTGTTGCTTGTTGTAGATGTTGGAAGGTTTCCAGCGCAGAGCGCGGCCGCGGGGATGCGGCTTCTGCACCCGGGCGCGCACAGCAAGTCGCTCCGCTCCCTGTTGGCTCTGCTGGCAGATGGTCTGTGCACCTCTTACCTTTGTTACTTAGGAATCAGCTCTACCCACCCAGGAGGGTTTTTGCTAGAACCTGAGGAGAAAGAAGTTGCAAAGCCTTCATTTCCAGTGCCTTAGTTCAGGCGGTGTCAGAGAGTTTCTCTTGGGCAAGGAGATTTGCATGAATCTCCCCCCAGTGTAAATATTAGCGCCTGCTTGGTTAGAAGAGACACAGCAAGCCATGTAAGGAATAAACTCACTCCAGAGTGTGTGTATGCATGTGTGGGAGTGTGTGTGTGAGTGTATATGCTTTGACTGACTTACCACCATTGCTAGTACAGAAAATAAAAGAACTGGACCCAGAATTTATTCAGGTTCTTTCTCATCTTTGTTGATAATACCCAGTAAAGGTCAAGTGCCCTAGAAACTGATTTCATTTGTGGTTACATTCCATCTCCCTCGTGCAGCTTTTCTTTCAGACGAGAACTGAAAATTTGTTTTTCTCTTTCCCCCTGCGTAAAGTTTTTCTTGCTGATGTTATTTATTCAGAATTTTTTAGAAGGGCATGCAGGGATAGGACAAGGGGGAATGGCTTTAAACTGAAAGAGGGTAGGTTTAGATTATGTATTAGGAAGAAATTCTTCACTGTGATGGTGGTGAGGTACTAGAACAGGTTGCCCATGTAAGTGGTGGATGCCCCATCCCTGAAAGTGTTCCAGGCCAGGCTGGATGGAGCTTTGAGCAACCTGACCAAGTGGAAGGTGTCCTGCCCATGGCGAGGGAGTTGGAACTAGATGATCTTTAAGGTCCCTTCCAACACAAACAATTCTGTGATTCTGTGATTCTATGAACTGAGAGCTGTTTTTCCATCTGACCTTTTCTTTTCTTCTGTCATTGCTCCTTGTATGCATGTTTGAGTCTGTGCCGGTTTTGACTGGAATAGAGTCCATCTTTTTTCATAGTAGCTGGTATGGGGCTGTGGTTTGGATTGTGCTGAAAACAATGCTGACAACACAGGGATGTTCTATCTATTGCCAAGCAGCACTTTTACAGAGCCAAGGCCTTTTCTGCTTCTCAGCCCACCCCTCCAGCAGGCAGCTGTGAGGGGACACATCCGTGGCAGGCTGACCCCAACTGACCACAGAGATATTCCATACTATATGGTGTCATGCTCAGTGTATAGAGCTGGGGGGAGAAGAAGAAAGGGAGGGCATTCAGAGTGATGGTGTTTTTCTTCCCAAGTCACTGTTCTGTGTGATGGAGCCCTGTTTTTCTGGAGATGGCTGAACACCTGCCTGCCCTTGGGAAGTGGTGAATGAATTACTTGTTTTGCTTTGCTTGCTTTGCGTGGCTTTTGTTTTACCAATTGAACTGTCTTAATCTCAGCCTTGGAGCTTTCTCATTTCTACTCTTCTGATTCTCTCCCTCAAACCATCATCGGGAAGTGAGTGAGCAACTGTGTGGTGCTTAGTTGTTGACTGAGGTTAAACCACAATGGAGTCCCATTAAAGCTCCTATTAAAGAAAATCAAATTGTAATAATTATTCCCAGCCTTCTCAACTGGGAGAAGTTTTCAGAGTGAAAAGACTCTTGGGACAAAAAGGAAACAGCCATCTGAAAAGCAGTGTTGTTATTTAATTTCCCTGTATTTCTAGAATTACAGCTATGTCTACACTATTAAATAGTATGGTCCAATAGGATTACTTTTACAGAGCAAAGGAGCTGGAACTGAGGACTTTCTGTGCACTCCACATAGATTTTTGGGGGGTGTTAGCTCAGGCTTGGGACTGCCCCGTGGAAGGACCACACCTTGCAGGTGGAGTTGTCTACTGCCTGCCCTCCTGTGCTGCTCAGCAGCGTGAACTGGAGGCTGCCATGTGAAGATCCCTGGGACATTTACCACAGATGTGGCCTCCCAAGCAGAACAAAACTGCTTCTGTTGTCTGAGACAAGAGCCAAACTCCCAGGCTGTAGCTGATGCAATGGAAACATAAATTGCTGCTATCACAATATGTTAGTGAGGATAAAGAAATAGGCTGGCATGCAAGTATATTACTGGAAAAAAATTATTCTTCATCAGTGATTTAAAAGTGGATAACTGGGAGTTATTACCAGCATCTCAGGGAGCGTCTTGCTGGGTTAGCTTAACTGGTCCAGGAGAATGCTGCCCATGTAATGCCTAGCAAGTGCTGCTGGCAGTGACCCAGCCCATGCTAGGAAGCAGATTATTGTTTCAAATGTCCTGGGAAACTATTTGAAAATTGCAGGAGCCAAAGATGAGACTGTAGACTTTTCAGACTCAAGGAAGGGTAGGGACAGATGCCATGGAGATGGGTGAAAAGTGCTAAGGAGAGGCTGAGAAGCTGGATGGGAATTTAAACCAGAGAAATCTGGGGGTTTTTTCCATCCTCAGCATGACAGCTGAGGGAACTTCTACCCTGATAGATAAATGCATGGTCAGGAAAAGCTGTATCTGCACAGAACCGCTTAAATTCTGAATAGAGGTGATCCAAAAGTAATTGAAACTCTCTGAGTAGAGGCCCAAATGGGTCTCTGCAGGCACAGAGTTATCATCGGGTTTGTACTGCACCTGGCACGCTGGAACCTTGCCCGCAGCAACTTGTTGTTTTTACCGTAAAGATGTTTGGGGCTAAATAAAACCAATCAGATCAGATCCATGTTATTCTTCTAAGAAGCAATAACTGAGTGAAAAACATTCTTGCAAGAGCTCCCCAGGCTAAGTGAGATTTAGTGTAGTTAATAACTTTATTAATCAATTCATCTGTGGCTTTTACATAGCCCACCATAAACTGACAGTACCAATTAAAAATATCATGTCAGAAAGACAGTCATATCTCTGAAATATAGACATGAGGTTATGACTCCTAGATGCATTTCTGGTGTGTCAGTGTCTGGCTCCTAAATATTATCAGAACCTCAGTTTTTGAGTTTTACCACAATGGGCTCTCAGTCAGCAGCAAACATCAGCTAAGAAAAAATTACCTTTATAAAAACGGCCTTTCAGAGCTTAAGTTTACTGTGTACTGCTGATACTGTGAAAAATAACCAGCATATTGTGAAAATCACACTTTAAAAACAAAAGCCAGACAAAAATATTCATTTGGATTATTCACTCAGCAAAATCAAAATTGCTGAAAGGTATTCCTGTACAACACTCATGCAGTTGCAGGTTTGCTTGCTCATAAACAAAGGCTAAGGCAATCACTTTGCCAAGCACCATGTCAATGGGGCAAAATGTCTTTAATAGTCAAAAGCAGTGAAACAGCAGGAGGACTCACATTAAAATGGCACATTCCTCTTTAAAGCAGACAGCCATTCAAGGCAATAGTTATTTGGCAGTATCTTGAAAAAAAAAATTATAAAACTTTCTAACATTTGATGTTTACTGAGCATGAAATTTCATCTGACATACTTGGGCTGTGACTTTCTACAGTGACTTGCTTCTTGTTTACATTTGATTTACATCTCATTTACATGGGAAATCAAATGTGTGAAATGCCTTTGTGTAAACTTCAAAACAGGCAGTTTTATGTGTTGGAAGGGTTCACGTTACTGTGTGATCATACAAAAATAGCAAGTAGACCACCAGAAAAAGATGCTTGCTGTACAAACTTCCATCCACCTTTTTTTTTAATGATGATGGAAACTGCCTCCTAAAAACTGAAATAATTACTAAAAGATATACTGCAAGGCTACATTCACGCTGCTGTAACTCAGATCTATCATTAACCTCAACAAATATCAGCACCAAGGTATCACCAGAAACTAAGGGTTGTCACGCTTGCTCCATCACTGTTGTTTGAACAAGAGGTGGGAAGAGGCACAGCCCATCTTTATAATGGTCACCAGAAATGATGGAGCAGTCTCCAGATAGAATTGTTATAGGAAACACATTAAGATAAGATATATTTTTTCCAGCTAATTGACAACCATGTAAAGGTTAATGCTAAAATCAACTCTCAGCAAATGCTATAGGTAATTGCTGTGAACTTGAAAACGTTAATTACACCTCACATCGTTCTCTACAGAGCATCCAATTAACAGATGAAAGATTAGGAGCTTAACATCCTCATCCTGCTCATACCTGAAACTTTATCACAATGCCAGTGGTTCCAAGGTACCAGAAGCTCCAGTATGAAAGGAATGGAAGGTGGCAAGTATGACAAAACTTTAAACTAGCCACTATTCCAAAGCAGAGATCATTAAGTTTGACTTTCATACTAGCAAATCTAGATGAAACCATAATAATACAAAGATTTTTGCAGAGACAGAGAAGAATAATATAATAATTTCAAGACTTCACAGTGGAAATATACTGCAACCTGTGTTCCAAATGTTCTTGAAGAGAGAGCAAATAGAGACACAATGACATTTTTTGCTTCGAAAAAATTAGAGTAATCCCAACTGAAACTGATTGAAACTGCCTCAGAAAAGTCGTGCAATACTGAATGACTCGATTTAACAAAAAAAAAGGCTAGCTGAAACATAAAGTGATATGGATGGAAGGGGAAATTATGCATCTGTGATGACAGACTTCATTAGCTATTATCAGTCAAGAAAGAGATCTTGTCATCACTGTAGAAGCTTCTGAAGGCATCAGATCATCACTTAGCAGTAGCCAAAAGGACAAACACAGTTCAATTAATTGTTAGGAAGAGAGGCAGAAATAGAAAATACCTCAATGCCAGTACAGATATCTCAAGTATTCCTCACAACTTCAATGTTGTACATATTCCTAGTTGCTTCCACTTCTAAGCAGATGGAGAAAAAGCATAGAGAAGAGTATAATGGTGGTTAAAGGTAAGGAATTTCTTCTGTGGATACCAAGATTTAACCTCTTCATCTTAGAAAGGCTCTTTCTGAGAGACTCAGAGACTTAGTAAATGAGGTTAGTGTGAAGAAGGTGATCAAGAAACTATGCACCTTTCATCACACTACAAAGTTAGAGAGATACTAAATGAAATGGTTTGGAAGCAAATTTGAGAAAAAGAGAAGGAAATATTTTCATACCTTGCTAAACTAATTCATTGGCACAGAAGGTTTTGGGGACCAGGAGATTAAATGGGCTCAGAAAAGTGATTAGTCAAAGTGATGGAAGGAAGTTTGTCAAACGCTGTTAAACTCAACCATGAAACTCCTCAGATCCAGAAGCCTCTGCACAGGGGCTATCAAGGGGCTAGAAGTGTGTGTTACCATGTAGTCAGCCTGTTCTTGTCATCTCTCTGAGCATTCGCTGCTTCCTTCGGTATCCTCCCTCTGGCAATAGCCTACAGACAGACCCTTAACTGAAACAATATGAACACTCACAGGGTCCTGAATCCGTATTTTAGCCCAGAACATGCCAATTTTTTGCAGAACTGAGAGTAGCCAAGAGTCCTGACCACTGAGGTAATTTCCACTCACTGGAGGGTGAGTAGCTGATATCAAAATTTGTTTTGGTGTTTCTCGGTGGGTTTGGGGTTTTTTCATTTTCTTGGGCTGTTCTAAATAATTTTATGCATCTAGCTAGTAAGACAAACAACTAGTAAGACAAACAAATGCTCTTAACCGAGGGTTTTCAGGAACAGAAAGTACCCTATTCTGCAACTATTGCCTTAGACCTCAGCTATCTGCCATTTCCAGTACTGTGGTCTTCAATGTTTTTTGCTGTTAAAACCTTGAAATTCCAGTTGAGAGTTACATATCTCTTTTATAGTGCCTAAAGCAATCTTGGTGTTGCTTTAGGATGGGGCTAAACCTGTTCAAATTTTTATTCTTTGCCATTTTTTGTAGCTTATAATGTAACTAGTGTATCTGGCACTGAAGAGATGGGGCACTGTTGATTTCAGCATTGAGATTAAAATGCTTAGAGGAGCACGTGTTTTAGACAACTGGGCAATTTAGTATTTGCCTGCCATTTGTGGAAGGGTTTTCCTCTCTAACCATAGATAAAATTCACATTCTATGTTATATTACATACTCTTTAATTTCTTTATTTGTGCCTTCTATTATGCTAAATCTGTTGTTTGAGTGTTATTATTAGCATAAGACACACTTATCTGTGTGTATGTGTGTATCATACTGATGAATCATTACAGCTGACATGTAGACCTTTATCTCTGGGCATTGCCAAAACCTATTAACCTGATTAAACTCTTTGTTTTTAGTGTTCAGTGTATCTGTGTTGGATAGGAACAAAACCCAAACCAGCAGGTACTAGAAGTGCTGACCTTCTGGTTATTTTCAATTTACCTTGTGGCAGGACAGATTGAATTATTTAAACCAAATAATCTCAAATTATGCAAAGATAAGCAAAAGAGTTTGAAGCCTGGATGGTCCTTTTCCTTCTTTTATCTGATCTCAAAGCTGTCTTCCAACCTTAATGGTTCCATGATTCTATGATCTACCCAGTCTCTGCAGATGAAAAAACAAGAAAAAAAAAAATCAAAGTCACAATATTGACTTTCTGTCAACCTCACTTTAGAAAAAAACAGGCTCATTTTTACATCTCCCCATCTCGTGTTTCCCTCATCTTCACTTTGTTTGCCATCTCCAGTGGTGCCTAAGAAGTGCATTTTCCACACAATAATTTGTGTGTAGGCCCTTCCCTTTAGTATGGATTGACAGAAGGAGACAAAAATAAAAAAAAATCCTGTATCCCATCAAAATATGAGTGCCTTTTTCAAAACAGACAAAAGAGTTCAAAAATAGAGACTTGTACCAAAATTCAGTCAGTGTGTCTAAATTAAAAATGAAAACAATGGGATAAAATAATCTCTAGCATTTTCTTTGTTCACTTTTGTAATGGACTTGGTGCAAACAATAGGAATTTGTCCTTGCAGGCTACTTTCACTGTCCAGGAATATGAGAGAGACTATTTGTGTTTCCACAATATACTCCAGCGATTGAATCCTGTATTCTTATGCAAGCTACTTTCCTAATGGAGCTGATAGGGATTTTGCCACCCTACTGCCTTGAATTGAAATGGTATGTGTGGGAGGACTGTGGAGTGATGCCCTGAGGATGTTTAGGCATGGCAGATACTTATTATGCAGTCAGAAATATTTCATAATGAAATGATATAAATTACACATGATTGCATTTCCTTCTATACCATTTTAAAAATAAAACCCAAAGAAATTTATCTTTAAAGTTGCTTTTCCATTCCTTGTCCTTCAAATGGGTCTGTGAAGTATTTGTTTCATAATTTGAAAGTGTCTTAAGCCGACTGTTTCCCCCCTTTTTATCTCCTGTTGGACATATCTATTTAATGCAAATTCTGGGAATGAGGGAAACATCAGGCTTACCAACTTAAAAGAAACCCATGCTCAGCTAATCAGCATATCACTCTGAAAACTCATGTGGAAGGAGACATTTTTGCCTAACATTAATTCTGGAATGTGCTTGAAAGCTGGTTTTTTTCTGAATCTTATTGTTGGTGACAGTTGTCTTGCTGGAAGGTGACATTGTCTGTGACATGGGCAGAGAGAGACTCACTGCAAGGAAAAGTTGCCATTCTGTTTTCTAACAATTTAGCTGCAGTAGAAAACATGACTTTATGTGATTTACAAGTTCCTGAGTAAAACACTGTGGGGTTTCTTCCACTGAGCTTCACCAGTGGCTCCACTGACTCTGCGGGTGCAGGACAAGCGCCCTCATGGATCAACCCCTCAGATGCCTTCACTGGCTGAGATGGCAAAGTTATATAATGCTTGGGAAAAGAGTGGGGATGGACTGCCTTGCTAATCCTTCCCTGTAGTACATATTTTTAGCTCTTGGCTTTGTATGAGTTATAGGACAGGAAATTTAAGGGCAATTTGCTGTTGCACACCCAGCAAACATGCTACAGGATCCTCTAATGGTTTGCAGGGCTACCTTGAGAAAGAGAATTGAAACATAAAATACACAGAAGTCCACTAATTCAAGTAGGATAAAGTAGTGTTTGCTCCCATGAGAGCATTGTGGGTGCCAGAGGTTTATGTTATTCAACAACGAGAAGCTTAACAAGCACCTCTTGTCCACAGCTGAAGTTATATTGGCATTTCAGTGCCTCTCAGGTAGAGAGCCTGAGATAAACACTGATTATGGGATTTGGGAAAATGATGGCCATGTTAAATGCAATGAGATTTGATGCCGAGATGGCCAAAGTAGATGACACAATGGTTTCCTCTGGTTTCCTAGGATCTGTGGAAATCTGCTTCTAATCTGCTGTTGCTTTGGCCACTTGTAACACCGTGTCAGCATCTGGCTGCTGAAGATTTGTATGCTTTGTTGAGAAATATGGTTTGTTTCTTTTAACTTGCACAGATAACTAGGTAACTGAGATAACCAGTTATTTATTTCTGAAAGACTAAATCTAAAAATGCTAGCAAAGTCAGTGAGATTTTGATTTAAATTATTTATTGTATAACTCATAGAAATTGGTCTAAGATATAAACTTTGATAATTTCAAACCAGGTTTATCCATGTAGGCAGACAGTTGTCATAGCAAGGGATATAATGAAAGAGACAAATTGTTGTACAGGTTTTCCTTCTTATCAGAATTTCTCCTATTTTGCCCTTATATTTATTTTGTCTAAAGCTTAGCTTAGATGTACTGTTCTTTCACGTGAATCATTGCTAAATTTTGGGTAATCTCAAATATCATGCTGCTTATATTTTATACAATGAAGCTGTAGGGCTCCACTGGCAGTGAAAATACCAGAACTAGGATTCTGGCAATTCATCTCCTCACAAGGCTTCAAACAGGCTGGGAGGATTAGACTAAGTGAGAGCTTTGGTACTAAATGACCCAGTTTGCCCACAACAATGCTCTGAGTTTCATTTGAAAGGAGGAATTCAATTTCAGGGCATTTCTGTTGACCTCTAAAGCTCCTTAGAGCTTGATTTATTTTTTTCTTTTGACCAGTAGCTGTAATTTGTTGGCCTGAAGAGATACAGGAGGTAATACTTGTTTTGAATGGGAGATCTCACTATAGAAACAAACACAAGTACAAAATCTGCTTCGTATTTCAACTGAAGGTGGACATCTGAAGTAGCCACAGCTGGAAGATGATGTTTAAAACATTCTGGATCTTCCTTTGGTTTTAACTATTTTAATAATTAGCTTCCAAGAAAAGGGAAGGCTTGAGTTAAATATCTTTAGCACTGAATAATTTGCAAATATCCTTATTGAATTCTGTTTGGAAAACACCACCCACATAGATTAGTGATGATGCTACCATTCTTTTTCTGAGAAGCATACCAGCACTTTATTTTAGTATAAAACAGATGTTTAAGTTGAAGGGTTTTAATCTTGCCTTAATTCTCTAAGGAATAAAAATGATCATTGCATTTTTCTGAAAGGGAACTATTCACATGAAGTGCTACAAGGGAAATTTACAAAACTTATGAAGTAAAAATGCCATCACTGAATCAGCTTCAATATATTTATTAACAACTATGGCTGAGGAATAGACTTTTTACTTGCATTAAACACTATGAAATTTCTTTAGAGGGAAGAGATGCCTTAAAGCAGCTTGGAAGGTGAAACTAAAATTGACTGCAAAGAAGAGCACTACCTTCCCTTTCTACAACTGAGAATGTAGATACTTCCAGCTGATTCTGCTCTAGGATGTATTCATGAGAACTTGTATATCTTAGAGGGGAAACTGACATTTTTAAAAGAATTTAGGTCTTCATGTCCTGATGGCTTAGTAGTACAAGACAAATGATATTTCCTTAGCTCCTTTGGCATTTCCTTAAATTGCAGGTAAAAGTGGAATGAGAATAGAAGTTGTATAATTAAAATTGATTTTATAGTAGTTAAGAGAAAAGAAAAAATTTAGAAAGAACAGTGAGAAAAACCTGGAATTTTCTTCTCTGTATTAGCATGAAGATAAAAGTTCCTGGCAGAACTGTCCATTCCATGCAAAAGCTTCCACTTGTATTCACATGCCTGCAAAATCTCCATGTCTCTTGCTCCAGTGCAATAGACCTCAGGCAGTTTGTACCAGAAAGGAAAAAACCAGTTAGAATAACCTTGTAGACCTTGGTGAAACTTCACAGGGGATCAAAAGGGCTCTGAACTGAAAACCTTGGTAACTAGGATCAGCTGATCAGTGGCAACATTGGGTTGGTGCCTGGCAGCAGCCTGGAAAGTTACTCAGGTATTAGGAAATACTGGGAGAGAAGCAGAGAACAAAGAATAATTCTGTCATTGCACAAATCGATGGTTCTCTCATATCATGGGTAAAGTTTTCAGCTCTGGTCACCTCACCCCTGAAAAGATAAGGAAGAATGAGATGAGTTTTGAAGAAAGGCCACTTGCAGAGTCAGAAGAAGTAAACATTTTCCATGTAAGCAATGTTCGAGTTGTTTGGGGAGAAAAGGAGTACAAATTTGAGGATGACATGACAGAGGTAAAGTTATGAGTGCCATGGATATGAGTGATAGAGGTCAGTTGTTCCCTGTCTTTTCCAGCAGAATTGGGGAACATCACACAAATCCAGGCAGAAGCAGATTCCAAACCAAAAAATACAAAATTTCATTCGACTGATTGCAGCCCTGCCAATGGATGTGTGGGCAAGAAAGTTACAGGCCTCCTTAGGGAGGCTGGATTTTTGGTGGCCAAAGAAACAAACTACAAAAGGCTCAGGGAAACCTTGGAGGTGAGTGGCTGAGGGATGATTCACCAACAGTAAAAATAATCCCCAGTGACCAGGAATGATCAATCATCCACTGTGACTATTACTGAAGTTGTATAATATTGCTAAAGACAAATAAATAAACAGTTTAAATTTTTTATTATTTAATTTGTTTTACATTCTAGAGAAAAGGAGCCTGTAAGAGCCTCAGAGACTGATGTGTCTACCTCATATATGGACTTCTCAAAATCTAATTAATGTAATTTACTCCCCATAATGTGTTAGAAGAGGAATGCTCTATTTATTTTACTTTGTCCTCCTGTGCTCATAAGAATATTTTTTCTTGGAAGCTTGATCTCATAATTATGTTTGTTCTCCTTGTGTGGGGCAACTGGATGTACTGAGAGAAAATCTGTGGAAATCACTGACCTTGCCAGTTATGAAAAAGGTTATTGAACTGAAATTAAAACTCTTTGGGAAGTGGAAAAAAAAAGAAAACAAATTTTAATGAGTCCCTACTCTGCACCAGAAAGAGCTGTGTCATATGTTGTGCTAATTGAATAGCAATACAAGTTTCCTGACTGAAAACTTTCCAGTGTACAGCTTTTGTCCAGCCTTGACATAAACTTTGGGATATAAGGTAGATTGTGTAAAAGACGAGGTCCAGATTTTGTGATTTTGCCTGAATGATTAATACATTCTTTAGATTGATCATATTTCTTTTCATTACGGAAAGCACTAGCTCCTTCATTCATCCCAAAAGTGTCCTTTCTCAGGTAAAAGAAATCAAAAAATAAAATTAACATACCACATTACAATTAGCTATGAATCTAGCCTGAGACTTTTCCTTCTCATTTACAGTCTCTCTTTCAATATCTGCTAGGAAAAACCATTTGGGTCCCATTTTAATAAATAAATTTCATACTTAATTGCCCTAATTACTTTGGCTTACTAAGAAAACTGATGTAGGTTTGCAGCTATTGACTGTGTAGCTACTCATATGTACCCAATTACACCACTTCTGAACTGCATTTTCTCTCTGTGGCTAGACCTAATAATAACTCAGGAAGATCACAAGCAAATTCTGTTCTTAAAATAAACTGTTTCCATGATAATCTTTCGGGTATATATTTTATGGAAATTACTCATTTATTTTTTGGTTTTTATTTCACAATGGTGACATTCGTGTACCACGTTTATCCAAGAATCAGACCAAGCTGGTTTTGCTGGTTTGAAAAAAAATCTTAGTTTCATATAATACTTGTACATATTCTTACACTTAGTGTCAAAGGCCATGAGAGGAAACAACTGACATGTTGAAGGGGGAAACTGAGGACAATTGGGGTTTAAATAAGCACAGGAGCCCCTCCATTTCCAGCTGTCCTATGGGTGATGGGTGTGGTCTCCTTTACCACCTACCTGCTCCACCTCAAGTAGACATTGCTTGTGAGATGCTTGGCTCTATTAATTTCAGGAGAATGTCTGATGAACAATGGGAAAATCTTTTTTCCATTTAGGAAAGACCAAAATTATGGCATTGCCTGGATAAATATGCTGCTTGTGTTTCATGAGTTATCTCTGCAGTGTGGTGCCATGCTCCACAGTCTCTCCATAAAATTCTCTCATATTTCCCTCCTGTCATTTTGCTCCTGCCCCATTGATGCTTCGGAATTTTAGTTTAACTGTCATGAAATAAAAGACTCAGTCAATAGACTTTTGTTACAGCAAGTTATTTTCCTCAAATCAATGTGAGATTTTATGTCTTCCGTAGGAGAACGATTCGGTCCACAAACACTTCCACTAAGAAGTTGCCTTATCCTATGAAGAACAGATTAAAAAGAAACAGATGCAGGGATCTGGACACTGAAAGGAAAAATCTTATCAGGATCTATAAATGATGACATTTACTTCATTGCAGAAACCTACACACAAAAACATGAGGTACAACTGTTTGGCTCAGCGTCAGCATTAGCTGGATGTGGGGAACGTGTTCACCCCTGTGGCGGTCCAAACCTCACTAAGTGTGTCCTTCTGACACAGACTGCAGAGCTGCTCCTGCTGCTTGTGGCTGGAACACGGGAAAGGAGGAGGGAGGACTGTCCCCTCTGCAACCCTCCAGCTCCCTCATGCCAGCTGCAGCCAGCTGTTCAGCTCTAGCAGCCAAAATACAGTGCTTTGAGCTTGTTAGTGAAATCTGCTTCTTGAACAGCTGAGTTTCATCTTGTCTGCAGCACTGCAACAAAACAGGCCATGCTGACCCTTCTAGCATCTTAAATCTCTTGCAAGTTGGGAAGTGAGGGCAGAGGTTGTGTTTTGGAAGACATCTCTACAAAAAAGGAATTTTGTTGCAAGTTATCATTTCTTTTACTTTAATAATCTTTATTTGAATTAGATGTGTAGGCATTTCAGAGAAAGAACCTGAAAATTAACATTACAGGCATTCCACATCTGTTGTTATTGTCTGTATTTTAGTACTAAAGGGTCAAGATGTTTTACAAACATGTATCTTATTATTTTATTTGGACAATTGATAAAATCCTGACAAAACACTGATGGTCTGGGTTTGAGGAAATTACCTGAGAAAGTCTTTATCTGAGAGGCACATGCATCAACATGGGTCCCTCACATGCTTCCAAAGTCCACTGAATATCAAAAAAACTCTTTTCCATTGGATTTTATTTGGCCTTGCTTTCCTTTGGGTTCAAAACAGGTTTTCCCTTTTCTCCTTTAATATTGAAAACATCAGAAAAAGAGTTTCCTGTCTGATGTCATTGTATTTTTTAATCAGCTCTTTCATTATGAACTGCCCAGAACTGAGTGTCTGCTTTTATACAGTGGCAGGTAGATTGCAGAATGACAAGTTGACAGGTTGACAGGAGAATGACACATGTGATAAAAAATTTGGATAGTTAAATCTCTTAATCTGAAGGAAAGACAGCTGTATTGGGAAAGGCTCGTCTTGGAATATAGATAGGAAAATTGAGAAGGAACAGACTTCAATCACAGATAGTAATTACATAGAAAATGCACCCCAATTTGTTTGCTCAATAATAAAGATACACTTCATGAAATTATTCAAGGAAACACTGAGGGTTTTTTTTGGTAAATGAAAAGGGATATGTCAACAAGATGCAGAACTCCCAGAGAGAGAGATACATCATATTGTTAACAGAACAGATGAGAGTTATAAAAATGAGATAGGAATAATCAAACTGACAGACTGCAAATGCAAATTTTACAGCTGTGAAAACTCCTGTCCATCCATATTCTTTTTCTATTATGCCTCAATGTTACAAATTTAAACTGATCTTTCAAGAAGGTACCTGAGATAAAAGTGGTGAGGGGCATGGAGTAAAGCCCATGTGCTGGTGGCTTCCAGGATTTCTGTCTGTACAACATCCACACAATGCAGTATGGACAATAGATCCCTCCAAGAAACCCCAAAAGAACAGTAAAAGTGAATACACTATCTTGTAGCAATTATGTATGCTGGCCAAATATGAAAGAAAAAACCTTAATTGACAGATTCATGATCAAAGAGTGCCTCACAGCTACTCAAATGCTATTCCACAGTCTGATCTAAAGCCCTCTGGAAGCAGTGAGTCTTTTCATTCATTTGAACAAGGCTTCGATCAAGCCTTGTATCTCAAGAGAAAAATATATACACTATTAATGCTAAAACCCCAGGAAGGCATCTAGGTGTTCATTACATAAGAAAAGGATGGGCAAACACTTCTGCACTTTATGTTTCCAAATTGAAAACTGAAAGGAAAAACCAGTGGTGATCCTGGATATTTAGTGGAAAGTAAAACTGGGTCTGACTAACACATTCTTATGTAATCATTACAGGCCATGGGAAAATTCAAACATTTGCCATATATTCACTGCAGCAATCTGTTGTCAAGAACTTTATGCACTGAGAAATGAGGTTTTCATGAAACTGCAGTTTATAGGTAAAAAAAAAAAAGCTCAGTAGCTTGTCACCTCAGATCCAACTTCACTGCACAGCACATTTTCAGTGACAGCTTGTAACACGGATCACATAATATGCTGGATGTCATAGAAATGATTCAAAATGTCAAAACAATGCATAATTATTAAAACAAATCGGAGTGAAGAGGAAAGCGTAATAGAGCACAAAATGAGCATACCTATGAGAAGTTATTTTGGTCTGCAATTTTTTTGAAAGCAACATCAAAATGATAACACTTTAGAATGTATATTTCTTTTATATCTCTGGCTTCTGATTTTAACTTTGCAATGTCTGTGAGCACACTTATACTTAAAAATGTTTTGGAAGAAGCAGTTTCAGGCATTTCCTCACCTATACTTTGGGCTCCTTTTGAGCTGCACATATTTTTCTGTAGAGGACTGGCCTTCATGATTTAAGCGGGCACATTGCCAAGGGTTTCAGTTTAGCTGATAACACATGCAGTTAGCCCAGAAGGAGAGATGAATAGCTAAAATGCTGTGCACAGTGCTAGGCTAAGTGGGGCTTATGGGCCATCTAGACATGAATTTTTCTTAGGGGATAACACAAGGAAATGTTTGTCTCAGAGGCACTTAAAAATGAAAATATGACCCCCATATACTATACTTGATATAAAGGAAATGCCTTCTTGTCGTTAACAATACTGTGAGAATTGCTGAGGCAAAGTAGAAGAGTTTTGGGTCAGCAAAAAATTCATTGCTGTTTTCATGGCTGTAAAAACTGCTGGACAAATAATTTGCAACCTTTATTCTCCTTGTCTGGTGCTGGAATATTGGTGACAGAATCATGATTTCCTTCAAATATATCCACAGCTATGTGCATGCAGGCTACAGGCCATGTCATGTACCAGAAAAACTGTAATAGGAACGGTGTCACTGGTCACCAAGGACAGAGAACGCTGTGCGCCCCATCACTGTTGGTGTCATCCTTGTCCGATGCTACTCCAGAGCTGTCAGGAACCCCAGTGTTAGAAAATTTACCTTGAAGCAATCTCAATAGTTACACTGCCCTAGGTGGCCTTAGGCTTTGTTCTGTGGTGAGGTTTTAACCAGGGTTATGGGGCATCAAACTCAAATCAGTACATTTAGCCTAATAAGTATTATGTCAGGAGTTGAAGCCCATGATCCTGTGACAACACATTTTCCATAACATCTAATGGTGTTTCCTTTAACCCATTGTAGTCATTGTCACATCTCAGTCCTCTTTTATAGTAGAATCACACAACACTGAATATTACTTTCCATCTGAATATTTGTTGATAGACTATACTGTCCTCAATGGTTTTATTCCAGCTTTATCTGGATTCTGGATTCTTACTGTGCCTGGTCCAGTTTTCTTTCTTATGTCTCTGATCAGACTGCGCAGTTGGGTCACCAGCTTGGCAAGTCTCCATGGGAGCAATGGACAGGGATCAGAACTCTGGGGAGACCAGCAGCCTCCCTGAGCTACACTTCAGCATGGCTCCTCTGGCTGAGCATAGGGTGTTGCTGTAGGTCTCCTATGTGCAAAGGCAAAAAAGCTTGTCCAGTCTAAACACCTGGAAGGAGTCTGTGGCTGTAGCCATGTAAGTAATCCATTTAACCAGGCAAATGTGTGTGGTAATACATAGGTGTGCTTGTCCCCATATAAGTCTATATTCCCTAGCTCAGAACAGCCAGTATGGAAAAGCAGCAACCAGCAGAGCATTCCCCAGCATGGAAGCTGGAGTACTGGCAGACTGGGAAAATATTATGTGGGTTATTAAGTGGAGCCAAGGAGTGACATCTGCTGAGTCTAGATAATTTTTATCAGTTAATGTAAGGGCACTGTTCTTTGTATCAGTGAGTTCATGCTGATTTATAGCTACTCTGTCTGATCTGCATCTGCAGTTCTTCCATATTTTACGTATTTGAGTGGAAGAATGAACTGACCTCATTCAGGTGGGTGATCTGTTTCTCATATATATGCCAAGAGACAAAGATGTCAAACACTTATTTAAGCCTGCAAATATTACAAAATAAAATGAAAAGTATGCTTGAGCATTCTGCAGCAGAATGGTAATGTTCTCCAAGAGCCTTATGCTCACTGTTCCCCAGGAAATAAATAGTGTCTGCTGTTCTAATATTGATTTTTCATTCTTCATCATACTTAGTCAAGCCTCTCCAAACTAGACACCAGCTATTCTAACAAAGACTGAGCCAAGGAATGGGAGGAGGGTAATACCTACACTCAGCCTACTCCCTTGACTATCCCAAGTGATCCATTTTAGAATTCTCTTTGCTTGTAGTGACTTGTATCACAGCTGGTGTTGGAGTCTCAAACTAAGCTCTTTTAGAGATATGACATCATTTAAACTCAGCATTTATTACAAAAACCATTTTCTTCAGTTATTATTTCACTCATTTTTAGGTTAATTTATACATAACTTTCAACAAAGGAAAATAAGAAGAAAATGCTCTTATGTGAAATCAGGTGAGAGGACTGTTGGGATGCCACCATGTGCCAGGGGCACTGTTCCTGGGCTCTTCATTGCTGCTTCCTTACTACAGACTCACCATTTCCCGCCTGTGAGCATGCACACGTGTCAGAGGGAGGTGGGGAATCCTTTCCTCCTTGTTCCCTTTGGCACCCGCTACACGCCGCGGATCTCTGGCAGAGCAGGATACCTGCAGAATAACACCAAACTGTCCTTGCAGCCAACCCCTATGTGGGTAAATGCATGGAAATTATATTGTAAATGGATTATTGTGGTGAAGTTTTTCTGCTTTTTCTTTTTAAAGCTGGTAAAAAAAAAATCAAAGCAGGCTGCGTTCCTCAGTAAGGAAAGCAGCGTATTTAACAGGATGCTTCTGGCTCCTAGATAACCTACACAGCTGGAATGGTTCGCAGGAATGGGAAAAGCAAAAACATGTGAGTCTTTTAGAACAAAATTCCATAAGGATGCACACTTCATAATCTCCAAAACAATACAGTGGTTGTAATGAAAATGGCATCATTTATTCATTACTTTTTTTTTCCCTGCAAAGTGATTCTCTGTAACTAATAAAGTTGACTGTGTACATTAAGATAATGGTGGCTATTAAAAAGTCCTTAATGGTAACTACTATAAATTAAGAAGGGCACAAACACTTATCAAGTAATAAGTGCAGCCGCATTACTGGAATTTTTATTCCTCATTTTTCTGAGGGCTTACAAAAAGGTGAGACTGTGCTGTCACTGAAAAAAAAAATTACCAGATGACAATCATTGCTAAAACTCAGTGGTAAAAATATAGGTAAAAATATCCCATGGTGAGCAGAGGGGACCACACCGGTAAACCTTGGTGCCCAGGGAAGTGCTGGGCTGAGCAGGATGACAGGAGGGATGCTCTTTCCCTCTTAGTACTTTTCCCTTCTCTCTAACTGGAGTTGCTTCAGTAACTATTTCCCACGCCTAATAACCCTTTTTCCAAATATATTTGAATCTAAGAAAAAGATTTTTTCATCCAAGTTTTAAAAATATATAAAGTTCTTCATATCTGGTTTTACATCTCCTCTGCCTACTCTCTTCATACTGCCCCTGGCACTGATGCTGCCTTCTGTCTGAGCTGTGTATGGGTACTGCTGTAACTCCCTTTCTTCTGCCAAGGCTTCTCTACCACTGTCATTTTCAAATTGCAATTTATTTCATCACTGATAAGCACTAGAATCCAAAGTTAATCCCAAATGGTCTCTCTTAAATGTCTTAAAGTGGTTCATTTTGAGTAAAGACACTGCTGACAATTTCTCTTAGACTATGTGGTACTCATGATTTGTTTTTGAGATGGTAGTCTCCCACTGGGAATTGAAGCCCTGTGATCATCCTGAGAAAAGCAGGAGGTAGAAGATGCGCATAAGGCTTGCAAAGATGACTGTGCAATGCCCTGTTGCCAACAGATTTTATACTTCCATTTAATAGAAATTCACCTGGGTCTTTAACTTCATGGATACACCCAATGTTTCCACGTGTTCTTCCTAGGATCTCATCTTCTTGTGTTGAAGCTCATGGGCAAATGAAAACTGATTAAATAGGAATAAACCTTAGAATAAATAAACTTTAGAAGAAACATAGAATTGGGAGTTGAGAGATTTGCAATTCTGCAACATATTTCCTGAGAAGCTGTTAAATGTCTTTTTGCCTCAGCTACATTGCATTCTTTAGCAAAAATTTTAAAAGTACAGACTTTATATATAAACACGCAGGTGCTATTTTTATAATATTTTTTGCATCTTTAATTCTTAAGTTATTCTCTCAAGAATTTTGTAATCCATTAGTAATTAGAAAAACTTTTGAAAACCACTAGCACAAAAGATAATTCCATCTGTTTTATGAACCTTTCATCTCCCTTACAGTTCCTCTTTCTTTTGGACATGTATTTCTTTTTCTATGCCTCTTTGATTAGTTCTCTCATTTTATCTGTCGGAAAACTCAAGATTCAGTGTTACTTTCTAAATTCTATTTGAAATTATCTGGTAGGCACATTATAAGTCAGCATAGTTCACCTTTTCTTTGCTTTCCACTCTTTTGCCCACCTTAGCTGAAAAATTGCTCAATGAAATGAAGCTTATTAGATTTCAAATCTCTGAAGTAATGCCTGAGGAAAGAAAAAAAATTGAATTTTTCTAGAGAATTATTTTAGTCTGTTGTAAAACAGCTCAAGAAAAGAAGAATTCTCTACATAAATTCTCCAAGTAAAATACTGATTGCACTGAAACCTGTCCAGGTGAGTTTGCAGCCTGGGATTTATGACTATTGAATGAAAGTAGAAGGCAGCTGCATTTGCTGCAATGCTTTTCTGAAATCTCTGTTGGCCTGGGATCATGCTAGAGACCTCCACGGGGAACAGGCACAGGGAAATGATTTCATCCCTCTTTTTCAGGCCCAAGGAGATTTCCACAGAGGTGTTGCTTTTGATGAGGTATTTTTCATGCAGGTCCTGCTCCCACAGGAGCAGTCCACCTGTGCCTGCAGGTAGACTTGTACAATTTGGAGCAGGGCTCACAGCAGGAAGATTCCCGTGCCAGCCATGATAGCACAAGCTGAGTGGATGGAAAAAAGGACCTCCATCTAGTCCCCAGAGCCTACAGGAACTGTGTGTGCGTCCCCAAGTGAAGTGGCAGAAAAACCCTTCAGATGTCAATGAGACATCTGTCAGTGCTTACTTGGAGGGATCACTCCAGAGCAATTCGGTTCACGGAGTAGAAGTAACTTCCTGCAGTAGCAGCAAGCATCATGCCAGGCGTGCATTTCTGTCATGCAATCCATTCCTATTCTGACAGCAAGAAGGAAGAGGTGAGCTGCAGATTTGGGAACGTGTCTGTCTGTACATGAGTGCTGGAGCAGTCACCTGAGAGGTGCTCCCTGTGCAGTGGAAGTGTGCAATGCCTCATAGCAGTATTTGCTGTAGTCTCTGTAGGCGTGTTGGTGTGTGGAACTTTAACAAAATAAAAACAAATCTCACACAAGTGACTGTCCTTCATCCCCAGTCACAGTGAAACCATAGATTCATAGAATTGTTTAGGTTGGAAATGACTTTCAGATCATTGTGTCCAACTGTTAGCGCTGCTGAGTCCACCACTGAACCCTGTCTCTTAGCACTTCATTTACACAGCAGTGTCCAGATTAAGTTCTAGTTGGGCTCAGGCCCTTATAATTTTCCTCACAAATAACCTCATGACATTGCCTGCCCCCTCTTTCGAAGGTCGTAAAGTCTCTTTTTTTTCTCTCAGCTTACAGAGGGAGTTCTCTGTCCTGCCCTTAACACTGAACTCAGGTGCCTTAATTTACTATAATGATATAAACTTTGCACTGTTGTCTTTTTAGCCAAAGGTTTATTGCTCTAAAACCTCCTATTGTGCCAAATCTCCTAAGAAGGAGGTTGTTTAAATAGAATCTGAAAAGGTTTAATGTGTCAAAAATGAGGATTAAAAAATAAAAAAGAGGGGAAAAAATTAAATCATCCTTTGTTTAGCAAATTCTTATTCCGGGCAAATGCAAAACTTTATTGGGCAGCCTAGACTGAAGCTTAGTGTTCACACACGGTGAAGCATCTGTAGTGGTGGTAACACCATCTGAATAGATACTCTGCTTAAGTGGAATCTGTGCTACATCTTAATTATGCCTTCATCACTATCGTGTTGCTGCCATTAGATGGAAACCAATTCCCAGGAGCTGCCCTAGTTGAGTATGTGAGCTCCAGTTAGAGGAACAATCTTTCCTGTTCGATGTGGCTGGAACATGAGCCTTGGTGAGTATTATTAACTCCTATATCCTAACAGAAACAAGCAGCTAGTTTTAAACTGAGCAACTATTGTAGATGCAGGAGCTGACAAAGCATTTTAAATGGACCCTAGCTTCCCCCATTTATTAAAACCTGCATCATGTCTGTGGCAATGACCTAAAATACTCAGAAATTGAAGTATTCTTCCTTGAGTTAGCACTCGTCTCATCTATTCTATCACATTAGCTTTTCATAAAATAACAGAATAAAATTAAAGAACAAAATCTCTTGTACTGTTCATATAAATTAATTGCATTCAGGAACGCTGTGTACCACCAGAAATCAATGAACTGGTTTCATTAATGGTCAGGCTTAGACACAGCTTTCTGCCTTTTGTGATTTTCAGCAGCTTCACTAAAGAACAATTACACTTATCAAACAGAGCAGACAGAGACGAAGAATAGCACCAAATATTGAAAATGCCTGTTCTTTGAAATCAGGACTCATTCTTTAATTTTAGAGACTGATTTGGATATAACTGCTACAAGTGGGATGTAGGCAGAGGCTGGAGACCAGCAAGGAAGCACACAGTACCCATAACTCATGCTTCACCCCCTAAGGCTGGCAAGTGCTCAGAGCTTCAGAGTGCTGCCCAGAAGTGCCTCTGGAGACAGAACTTCCTATGGTTTTAGCCAGCAAGAAGGATACCTACATCAAATGCTTCATTTATCAAAAGCTCGTGGCTAGCAGAAAGCAGATGGCAACCCTAAATGGCTGCTTCTGGCCTGGAATGCATCTGGAGCACAGGGCACCAGGACCTACAGCCTGGTGTGCGCTGCACACGGAGCAAACTGGGGAGAGGGAGCAGCACCAGCGTCACCAGCTCAGCCTCCCTGCCCTGCTGGAGGGCAAACGCCGACCCTGTCAGTGGCCCCTTTGATAAAAATTGCTTCTGTTGATAGGAAACCTAATATATAAACCTTGCAAAATGGAATGGAAGGTTTTCAAGCATCGTATTTCGCTTTTTTCCCAGCATGTAAGCTCTTTAGGCAATTCACCTTATTACATCGTTGAAGAGTGTCATGAAAATTACACCATATTAAAAGATTTATGTCAATGAGTATTTTTGGATTGTCTGATGAGGCTTACTATATTTTTGGCATAAATCTGAGAAGGAAATGAGTTTTAAGCTTAGTTATCAACCAGAAGAGACAATATTTTTCAAATCTGGATTTTGCTTTTTTTTCAGATGAAACCCAGTCAGTTAACAATAAATATTCCTTATTTTGCATCTTAATAGTGTTTTTTAAAATTAAATACTCCATTAAGCTGAATACTGAACAAATTTTGTGGGTCAGATGATGAACCATTTGCAGATGATCACTTGCTCAAGGCTTGTTTCGAATCCCACTGAAGTTAAAAGAATTCTTTTCAATTACTTCAGTGGGTTTGGGACTAGGCAGATAGATTGAGTGGAGCAGATGAGAGAACTCCATGTAAGGAACTAGCATCTTGCACAAGAAGGGATTTGACTGTGTCATCCAACAAATGGATAGAGCCATAATAGTTATTAATGTTGTAAATGTTATAGAATTAAAAATCAGCTGACATTATTTTGACAAGCTATTTTTTAACAAAAGAAATGGCAGTAGGGTTAGCTCTAGAGAATAGCAGTTTATCAATGTCTACACTGCTGTACTCGAGGTGACAGGACTACTTTTGTATAATTAGGAGTCCACAAAGAGCTCATATTTTAAATGTCTATATGTACACATACATACACTGAAATGTTTATATACAGAAGTTCCAACTACCCTTCAATTACCACAATCAGCGATAGAAATTTGTTATGCTTATGGCTTCTCATACTCCTTTGTCAGATGCTGTCATGTGGGTATTTTCATCTCTGCCTTTCAGTGCAAGGTGCCTTTTATTTATACAGGAATATGAAATCAGTTGCAGTCTGCGAATTAAAATATTACTCACTTGGGGGAAAATGACCTTCTTATAAAGACTGATGGAAAAGCCACCAGAAACCTGGAGAAATTATATTTACCGTTTTCTAAACAATAACATCTTGAACCAATTTTTATCTTTCTGTATTCCTCATCTACCTCCAACTCATTTGTAGCAGACCAAAGAAAACAAACTCAATTGGAGATAGATGTTTAATTGTTTGATGTTGTCATTACTCTCTTGTAATTTCCTGTCTTTTAAACTTGTACATATTTATGATATGACTCCCTACTGAGTAATATAAATAACTACCTTTTTATGATTATTTACAATCATAAGCAGGGGAGCTTGCCTTTCCCCACCCCCCCCCTCCCCCCCCTTAATGTTATTCTGGAAGCACTTTAAAGCTCTATTAAAGATCAGTATCTTTTTGTACCAAAATCAGTCCTTGCAATATATAAACAGTTTCTATTCCAGATAATTCCCATCTGAAATACTCACTGTGGTGGTTGCAAGCATGTGGTCATCAAAATAAGAGGTAAGAAGAATAACCTGTAATCAAGCATTCACTGGGTATTTTTAAATGGCTTCTTAAAGGCTAAAAAGCATATACCTCTGAGAGCTTCAACAGGAAATTATGTTCCTCTAACTCCACAAATTATTCCTGGCATGGAGTATATAGACTCTTATCCAGAGAAAAAGTCTGAAGTCATCTTTCTTCACAAAACCTGCTGTTCAGTACCAACAAAACTGCAGCGTATTAAAATGCTTTGAAAATAGTCTAGTGTCCTTCCTTACAGAAAAATCAGTAAAGATGTCAAGCAGGTTCATAAGCCATAAGAAATGTTTACCAGCAGTAGAAAACCTGTAAGGTGTTCTTAAGTCTTTTTTGTTGGTTAACTTTAGTGGTCAGCTAAGCACCACAGAGCCCCTAGCTCACTGCCCCCCTTCCCCAGTGGAAGAGGGGAAAAGAAAAAGAAGAACGAAAGCAAGAAAACTTGGGGGTCAAGATAAAGCAAGCAAATAAACAAAAGCTTAACAAGTGAAGAATAAGTGGAAGAGAGGGAAAAAAACCCAAAACAAGTGATGCAGAGGGAATCAATCACCACTTCCTGTGGGCAGACTGATGCTCAGCCAGTTCCCAAATAAGAGGTAACACTGCTAAAACCTCTTTTCTTCCCCTTCTATTACTGCTGTGCAAGACATTATATGGTGTGGAATATTCTTTGGTTAGTTCACCTCTCTTAGTTTGGGTCACCTCCTGCCCCATTGCACACCTCTAATCTATTCACTGGGGGGCTGAGTGAGAGAGGGCCTTGACACTGTGCAAACTCTGTTCAGCAAAATCTATAACATTAATGTGTTATCAGTACTGTCTTGGTCAAAAATCTAAAGTGAAATGCCATATGAGCTACTATAAAGAAAATTAACAATCTCCTAATCAGGCCCAGTAAAGTCCTTTTAATTTTCACCCCCAAATCGAGTCTTAGCATATGTTGTGCATTTCTCCAAAAGCAATCCAAAATACTCTTGCTTTTACAAATTTTGCCGGGAACTTCCAGATATTCAGACAGCATCACACAGAAGACAAGAATATTGCTTTCCTTGTGGCACCTCTTCTCTTTCTGGGGAGAAGTTTATTCCCTTTATTGAAGTGCCTTTTTTTTAAGGGGGGCTGTAGTTATTTCCCACGATTCAACAGCCAGCAGATGAATTGTACTATCTCTCTGAGCCTGATGTTTCACATTTAAATATCTTTCTCTGGGGATGTGATGGACATCAGGAGAATGAGGGATTCTCATCTCCTTCCAGAAATCAGAACAACTGTCATGTCCTGGTAGGCAGAGCCTGACCTTCCTGCCAGCTGAATCGGAGGGCAAACCTCCCCTTGACGTGGATGAGCAGGACGGGACCCTCAAGAGCCAACACAGCATTAGAGTTGTCATCCCACGAGGCCCAAAAGTTTTGAAAGGTCAGTGAAGGTTTTTGAGGCTTACATTTTGCACAAGCCATGTCACATCAGATCCCCGTTGCTAGGGAAGTTATACCCTGCTGCGCATGGAGACTACAACTGCTGGAAATTTCTTTCAGCTCAATGTGATTCACAGGCATGAGGACTAATAAGAACATACTGTATTATTAAAAATATCAGCTTGACAGGGCTCAGCAAGTGCCTGTAGCAAGCGTAACTCAGAAACAGGGGAAAAGCCTGACACCATTAACTCTGCATCTGAGCCTTCTTTCTTATCTGTGGAGAGAGGCAGAGAAATTACATGAGGTTGAGATTTTAATGAGAAGAAGTAGAGGACTAATGAAATGCTAATGAGATCGACATAATCCAGTGTGTCACTGCAGGCTCTCAGTCCTCCCCAGCCTGGTAAACAAAATAGCAACTCTTAATTTGCTTGAAGTGGATCCGTGAATTTAACAATGGAATTTAGAAAGCATAGAAAATGCCCCATGAACGTGGCAGGGACACTGAACCTTTGGGGTATTGAGATATTTCCTGGGGATGGAGGTAGGGACTCAGTTTTCCACCGGCCATGAGCTTGCTAGGATGGCTTTAGACTCAGCCAGATCCCCACAGGGATAAGCAGACGACCAGGTGGTTTCCACATGGTTTCTACTCAGATAACAACTTTGTTAGGAAGGAGACCTGACAGAAAACTGGGGATGGCTCATGTGTTTTTGTGGTAAGCACCAGTTTTAAAAAGGGAGGTTGCTTTAAGTGCTGGTACTGGGGGATGTGGGCTGGCTGCAAGACAAGGGCTTTTGCTTCTTGTCTGTCCAGCTCATCCCCCTTCTTAAGGCCCAACACTTCCCAGCCTACAGGGAACTTTCAGGCAAGAGTCTTTCCTTTCCAGAGTGACATAGCTCTGGGCCACAACAGCCTGTGTCATAAGACCAGAGAGCTAAGAAAGGCAGAAGTGGGTTGAAACTATTTTTAAAGCTCTGTGATCCAAAGATAATCTTTGTCTTATACAAGAGAGAACAAGTTTCAAGCTGTTCTGTTTTGCTTTGGGGTTCTTTTGCAGCCCTCAGTAGCCCACACTGCTCTGCAGGGATTAGTGGGACACGAGGCCGTGGCTGCCACTCATCCCCTTTTCAGTGAAAGGACTTGACTCCACAGAATAATAATTTAACTCAGATCGCTCCCAGTACAAAAACAGCCGAAGGCACTACAGGATATGTCCAAAATTACTCCTCAAGTTGTATCAGCTGATTTCTTTATTCACAGCTCCTAAAAAACACACTTCTATATAAACTGAACTTCAAGTCAGGTTTCAATGTTACTGTCCATCGCAGCTACATTTGCAAGTTTGGGACCTTATTATAAAGGATTTGTAACTAGTTCTAACCTGGATGATAATTCTTGCCCTAGCAGCTACTAAGACTACCCTGACCAACTTCCTTTGGGTCCTCCATTTATAGCATCAAATTATGAATTCCAAGTACTTGTTTCAGACAAATTGCTTCTTTCCCATAGGGAGAAGAAAAAAGCAAAGAGAGAAAATAAAAGCAGTCATCCAGCGCATCTTCAAAAATATTTTACCTTGACTCCACCTTGTTCTATGTTTTAATTTTTGTTCTTCCAAGAGAGAAGTTTCTTGCCCTTTCAACACATCTTTTCAATTATACATATATCACAATAATTTAGCATACATTTCTCTAATCTTTGATTAATGCCTTACCTTTCACTTAAATACCTATTAACATGAAACCATCACAGTAATTTTGATTGAATTCTCATATCACTGAAGTACTGTTAATGAAAACAAGATTAGCATTTGAAGCTTTCAAGAGATTATTACTGTAGTGTTTGGATTCTCTCCTCACAAGATAGACTCTCTAATTCTTTCAAGTGAGAGAAAAAGCGTAATTTCCTTCCCACCAGACTTCTACACTTTCTTAAGTACAGAATCCCAAGCAAAGTCAAGTGCAAAATTCACAAGTCAGGGATTCAGCATTTGGGTGAAAAGTGTGCCCAGGTCACTGTTGGACATTCTGCCCAGCACCTGTCCGACATGCTCACTAGCACTCCTTCATTATTCCTTCTTTTTTTTTTCCCAGTGGATATGTATGTTTCCATCAGAGCCTTGTCTTCTATCTATGCTTTAAAGAGTCTGGGGCAGGAATTACCTGTTATGGAAACACAAGTAACAACACTTTTTGTCTTCTAAAATTCCTCTTCTGAAAAAAATTTCACCTTTAGTTATGAAGTACCACATGAAAATCACATTGATTCTAAAATGTTCTTTTCAACAAAATTAGTCCTCTATAACGCCTTCAAAGATTTAGTTACCTACTATATTAAAAATAAGTTTCAAGTGTCAGAATTTTGTGACTGATGGTGCATTTGTGTTTATAGCAAACACTTTCAAGATCCACTGAAAATCTTAAAGGCAGCCCTGAGATTGGTGGGTGGCTACATTCTCAAAGTTCCTCTACCTTTGTTCTCACTTACACAAAATAAGAACAGTACTGACTTGACAGAACTACCATGCAAGACTTAAATCCATCAGTATTTATAAAATACTTCAGAACTCCAAAGTGAAGTAGACTTAAAATACCATTGTCTTAAGAAATTTTGATCTTTTCTTATCTCTTTCTAATATTCTCTCAGAACTAGAATGATGCAGTTTTAATCCTGAAAGACAATTTGTGCATAGAGTATTTTCTCATGACTCTGTTCTGCATTAGCACCTTTGTCCCATTCCTCATGAGTCATGTGGTCCACCTGGACACATAGGTAAGGGTTGGCATCACCTGCCCTAGATGTGCAAAAACAGAGATGAGGAATTCACGGGGAGCCATGTGGTGCTGCTTCTGGCAGTGCAGTGTCTGCATGAAGGAACTCAGATGCTTTTGCTTTGAATGCAAATTGGGTCAGCTGCTGAAGTCGTCCCCTGACACCACTGTGAGGCTTTGCCGCTGCTCCTCCCTCCTGCTGTGTAGATTCATCTCTTTCAGATGTCAGTGGGGGAGGACTATGTCTCAGACAGAGAAAAGGTCATCCTTATCCAACTCTTGCCCTTACTCTGATTGCCACTGACCCTGTTTTTTTGCTAAGTGTTAATGAGGACTGACCGGTGTTTTCCTTAGGGCAGGAAATTCCTGATATTCACAGCTGAGTGTGTGCTGTCCCTGTGCTTAGCCTTGTTCAGTACAGTTGATTATTTAATGTATTTACATGGCTTTGCTACTCTCTTTCCACTATTTAATGAAATTAAAATTACCTGGGGTTCAGTTTGTCCTCTGTATAATCTGACTTGTATCATGCAGTTAAAGAAGACTGCTCCTGTTTGCTGAAGTTGGCTTTGTCCAGTGTTAATTGGGATGTCCACTTCACTGTAGTCCTTGGCCTGAATAGTCTTGTGCATGTTGCCTACCAAAATAATGTGAATAGTTCTACTGAAGCAAAAGCTTAAGTTACACAAGATTATAATATAGTATTTGGGCTCTTTATAGATTATTAGAATGGTGTCTCATAGGACTATGACATCACTTAACTCCTCAGTTTTCTCATCTGTACCTCATACCTCATTTTATAAATTTGTTAATCAGTATCCATCCTACATGATCAACTTTTCAGTACTATCTCAGCAGTATTGTTAGAAGCTTTGTGCAGTAAAATGCAAATAAAATGTATGGGTCTTTAAATAGCATCATCATATTTAGTGGAAAATTAGATACTATAATAAGAAAAGCACCAGTCTAAATTTCACAATGATTCCACCAGTTTTAAAACTGAAATGCTGTTCTTTCCTCCAAGATTACACCTGGCTTGTGCAGAGTGGGGTAGCAAGGCAACTCCCCAAAACAGCTGAATGGTTAAATAAAGCATAAAGGCAGAGAACAGAAGAAAGCAGTTTGAGGAGAAATTGGTGAAGACAAAAAAAAGAAAAAAAGGCAATTTAGAAAGCAAACTTCAGTTTAGTTCAACTTCACTTAAGGGGAAAGAGGGGAAATAAACAATATGGCACTCATATAGACTTTTGTTAGATCAAAAAGCCTACATTCAAGGTTTATTTTCTAAGGTACTCTGTGGTAGATGAAAAGAGAGAGCTACCATTCCAGTGCAGATCATATATCTATGAAATGTATAAAATATCAATGTATAAAATATCACCCTTTAGCACTTTTTTCTCTGTCTCCTTCCATCAAAGGATCAAAAAGTATGTTCTAGTTTTTGTTACTCTTACAGTGATAACAGTGCAATCTTCTCCTTGCTAGGATTTCTCAGATTATTCTTACGACAAGTATTCATGTAGGGCACACCAGGACTGAACTGGGGAAGAACCAGATGTGAAAGGCACTAATGGGGATTTTTTATTTTTTTAGAAGGGTGGTGGATATAGTGGGTATTTATGACAAAGGTTAATATCCAGGTGTATGGTTTACAAAATATTTTCCACATGAAGTTTTTTCTTTTTTCCAGTTTCCAGTCCATTAACGTTATAAAACGTGAATGTTTTCACAAAACCTGTGGTATCTTCTTATTTGATCATTTTTTGCATCAGACTTCATTCAGGAAAATGCTACAGTAAACTACCTTTGCACCCTCCTAGTCTGTGGTTGCTCCATGAATATCTGGCATCATTTACATGAAGCCTAAGGAATTAAGTGTGGCCTAAGAGTCACTGGTTCTCTAATGTCAGCAGCGCTGTTTGAAGTCCTCTCAGCACAGGTGCTTCATCCTTGCCAAACCCCTGGCTCCCAGGATACAGTGGAAGTGTCTCACATTTTCCTGATTTTGTGCTGGAAGATTTGTTTCCCAGCAGAGTCTCTCCACACTTTCTGGAGCTCTGCAGGTGCTTCTCTCTGGATTAAAGACACTGAATCTAACCTGGAAGTGCTGAGTGCCTGGATGTCTCCCAAGAGGCATGCCTCTAGCTGGAGGTGAGACCCGCAAGCGCCAGCTCATGCCAGCACCACTTCTGCCTTTGATGCAAAATTACGGAAGGGTATTGATTTGCTGAGAATTCATGGAAAGTTGGTCCCTCAAACAGTTGCAGCAGTAAATGAGACAGACTCGGTGCTATTCTGCAATCACAGGACTCTTCAAGCCTCAGCTACTGTTCCCATGGGAGCCCAAAGCACAGCAGACGCCTGCAGGGTGACACCTGCCCTTCACCTTCAAGCGGGGTGGCTCTGTGAGAGGGAGACACAGCACGGCAGCCTCACTGGGCTCTTTCTGCTACTCTCACCAAAAGAGGGGAAATGAAAAATGCTGGATTTTGATGCCAAGCCCTCCATTTGAGAGGAGTTGAGCAGTGAGGGTGGCAAGATGGAAGAAGAAACAGCCCTGTGTGGTTTGGCAGTGACATAAATGGCCAGCACCGGCTCATGTGGCACATTTAAATTATTTTCTTCCCTGACACTCTATCTACTTTTAGATGTTTTAATTTCCTATAATCTTTACACAGCCACATGTGGGCAAGTAAACAGATTGTTCTGCATCAAACAGCTGTGCTGACTTATTGCACTGTTTATAAGAAAAGCTTGAACATGTTCTTGAATAAACGCAGGGACTGGACGTACCAGCAGATAGAAACAATCTCCCTTCAAACTAAAACATCCACCAGAGGCAGCAGCCCGGCCAGCAAGCAGTGTGGTTTGTGAAAGATTCCCTCCTCCTGGGTCAGGACTGTGCCTCAGCTGCACATGGCAAGAGAGCTGGAAGCAGCCGTCCCCAGGGTGGGAGGGGACGGACTCCTTCCCAGTAGGAGGATGCCCGGCTCCCTCCTTGCAGCACTGCTACCATCTCCCAGGAGCCTGATTCTACCAGGCAGAATCAGGTATTGCAGCAGGCCATGTCTCTCCAGGCAGATGGTTTCCAGCTTCTCACATACACAGCTTGCAGAGGCTGTCTCCTCCTTGTTTTTCCCTCCATTTCTGCCCTATCTCCTTGGCAAAGAAATGAACGTTTTCTTGGCTCAAACCTGTGCTATGGACCAGAGCAAAACCAGCCCATAACAGAAGATAAAATGAACACTTGAAATGCTGGAGCTCCCAAGTTCTTACAATAGTTTATACACCACAACTGAGGCCAGAGCTAATTAAAGGGTTTGGGGAAATGTCCTAAATTGCAGAGCAGGTAAAACTGGTTCTGAGCTTCGGGTGTCCTGGTAGTCAAGGTCACCCACCTGTTTACATAGCAATTCTGCCTTTTCCTGATGTAAGGTACAAACTCAAACACACTGTATTTCTATCAGTTTTTCTTTCTGCTTGTAAGGCATTTCATGGACCTCATATTTATTAAATTAAAAGCAGGAGAACTGAAAAGCCATTATCTACCCCATTGTGAACTATTGTGGAAAAATACATGGAAGAAATAAGCCTGTAGTGGAAATCCAAGGAGGTTATGGTCACAATCAAGTAATATTTTTTCTTAGTTTGATTTTTCTTGTCATTTTTGAGCTTACTTTCCTTTCCAATTCTCACATCTGAGCTTGAATCTTCCAAAATTTCCCTGAATTTCCACATCATGCTTCACTGAACATTTCTGCAAGGAGCCAAGCAACAAAATTACAATTGCATTTCTAATTATCTAATGTCACATGAGAGATCTCCTCCCTGTACTTATGTCTGCACCATGTCCTGACTGCCCTCACATGAAATGATGTCTAGAGAAAAGTACAGTTAGCCTTCCCTGATAGGTGAACTGGTTTTTGCAAAAAGAGTTTCAGGTTTCCCCTGTGTCTATTCATAGGCTAGCAAGTCAGGGATTTTAAAAACAAACTGGGCTGCAATAAAAATATACATATGTATGTATAGCTGTTTCTGCAAGGAACTGCCCAGGAATGACATGTTCAGCAAGTTTATACTGAGATTAAGCATTGTGGATAAATACCTATGCTGACCTAACCCAACAATGTTAGGTAGGAAGACATCTTTACGAAAAAAAATAAAGAGCAAGCAAGAAAAAAAAAAAAGGAAACAGGTGGCTTGTTCCAGGCTTGCCAAGAACATTTTGGAGCCTTGAGAAAATCCACTCCCCTGCTTGACTGAATGTTGTTTGTCTCCTCCACAGAGTGATTTCTGCTCTTTCCTACAACTTCCTTCTGCTGCCAGCAAATAACCTACTCTCTGCTCATTTTATCTCTTCCCTGGGGATAGGCCTTACCATTTGATTCTCCACACTTCCTCTTCTTTCCAGTTCTTCCAGATTTGCAGATGCCAAATGCTGATAGATGATTGCCCTCTGATCTTCTCTATCCTCCTCATTCTTCACTCCAACTAAATAAGTCAACCCTTCTCACTTTGGGGCTGAAAATGCTGCTGTTTCTGTGTGGTATATTGACAGTATTGGTGAACACAGATGCTCAGGACAATCACGAGCAGAGGTATGGTCTTCCTCAGCTCGCCTGTCCTCCTCCTTCATCACTGAAAACCAGTCCATCATTTACAGAAAAAAATAGACTTTCTTTTTACTTTAGTATGAGTACAAATGAGGTCCTAAGGCTTCAGCTAGTCTTCTGACTTCAATAAAAGCAGGATACTGGTTCTCATTCCTCATCCATGCTTTAGAAATCCGAATCCTTCTAAATAGGAGTATTACAGTGAATTACAGCATTGACAGATCTATTTACGCTTTTTCTTGCTCCGTACAGGATATTCCCCGAAATTCTTATGTTCTCCAAGAATTACCTGCATAAAATCTCTACCACACTTCTTCAGTACATAAATAGTGCTTTCATGTCTCTTTGTATGTCTTAAACATAAACAAACACGCATGCCCCAGACAACATCATACAGTGGGGTCAGTGCATCCAGGACACAGTAAACCCCAAAACACTTGCGCCATTCATTTCTGCATGTTCAGTACCTGTCCATTTGGGATTTCCAGATGTCTGGAGCCTAGCCAAAGCTACTCCTCCAACAGGGCTTCTTGACATCTGGAAATTCCAGACACATGGCCAAAGCCCATTATTTATATGGAAAGTATTTCTGGGGTGAAAAAGAGAACTTATGCAGAAACCCAAATGTATTTGTTCAACTCACTGAGAAACCCTAGACAAGGTGGTGATGCTCAGTGTAATGAAAAAGAGCATTAAAAAATGTCAGCTATCTCCTACTGAAAGACAATAGATGAGTGCCAAATTCCTCTTTGAACCTCTCAAATCCTGCTTCATATCTCATTTTGCCTTGGGTTTATTACACTTCCTTTCATTCCATCTAAACAGACACCCTCAGTAACTTCTTTTCTCTCCTCTTCACTGTGAAAACATTTCTGAGTACCACGTTATACAGTGGGTTTTCAAGCTCCCGTCTTTACTTCTCTCAGTATGTTCTGCACTAGTCCTGTTTTGTTGGCTTTTTCTTCTACATGGCTTTTTCTTCTACAGAGCTCCGTAACTCATGCTTCTCAAGGGACCTCTGGGCTACTTTTACTGGCACATCACTCCCTGAGTCACATGTGCACATACCTTTACAGCACTGCTGTATAAATGCTTGATATGAGCTGTGCATTTCTTTGTGAAACTGCAACTGATTGGACAATTGTTTCAAAACAAGACTAGGCCTACATTACTCCTACAGTTATTTTCTAGAGATAATAAACACACTCTGAACTGAGTTTAATTAATTCTAAAAACAGAGTGGTCAAATGGAACATTTGTGCTCAGAATATTTGGGATGACTGAATATGCATGAACACTTTGCTGTTACTGTGGGATGAATCTAAGTCCTGATTAATGGATATAACTTTTGTGGTCAGAATGATAAATAAGAGAGTAAGATTGCAGAGAAAACAATTTTAAAAAGCTATGGACACATGGGGAGAATATTTACATCCCGCAATCATCAACAGATTAACAGAATGCTGGGTGTGATTTTTGGTCTGATGGCTTGCAGTTAATTTTACATACTTGACCTATACATTAAAAATTAATCAAATAGAAAAAAAATATGTAGCTAGGTAAAATGAAAGTGGTATCAGATTTAGAAAAGTAGAAATTATTTCAGATCACAACCTTGTTAAGACCCATGCTTGGAGTTAAATGCCAGGAGTGGGTTATATTGCCAGCACTGAGGCAATATAGTACATAAAATGGTCTGTTCCCTGTTTCTGTGTTGTTGGATTTGAAGCTTTTGGCTTGTATGGTTTTTTTTTTCTTTTTCACAAAATAGTTCTTAAAGGCCCTTTTTGCATTTACTCCCTATGACAGCCATAATACTGCCCTTAAAATGGGTGCCTGATATCTTCAGCAGAAGGTAGCATTGAAATACAGAATACTTGTATTTATAAATAGGCCCCATTCATTACTGGTATAATCATCACACTCCAAACAAACGGGAGTTGAGGCTCAAGTTTTTATAGTATTAGGACTGAAAGGAACATGATTTTGAAGAAAGTCAATCTTCTTATGAAATATAAGTTAATGCTTTCTAGCTGATGGGTTGATGAAAATAAGAGATTTCAAAGTAGGTTTCAAAAGGATTTCAGATGGTTTGAAATAATGTTTAAAAAGGGGGGAAAAATCTATATTATCCAAGAGTACATGTAATCTGCAATTTAATGCATAATATCTGCTCTAACCCAGACACTACCTTGCCAGAATCTGACTCATTATTTTCTAAAAATGAATACTTCAAAAATCCTAAGTGCTATATGAAATCTGTAAGTAGTGTTTACATTTCAAGTGGCAAAATCTTCAGAAAGAAAAAACAGTTTCTCTTCAGACCTTTACTAAATCACACGCCTGACCATGTTAGGAAAGGAAAAACAATTGTGCCTGCATGATCCTAGTAAATGCATACGAGCTCCTTTACGGAAGCTCTCATTTTTTAGGAATCAAAAGCTTCCTTCTCAATCTACAGCTAAAATCCCATGTCCTTCTAATCTGTATTCACTTGAGAAAGCAGATGGGACTGTTAGAATGAGTAAGACATCGCTGGGCCAGAATTCTTTGACAGATTATAACATTTGAATACTCAGTTTGAATGATCTTTCAGTGTAACACACAGGTTGCAGAAGTGAAATGTATCCAGTTCTCAATGAAAAATTGTTCTGTATGGAAAGCAATTTTCTTTCCATTTAGAGCAAAAAGTAGAGATCAGATGGAAAACAATTTAATTGCTTGTTTGATAAATCCCAATTGCCACATTTGGTCGTTAGTTGTTGGGGCAAAGATGAACTTTTAATTGCAATTCTTGATGTGTAAACTTGTAATTTTATTTTCTGTAGAAGCCTACAGAACCTATATAATAAAGGAAAAGTTTAACCTGTTTTCTTATGGATGTTAAAATCTACTTGCAAAAACCTTTTCCTGAAGGCCATATCTTGTCTTCAACCTGGTTCAACCAGTTTGAAATGTTTTCCTCCCAAACTGCCTCTCTTTGCAGTTCTGTCACATCTGTCTCTGAAAAATGTCATGGGGTTGACAATGGAAGACCGTATTTCTTGTTGTTTGCTCTGTTGAGTCGTTTTGATCATGGCATTTGGAAGCAAAATGCTTCTTCTTTCCTCATAATTCTTTCATCTCGTATAATTTCTCAAGTTTTGTCTTTGGGTGCATCTCCATGACATAGTGCAGTGCCTTGGGAGTACATCCAAACTACCTTGGGCACCAAAAGCAGTACACATTAATACAGCATCCTGTCTAGGTTAATCAACCCAGCTGAGAGGATTTGTAAGTGGAGAATCACATTGATGCTGTAGCCCTTATTGCACCAGAATTAGGTTGCAGGATATTTCTGATCAAGAAAACAGCCTTGTCCTTCAACATCAGCAGTGTCAGAGGCTGCAAGGAGACAAAACCTTCAATATCTCAAGCAGCCAGAGGAGGATGAAGCTCTGAGAGACAGAAGACTTGCACAGCCCCTTTATCTGCCTTCTTCGTTGAGTCTGCTGCCACAGTTAGTTCCTGGCAAGGGCTGATGAGGACTGAAAGTAGATGTCTGAGAGGCATACTTCAAGAAAAAGAGTGTGTTCACAACACTTGTCTGGGGTTATGAAAATCAATCACAGAATCACAGAATATGCTGAGTTGGAAGGGACTCATAAGGGTTGTGGAGTCCATCTCCTGGCCCTGCACAGGACACCCCAAGAGTCACACCATGTGCTGAGAGCATTGTCCAAGTGCTTCTTGAACTCTGTCAGGCTGGTGCTGTGACCACTTCCCTGGGGAGCCTCTTCCAGTGTCCAACCACCCTCTGGGTGAAGAACCTTTTATTGATATCCAACCTAAACCTCCCCTGACACAACTTCAGGCCATTCCCTCAAATCTTATAATCTGTGAAAAACATCGGTGTCAGAAACCATTCACATTTTTTCAGAGATCATGTCTGAAGGATGCTTTTGAGTATAACAAATGCGAATCTTTTGTTGTTAATGGTAACTGCAGTGATTGTGCTGCTCTTGAAATCAAACAGTTCCAGCATGCTTCTACTTCTTTTGAGAGGCTACTCTTTTGGCTAATCTATCTCATGCTACTCCAAGAAGAAAAGAAAATGAACAAGCCTTTTACGGTATCTGGAAGTTCTCTCAGCACATTCAATGAGTACCAGACTGTCTATTTTCAACCTCGTACAGCACAAGAGGTTTCTCTTCCCTTGTTTCACTGAAAAAGGTTGTTGGTCACTCACAGTGATGAGCACCACTCTTAAGTCAGCCTATATTTGGGTACATTACATATCTTTGTTAAAGCCGCCTCTGATGCCAGGTGCATGATGAGAAGTTACCTGTCCTCAGGAGGAAAGCAATGCTTGTGATAGGTCCATTTTTCAGAATACACCTTGCTAAGACACACAGTGGTACTAAAGTGCCTGGACTGTAAAAAGTGAAAGCAAACAGGTACAGTAAGAAGGTAGGAAAGCGCTTGCTGAATTTTATGCTGATGTTTCCTTTCCTGACACTTAGAGCAGTGCAATTATCCTGTTGCTTTGAGAATGACAGGGAGCTCGACTCACACATTTTAAGTAAAATATTGTCTTTGACTTGTCTAAAACTTATTTAGGTGGAAATACAGGGGGGTTTTTAATGCCAGATTTCAATTTACTATGTTTAAAAAATTGCAAACAGTCTGATTTCAATCTGGAAGAATTTCAAAGTAAAAAAAATTCACCCAAAAAAGACAAGAACTTTGTTCAATATTTAAAAAATATTCTTAGTCTCTGTAATGGCTGATACGATACACACATGCAGCTGAAAATAGCCTGTAGACTCAGATTCATAATGTTCTCACACTATTATGGATGTCTACAAATGAAACTAATTCAATGGCTTCAATTTGTTCTCTGGAACCATAAATGGAATAATAAAAAAGAAAATATTCAGGTTATGTGAAAATCTTGTATGCAGGATTAGTTCCTGTAACATAGTTGGTCTAATGGATAAAGTTATGGAAGTGCATCTTTGCTGATAACAGATTAAAACCAGAAATCTTCTTTCACACAAACATCTATATGTATTGCTCCAACTCAAGACTTCAAACGACTGCAAAAGAAATTGCTTTATATTAAAAACATTAGGTTGCTGGGATACTCAAGAGTTGTAAAGGTGCTTTTGCAGCAAAGATAGGAAATTAAATAAAGTATGGTGATGTTTACTGCCAGTATGGCTATTGAACAAACTTCCATTTGCAGTAGGGACACTAAGTTGCACTCAAAATAGAATTTAATTAATAGAAGTCTTGTTAATTAACACCAGGGCTTTATTTGTCTGATAACATTTCTCCTTAAACAAATCATAATAGCTGTACCTTTCAGTGTCATTGGCTGGATTGGAATTGTTAGGCAGTGGGCACATGTTAACTGCAATTTTGTTTACATCAAAATTGTATCTGGCAAGAACTTGGTTTGAAGCTGACCAGGACCTTAGAAAGAGCATTGTAATCAACCCATGGATCTCTGCTCCAATGACCTGGTCTGGTCAAATCTAGAACAGACAGGCAGAACCATGCAAGATGAGCTGTTCGCCATACTATAAGCAACTGCAATTCTCTTTTAATTGTTTATTGTTGATTTGTTTAATTGCCTGGGATCAGACCTGGTGTGTCCTGGGAAGCTCTCAGAGCATTAATCTGGGCTCCAAAACCATATAATGGATACTGTTTAGGAAAATTTACCTTTTAAACATTTCCTGTAGCTCCCAGAAGTGTTTTCAAAATTGGCTTGCAGTTATAGCGTAGCTATGAAATATTGTCCAGAAGGTGAGTCAGCAGCATATGCATTTACAGATAATTTTTGAATGAACACAGCTATATTGCTTAGTGATTCATTGCCACGGTAGTTCAAACATTTATGTGGCCTAATCAGATGAACTCAAGATGAAGGCAAATGTCTTGCATTATAAATGGATTTGTTATCAGAAATATTTAGCAAGATCATAAAAAAGGCTTTAGAAATTTTCTTCCAGGTGTTTAAATATTTATCTAGCATTTCTTTGTAACTCTGGTGCAAATCTTTGTCATCCATATATTTATCCAGTCTTTTGTAGATTTGACACAGAACGAAATATACTATATAAATAAAGGATAAGAACGAGCAAGATATCTGACATTGCTGGTGGGTGGGCAACAGCTCCACTAACCACTGCTGGTCTTGAGCATCATGAGATTCTTATAGGTGAGCAAGACAGCAGTTCTATCTATGTGAATTAAGCAAGTCATGGAAACTCTGGGCTCTGAAAGAAGATGTCTCCACTAAATGCTTTTAACCCAGTAGTCATCTGTCCTGGATGGCGTCTTACTGTTTAGTCAAAGTAAAGGAGGACATTGTGTTCCAGACACTTGCAAAAGTGAATATAGAGTCAGAAATGGAGCCTTCAGCAGAGCTGAAGTTTCTTTGTGGAGGGGAAGCTTTGTGTTCAGTAGTGGTATAACCACTTCAGTCCCCACTGGGTGACAAGGGCTAATAGTAGGGCAATAGATGTGATGTGCAAAGTGTAAATAAGTGTTTTACAGAACTAAGGAAAGGAGATGTAGCAGGACTGCACTATATATAAAGTTAGGGGAAAGGAAGAAGACTGTAGTGGTTTTAGCAAAAAGCAGGGAGGAAGGACAGAGAAAAAATAAGAGAGGTGTAAAATGATGAGAAAGAAGAAAACACCAAAACTAGGGAGACAGATATTTTTATTTAATTTGATGTAACATAGAATAAGAAATTTCTTGTTATTTGCTATTTATTTACCCACACTCTATCTCCTTTACCTGAATCAATGTAATTTATAGCTAAATTTTCAAAAGGATCTTTGACATATAATTGACTTGGGATTAATCTGAATCTGACCAATTGAGAAAAAGAAGTATACTAGTTTTTGTGGGCTGTTTGCAATAGCTTTCATAGCCCATGTATTGGCTGCATGGCTAAGCTGGATGTACCCAAGGGAAGAGACTGAAAAAGGCTGCAAAGGACTGAAGCAAAACAGGTGAGCAGATAGATTAGTCTTGGGGAGGCTGCACAGGCAAAAACAGTTGGTGTAAACAGTTCTTAACCCAGGATGATTCCTGAAATGTATCAGGATTAGAAGATTAACAAAGTTACTAGCCAGCCTGCTGATATAGCTCTGCTCAGGAGTGAAATCCTTCATCAAATCATGACATTTAGAAAAGCTCCTAGAATTTATCTTCTGTCTCTAACATTTGGACACTTATTAAACAGGATTATCAGACAGGATCATCAGCATTCGGTTATACAGAGCAGTATTTTACAAAATTAAATCACTTCTATTCACAACAGATGAACTTGTGATGCTGGCTACCCAAATAAGCACTATTGAAGAGCCTAGGACAGACACATGGGCTCCAGCAGCTACATCTGAAATACTATATTATCAACCAGAATGGAAATAGCTTTTTAATGTACTCCTAGAAAGTGTCAAAAAGATCACATGCATCTGGAAATGTATTTTCTTTTGGTAACTACATATAAAACACTGCAGTCATTGCACGGGTGCGTAAGAAATGCTTGTTAAGATTGTTTTTTAATAACATGTATGTCAGGGGTTTTGGGGGAAGTAGATTCCTCCTGTCTGTGCTTCAGACCAGAATCCTCAGTGCAGATCCGACTGTCATAGAATGATTTCTGTTCACCCCTGCCATCTGTTTGATGTTTTGATATGATCACCCCGTGTGCATGTGTGTGCACACATGTGTGGAACAACCTTCTGGTCACACCCTTACCGTACTGGCTCCAGTCAGAGGTGTTCAGTGTACAGCTGTAAGAGGAAGCTGAAGGTGGAGGAAGGTTCACTTGCCCTGGGAGCCATTTGGAATCTGCTTTGTTGGACAGGTCTCTCTTAACGGTTTTTTTTTTTTAATTGTTGTCTTTTTTCTTTTCTCCTTTTTATTCAATTTTTCATGGACAGATGGAAGAAGAAAAGGTCTTACTATGAATAAATAAAGACTGTCTTCAATTGCTACATGGTGCAAGTTTTGCATTTTTAAGGTTTTGTGCAGGCTCCCAGGAACCACAGCCTACTATCAAACCTGCTCCTCTCATGACTTCTTCACAGTCTTGGGTGATATGAGCACAGATTTCCCGTGCCTCTGATGTGAGTGCCCCTGGGTAGTGTGAATAGCCTTGATTTAGAGTTGCCTTCTGGGAGGGCTTAAGTAGTTTCCTTACTACTTGTGGATTTCACACCCACAGTTCTGCGACTGGAGTTTGACAGACAACTCGCTGCACATTCAAATGTTCAGTGTAATTAATTCAGGCTGCAGTTTGTACTGTACCACATTTCTGTACATTCAGGTGCAGAGGACTACAGATACAAGTACCCTTCTAGGTGTTGCAAGGTACAGTAGATTATGCTTGTATAGAAATGTATCGTTAAGAATGAAAATCAGGGAATTTTTCCTGTATCGAGACACACGATGTCACATCTTCTACTGCCCTCTGCTCAGGCATAATGTGGTTCAGGTTGAACCAGGACTATTTCTATCATTCATGCTACTAACTAGAACTGATGGGAAAACAAGAGGAGCTTTTGCATTATATTTTAACTTCATGTTGAAAAAAACAGAAGCAGAAAATTATCCAAAGGCTAACACTTCTCAGTATGAGTTTTAATGCCAAAGTTTTGTTTTCCAACTAAATTCCAAGGTCATCTTGGGAAGGACAGACTGGCAAATGCCTTGGCTCATTTTCAGTAAGGTGTGATTGGCCCCTGCATTTGAGATCAGTACACACAAAATAGTTCGTGAACTTTGTTACATCCTGTCTTTAAAAGCTGGTTTCAAGGAATTGGGCAAAATAGTGAATTTGAGCATCTGATACTCTCATTTGCATGTACTTAAGTGGTGTACTTAATGTTTCATTCACCTGTGTGAATAAAAGGATGCCTAGGCCACACCCCAGTGAATGATTAGATTTTTATGGCATATTGATGATTTCAGTTAGAAATTAACATTTTAATACGAAAATCCAAAGTCTGAAATGAAACCTATCTCTTTTTTTGTGCTTATCCTGACAGATGTGGAGAAGTCTTCTAAAAAAATTATTTGAACATGCACAATATTGACCAAAGGTTTTGTACAATGTAAATCTCAGTGAAAACAATAATTTTCTGTGTGCCTGTATATTCCTAGTATATGTGCCTTATGTGCATATATTATTTTTGTCTTATGCACTTCATAGGTGTTGATCTTTAATAATTACAGTTCACCCAATAATTTACACATGCGAGACAGCAAAGGATTCAGTCAGGGTATTTGATGTCCTTGAAATAGAACAGATAAAGTTTAAAAAATTATAGTTTTTATACTGGCATTCCTTCATGCAGAAATTATTCCAGTCCTTCCTCTTCCTCCCCCTCTGTTCTTGGCTTATTTCTGTACAGTACTGTGAATGTAAAGTGACTATTGCAATATAAAGCCCCTTCTCAGCACTGCCAAAGGAATTTTCCAGCTAAATGCTACATAACCAGCATATGCAAAATGTAATGCACCCATCTGTGGGTGTAAGTCTGTTCAGTGTAGCCTAATATTGTCACCCAGACTGTACTTGGGCATGTATCACTTGCATGAGAGTTAGCAAGTAGTTCCAAATATTTGCTAAAGAGACATTAAATTACTTTCTCATAGCAAATTTTAGCAAACTGCTACTGATTTACAGTGTATGCAAGTTTACCTGTCATTAATTCTTTTCAAAAGAGGAAAATACTCCGTGTTCTGTTAGAGTGCAATTGGATAAGCCCTAATTTATGACTTAGGAAAAAAAGATTAGCCCACATTATAATGCACAAGACTAGATTCCACTCAATTATGCTGATATAGATCCACAGTCAATGAATTTTTTCCAAATTAATGCCGAACTGACTAAAATTCAAATGCTTCCCGTAATTTCTTTTGTCATCTCGAAGCAAAATGCGGAGTCTCTGGGTCTTTTTCTATCTCAGACAGCTTTTAAAGAGGGACTGAGGGGTAGGTAGGCAAAGATGAATGGTACATTTCTACAGGGATTTTTATTCTAAGAAGGCAAAATTTTTAGATCCCTATCTATCAGTGTGGAAATACTGCATTTCTACAGTTTTTGACAGGGAACAGCCAAAAGTCATGCACCAATCCTCTTACTTTGCAAAAGAGACCTGAGCAGAGAACTACAGACACGCTTGCCAGGCTGGGGGTGTTCCCAGCGGGCACAGAGCATCCTGTCAACTCACTCAGCTGTTTCCCACTGGTAAATACATATGCTTGGCCTTTTCCAGGTGCAATTATGCAGTATCATCACTACTCTTTCTTTCACATACCTAAAGCTGATCTGATACCAAAGGCTGCTGATTCCAGGCCTTTTTCCAGACACTCATCCATTAATTCGATGTTTGCCACATTTCTCTAAAGAAGTAACCCTTCAGCTTCCCATTAATTTTTTTCTAAATCAACTATAAACAATAAAAAATAGGTGGTATTTCGATTGTCTTTCTTCAGTATGATGAGATATTTAGTCCTGAAAAACTGAAAAGTAGTTTTAGACAGAAGTGCTATATTGCCTTTATTATGAAGAGTTAAATTACATTCTGCTGCCTAAGGAGAAGAATTTGAAAAATGGGAAAATATCTCCTAAGAATATTTTAAATTTAATTATCCTTTAAATGTGTATTTTATCAAAGTTTATCTGTTTGGAAGGTCTTTTTCAATATCAAGCATACTTCTGCAATCCATACCAAAGAGTGTATGAGCACATTTTAGAGCTCTCAAGAGCCTTTGCTATGTAGTCAGTATAGCTGGAACAAAATTAATGCCATGCTTGAAGCTACGTGTTTCAGTCTTTCTCAGTTATACATTTTTTTGGGAAAAAAGGAGCCTTTAGAAGAGACTTTTACAGCATATCTAAATTACATCAAATGAATGCTCAGACTGGCTGCTTTCTTCATGGCAATCATGCATTACTTTATCAGGCAGTCATATGAATTTTAACTTCTATTGTTCACAGTTTTCTGAGGTGAGCTCATTCGGAGTTGAGGTTAGAAGTACAATCACATCAAATTGCTTTGAAAAATCTGGTCAAAACTTTCTGAAATGATTATTGCTGAGAAAACTTGAGGGCAGTCAGTTCGGTTCCTCTTCCATTCTCTGTGTGCTGTGAAGGAGAGAAGTCTCATGCCTTACAACCAAAACCACTGGGTCAGATGCTGTCACTGTGAGATATCAAGCATAGATGTAACATGCCTCAAATGGTGAGACTGTGTGCCAGCTCTTGAAACGGATGGACTTCCGCATTTTTCATGGAAATAGAAGAATGATATCACCTACCTCCATCTCCTTATGCTGTTTGCATTAATGCTCACAACAGCCTTCCTCCTTCATGGAAAGAAAGTACATTTAGAAGTAAAACCAATAGGAATAGGTAGCTGTTCCAGGGTGCTCATTTGTTCAAGTTTCTTAGACTGATCTTTAAAACATGCTTCATCTTCACCTTGAGAGATCTGACATTTGTTAAGACTTCTTCCCTTCTGCTGTCTTAAATTGAAAATCATTTCGAGTGCACTGATACTGATGAAAAGACTCTGAAACACAAAGTTCAAACTAAAACTAGGAATGACATAAGAAATTTACATTCTATAAAAAAATTATACCACTTCAGTTTTATCCATTTTGATCATATACTTATTTCTGCAAGTTTGGGGTTTTCTTAGTAAATTCTACTTGTTGTGGTTTTGGAATGGTAAAATGATGTGTTGTTTAGCTTCAGAGATATGCAGCTGTGCCTGTACACAGACCAGATGCTTTGTAGATTAGAAAATGTTGCCTAAGCAGTGATTGGGAAGATATTTATAACATGCGCAACCAGTTACTGGCATCAGAACACACTCCCTTTAACTCAGCATGTTTTCTCTGTTATTAAATGTGATTCTTCCTAGAAATACTGCCTAGATTTACTCCAGAACATAAACTATCTTGGTAACAGGTCAGTGGTCGTTCTGCTCACTGACATGGAGTACAGCTGTATTTTCCCAAAGAAGCTGTTGTCACTGATTCAGAATGGCATTCACCTGACATCTGCACCTTAGGAGTTCATGTTTCTATTAATATCCTGAAATTAACATTGCAGGGATGCAAATAGAGAGTCCCAGGTTCAGACTATTTTCCAAGCAGAAAACTGATAGATAGCTTAGGGAGTTTTAAGACTTATGACCTTTTCTAAACAGGCAATTAGTGTTTTGTTGCTGCATATTTAGAATCTCTTATTTGAGCTTTTTTTAGGATTTTGTCTTCCAGCTGAAAGAAAGGACTGCAAACAGTAAAAAAGTGGGAGAAGGTATTTTGGCTTTTATTTGTGAAACACTTGATTTCTTTTAATTTTAGTTTTCTATCTGAATTATAGTTTGCAAACCGTAAAGCAATCAATATTATAGTATGTGCTTAAGCATGAAAGCTGCTTATTTAGCAGTGTCATGGTTTGACACTGGCCCAATGCCAGGCACCCACGAGAGTCGCTGGCTCACCCTCCCCTACCCCAGCTGGGCAAACGGAGGGAGCAGAGGAGAAAGGGTTAATGAAGGCTTCATGAGTGAGATAAGGAGAGCGGGAGAAAATATTTCAAGGGCAAAACAGGCTCAATCTTAATTACTAAGTGAAATTTATTACTAACAGAATCAGAGTAAGATAATGAGAAGTAAAATAAGCCCTTAAAACACCTTCTGCCCCCCAGGCCCTCCCTCCTTCCCACCGACAACACAGGGAGGCAGGACAGGGGGGTTTTTGGTCAGTCCATCACCAAGATTTTCTTCCGCTGCTCCAGGAGAAGAGTCCTTCACTCTGAGGCTGTGGGGTCCCTCCCANCTGCTTCACCATGGTCTGCACCACGGCCCGCAGAGGAATCTCGGCTCTGGTGCCTGGAGCACCTCCTCCCCCTCCTTCTCCCCTGACCTTGGTGTCGCCATGTTGTTCCCTCACATATTCTCACCTCCTCCTCTTCTCTGACTAGAAGCAAAAACTCGATGACTTTGTTTTGATTTTCTTCTTAAATATGTCACCACAGAGACATTACCAGCCTCTCTCATTGGCCCAGCCCTGGCCAGCAGCGTGTCCATCTTCAGAGCCATCAGCCACTGGCTCTGCCAGACATGGTGGGAAGCTTCCAACAGCTTCTCACAGGAGCCACCTCTGCAGCCCCCCTACTACTCAAAACCAGGCCGTGCCAAACAAAGACAAGCAAATAAAATGGTCTTAACTTGTTGCTGATGCTAAATCAAAGCAATTGACAGTTTATCTATGAGAGCATCAGGAAGAAAAACTTCATTGTTTTCAATCATTAGATTGCAGGGTTTTACATTAATTTTAGCCATTATGACCAAGTTTTTCCAGAGTATACCAGCAGGATAAGCACAAAATTTTCTCTCCCAACAATAATCAATTGCTGATGCAGACAGGGGAATGTCACACAGCCGCATTTTCTGTCTTCATCTTGTGAAATCAGGGCAAAGTTTTGGCCACATATGTCTGTGGTAACAGAAGGAAAGCACATGTTTCATACCGAAGTATAATGCCTTCACTACAAGACAGGTTGCAATAACAGAGAAGTTACTCTGATAATCTGGTTGTGCCAGCAATTTCCTACAGCATTAGAGAAGGAATTAGGCGAGAAAACATGGAAATGCACCCTCATTCCTTCTCCATCTCTTTTTCTTGAACTCCTGTTAAAATTTCACTTCAAAGCAAAGCAGACTGGAGGATGTAGAAAACCCACCAGGGATTTTATTTTCCGTACTAAACTGTACCGCTCCTAATCTCTTCACAGTCTGGTGATTGATAAGCCTTCACTGATATCAGTCAGTGATGTTTAATGGGGCATATAGCTGACCAAGTGATCTGTGAAGCTCTCCCTCTGTGGTTTCCAGCTGGGAAGAAATTCTTGTCAACCTCAAGCTACTATCTCAGTTTGCAGATTAATTTCATTTGGACTGCTGTCACACCACATTAGCTCTCTGAACATTTCTGATGGTAGCAAAACACAGATTTGTGGCATAAAAATGACATAGGAAGATATGGATTTTGTGTTATTCAGTGACTCAAATATAATCATTGCATAAGAAAATGTAATTCCCCCAAACTGCCTAACTGGTAGCTTTAAACCAGGCTCTTAAAGCACAGGTCTTTCTGCAAGAGACAGTGGGTGATCTGATTGCCAGCAGCTGCTCTGGTCTGAACTCAGCTGTGGTGGTGGGAAAAGTGGAAGGACCACTTATCCCTGGTTCACTTAGCACTGCTCCTCTATGGGAAATTACTGTCCATCAGACTTGGTGGCTGGATTGCTTGTTTTCTTCTTGCTGTGTGAACTGCTTCTTGTGTAAACTGCACCTTTATTTGCTTCAATCAAAATAAATTTGCTTAAACAGTTTACAAAGTAAGCTTTACTAACCTGGTTCTTTGCACAGTTATGACATGAAACTCAGGTCTGAGGAGATCACAATCCTGCGGTCAAGATCAGCCAGGTGTGGCAAAAAGGAGTGATAGACAAACTCCCCCTTGGTTGTGATAGGCTATTCCCCTGTCTGCATCAGCAATTGATTATTGTTGGGAGAGAAAATTTTGTGCTTATCCTGCTGGTATACTCTGGAAAAAAGAAACAAACAAAAAATTTTCTAAAATGTCACTGAAATCAGCAGAAACTACATGTACAACAATTTGGGTGAGGAAGAAGATGCTGTTTTCAGATGAAGATGTACCTTTTGTTTTGTTTTGTTTTGCACTTTAATAAGACGCTATTACTTATGATCAGGGGTTTTGCTCAGCTTTTCCATGGAACAGAGTGTTTAGTTGCATCTCACTCTTTGCAGTAGAAGACTGGAGTGAAAATAACACCACTTTCCAAACACAGTTTTTTACCACTTCTTTTTCTCTGTGAAGCTGCCTCCCCCTGTTCTGGCACTTTTCTGCCAGTGAAATCATTTTTGTTCTATTCCAAAAGCACTGATGCAATAGGGCAATAGGAAATATGTAGGGCAAGTGGCATTTCCCTCACTGAGACCTTTCTTAAAATGTCTGTTGGTTTCTTCTGTCTCCCCACAGTGCTAAGGAGGGTCTGTTTTGCGGTAGAGCCTGTCTCAGTGTCATTTCAGTTTCTTGATGTACCTTATGATGCCTTGACCCTTGTGTCAGACTTACAGTCATGGTTTACTATCTTCCTTTTAATTTTACTTCATTCCTTTTCAAGTATCTTCTTCAAGAGTCTTTACATTGCAATTACTAAAATTCAATACATATTAACCAAACAAGATCTTTTCTCTGCAACAAGTACTGCTGTGGAGTTCAAAGCTTCGGTTTACATTAAAGGCAATTTTTCAGACAGCTATTTTGGTCTCCAAAGTCATCAGATGGAATAATTGGTGAGAATTTGCATGAGACTCTCAATTGCTTGTTCCTCCTTTCAGCTCTGCCTGTAGCTCTGCTTATTTCACCATGTTACTCCAGGTTTACACATCAGGTTCAAGGGAATTCAATAGGAGCTGTCCTTCCATGTATAAAGCCAAACATGCTGAAAAAAAAGATGGTAGATATTATAGTGTGGCCAGTTAAGGTTACTAAATGCTCTGTACTTTCAAATACCTACCCTACATCCTAAGGGAAATGGGCAGGAAGATATTCAGAGGTGTAGTAACCAGAGGATGTACATAGCTAGACGTCCTTTTGCCATATTTGTGCAGAGAGCCACTTACAGCTTGAAAGTTCTGAGCTGCATAAATCCTGCTCCACAGGTTAGCCACAGCTGGGTTCACAAACAGGCTCAGCTCTGATTCAAAATTTCTAACAAAAAGGGGGAGGTTCTGGGTACTGAGGCCAGCATCAGGGAGACAGGAAAGGTAGGTTGTAGTTCCTGATCTGGTGAAGAGGTAGTTACATAAAATAAGCTTCATAGGGCGGGACTGACAGCCCAAACTAGTTTTGGACAGTATATCAATGCCATAGAAAGAAATGTCTGCTGATAATAAATGTATTCTATCATGCTGTGATACTGAACTGTCAGCAAGGCCAGTTGGAAGCCCTGTGCTGGGGGGCCAGCCCAGTCCTGCGCTTCCCAAACCCGCTGGATCCTGACCTCAGCCCTCTTGTTTTTCCAGGTAGTGCTGCTGCACAGAGTACAGGACTCTCTTCCTGCATCCACAGTGTCAGGAGTCTAGAAAACATCGTTCAGTTTAAAAATCTCTTGCCTTTGAGGGGGGGAGGAGGGAAGAGTTTCCTAGCAAAAAATCCACAGAATCAGATCCCAGCTCCACAGCAAGAATGTAGCAGTGGGAGAGCAGTGGGGATTGAAAAGTAAAAAAAACCCTCTAAAACATGACTCACATAAATCTACAAGTACTGCAATACCTGGTGATGTTATGACATGATAGATTTGTTTTCAATTTCAGTACTGTCACGTCCAATTAGGTTTGATCCAAATTAAATCTAGTTATGCAGAAGAAGGATTTAAATTTATTTTCTCTAGTGTAGATAAAAGCTATTACCTACAGACGACAGAACACGGGAAGAATGGCGCTGAATCCATTGCCTGATGCTCTCACACTTAATCCTAGAGGTAGGTTCCTGGCAGTGAATCCTGAGGGGAATGGAAATCTCCAACTCTTGGAAAAACAGTGCTGAGTCTGTTCCCCTCTTGCCAATACTTTTCCTTGGTTAGCTAATGATGTTCTTTGCTCTGTTTGTGATGGGCCAGGTACTAAATGGCAGAGTATTTAAAAAGCAGATGCTACAAATTACATCCTAAGTCCTCCTAGGAAACTAATTCCCATGTTCAGGTTCTCATCTTGAAAGATGAGATAACTACTCCCTCCCACCTTGCGTGGATATTAAAGAAATACATTCAGGTCTAAGAGGAACTCAGATACCATAGTGAGGGGAAATGCAGCTTACAGAGGATAATTCCACCTTTAGATGAGGCTGTGGAGTGCAGTAAATGACATTTGGTTATCTGCATGCTGAAAAACAAGAAGAAAGCAAATATTAAATAGCTGCTAGCTGCATGAAAATCTTGTGCTGAATGAGAAGGAGGTTTAAAAAAAAGGTACATCATAAAAGTGTGTCATAGTTTGTAGGCATACAGTGAAATAATTAAGGTTGTACAGGCTTCCCCTAAATGTCAAATGCTTGCTTTTTTAAATTCTAAATTTTGTTCTGCTATGTACAGTGTTCTTCTTTGAAAAGGAAATAATGTATTTCCTGAGAGAGTTTTTCTTCACCTTGTCCTAAGAAAACTTCCTTGTATAAAATTAAACCCGAATTAATCCTTTCAAAGGGATGCGCAGATTTATTTCATTCTCTTTTTCTCCATGTGGGCCACCTTTCTCCAGGACAGTCCTGCATGGACAGGTCCCTGCTGGAGTTCTGTGGTTCACACTATGCTCCCCTGGGTCACCAGGCTACTCCGTCCCCTACCCCTGATACCTGCCCATAATTTGTCTGATGTCTGGGAACACCCACATGTTCCTGTGGGGTGGCTTCTCCATCATCCCTGCGCAGGGGTGTGAAGAGCCCAGCTGTCTTTGGTGGGTGCTTGGTGCTTCCCCTGCACATCTGCAAGCAGCAGCTGGTTGGCGCAGATTGGAGCAGTTTTTGCTGGGTGGAGGTGTTGTTCGCTTACCCACAGACACTGAGCAGGCAGAAAAGTGTTAAACACACACATCTGCTCATCTGCATCCTGCCTGCCTTTCTGAGAGCTTGGATGGATGTCCAGCTGTCTCAAGCACACACAGCAAGTCTCAGTTCACTCTCCATTCCTGCTGAAAGTGCTACATGTACACTTGGGATTTATACATATATGTATGCATAATATTATACCTTCCCAAATTACTGCAGCTTGCTCACTTCCTTTTTCTCTTTTGTTGACATATTATATTGTTTTTTCAGGATGGCATTTGTCTGAACAGAGATTTGACCTCAGCCTGCAAACCTCACAGCAAGCAAGTAGGTGTTTTCTTGATAACTAGCTCTCTTCTTGCTCCCTGAAGGACCCTCATTTCTGTTGCTCATCCCTCTGACCCATAACTGGCAGCCTCAGAGAAGAAACCAGCAGGTACAGTGAAATGCTTTGCAAAACTCACCAAGCCTCTCCAGTGTGGGCAGACTCCATAATGCAGAGCAAGTACAAGTCTCAGTTTCTTTCTGTAGTTATATTACCTACCCAAATTCTTTTGCATTACCATCTTGCATCAGCATATCCAGGCTCTGACCTTTGTCAACTTTAATTTGCATTTTGAAGAGCTTAGTGTGGATCTCTTTGAGGTTGTCATGCTGAGATAGGAGGACTTAAGAGATGACTCCTGCTGCAACAGGCAGCATTAGGAACAGTGCTGGCTAACTGCCCTGGCAAACTGAGTGAAAAGAGAAGCTGTTTGAGAGCGAAAGAAGAAGAGACAGATAATTTTATATGTCCTTCCTGTGTGCACATTGACCTTCTGTTTCCCACTGAAGAGCAGAAGCTTGGAAATCTTATAATAACCTTATATAATTAACCTGTCTTTCTATGAATTTCATTTTCAAGTGTGACAGCAAACAGAAAACAAGTGATAATCTGGCTTCTGTAGCAGATACATCAAAGCAGCTCTTATTTTTTTCCTTGAAACACATTGAAAAAAAGCTTCCAGAAGCAACATCAAGATAAGAAGTTAGTGCACCATAATCTGTGTGCTGACAGGGTGATGCCAGCTTCTCCTGTCCCAGTGGAATTATTAAAAATGTATCATTTTAGATGGACCAAAAAAAAGGGGGATCAAAGGAGACCTGTACTTTGAGAAGTTTCCCACACTAGCTCTAAGAATTCTTTTATATCACTAAGTCCAGATCTGTTTTATATCAAGCCTAACCATTATATCTGGATTTTGTACAACCCTGAAACACTAGCCAGAGTAGGATGGCTGTGTGGTTCCTGTATTTGGCAAAAGTTGCTCATCTTCCTTGTGTGGAACAGTTCATAATTAGTAAAAATGTGTAGTTTACTAAGTCTGCTGTTTCTTATGGCCTCGGGTGTAACTGGAAAACATGGGCAGCTCCATTTTGCAGATGATATGAAGAAATTATGCTTTAAAATTAAAAGAAAAGTGATAATACAAAACATTTAGCTCCAGGCCCTCTGACTAAACCAGCCTTATATTTTTTATGTAGGACAACAGGCTGCTATAACATGGTCAGCTGGCTTTTTAGCACCTAACATACTGTGTTCAGAGCATGGAGATGGAGCACTCTTCTTCATACCTTTCCCAATGTGCCATTTACCCTGTCAGTCCTGAAAGCTGAAAAGGCCAAGAGCAGCAATGACTTTAACAACATCAGTGTATAGAAATCAGTGAGCATTGACAAAAATAGACTTGAGCATTATCACATCTGAAAGTGTCTCATGGCATTAAAAAGTTGGGTTAACCACAGGACATATGAATCAATAGACTGCCAGATGCATAAGTTTAGTTTTAAATCTTCAGTAACTTTCTGAAATAATGTCTTGTCTTTTTGTTACTACTCGATTTTCCAATTTCAGAAGTTTCCTCCTGCTCTCTTTATTCAGGCATATACTCTTTGAATTCTTCAAAAGGAGGAAAACATTTTTGGTTGTGAGACAGAGAAAACATCGTATCTCTCTTCTTCTACCAGGATAATGGCATGTAGCATCCTTCAAAGCCAACTCAGTTCAAAGGAGGATATGACTTTGGTTTTGATTTTTAATGTAAATATTCTTCCAGAAGTGCCTATAGGTAGGGGGTAATGATTTTCCTCACACTTCTGTCATGAATTAGCAGAGAGTTAATAAAGCTTTAAAGAGGCATATCTAACGATCTTTAACAACAGGTGGTAAAACTCCCTTACCCAGTTTACCCAATACTAGCTGTAAATGAGGGTCCCTCAGGAGAACCAGCCACAGAATGCCTCTCTTCTTTTAATAATACCAACCTCTGTTTCTATGGAAACAGCACATCGTGTTTGCTGCTAGCGAGGCATGTGTTTAGCCCCTTTTAAAATAAATTGTGTTCTCTTTGCATTGTTTTTCAGGCTGAAAAAAAGCACTCAGCTTCCAACACACCAAATTATTAATGCCTCTCCTTCCCCTCTAATTAAAAAAAAATACATTGGATGTATATCCTTTAGCTGCTAATTATTGTAACAAATAGTGGCCTTTTTGTAGGTTTCCACTTCTATGAAGAATGGATATCTCACTGCATTATGGCAGGGCATTGGAAATTTTGGAATTGTGGCTAAAAAGAAATGTTAACCTCCTAAAGATGGTAACGGGCTGGCTCCGTTAAGCGCATGCTCCCCTGCATGCTTTTCCATATGTTGGAGTTTGGTAATTTGCACCAATGCACTTTGGAAATGCTTGCTCTTCATATCACTGGGTACTTAAAGATGCTGAAAGGCCATCTGTCAAATACCTGGGGTGCCTCATACAAGAGCACGTAGTCACCTCTTCTTGTACTGGGCCAGTGGTTCTTCAGCCTGAGTCCCTACAGAAATTAATGGGGTTTTCCTCCCCTTCTGTAGATGTGAAACAGCACTGAGTAATTAGATTGCAAATAAAATTAGATGTTAAAAGCTGCAACTTATCTGCTTCATTGATGGGTGCTTAGGTCATACTGAAACAATTTTATAAGCTGATGAGTTTACCATGGAAGCTGGTTTTATAGCTTTCCATATCTTTAGCAGTGAAAATAGACTGGTCCGTTGCAAGCTGTGATGGAATGAAGATTTACAGAGCTTGGAGAGTCAAAAGGATGGCATTATAGGGTTGTCAGAGTAACAGGGCTTGGGAATCCGCACTGTTTGTGTTTAAAGGGAGAAGTCAGCTGGAGGCAGACATCTGAGACATGTTGGATTGATTTGCAGCTTTAAAGCAAATTGTGTTTGGGGAGAGAAGAATGGAACTCTGGCTTGTATCTGTTTTTCAGATTATATAATGAAAAGATATTTTCTTAAAAAATGGCATGAACACAGCCCCACTTCAGCAGTAGCAGCAGTTTAAAACACCTAGTGAAGCACAGCCTCACCTTTGCAGTAGATCATTAAGAGGGAAAGCTTGCGTCATGAAAGAAATCGAAGCAATCCAGGCTAATCAAGTTAAAAATTTAAAAATGAAAGAGTTTTTGAGGTTTAAAGAAAGATATATTTTTTACACCACCAGGCATATTTTATACACCACTTCATATGGTATCTGAATACCACTTCTTGAAAAATAGGAGAGATTTGATCCTACCTTTTTCAGTCAGTACGATACCCTTCTTGACTGGGGCTTTCTTCAGTGCTTGTGAGCCAAGTATAAAAGGGCAATTTGCGTACCAAATGTAAAAACCAGCGTTGTGGTGAATACAGGTTGGGATGAGAGAAAAAACTTCAGATGCTGTAGAGCATTGCCAAGAATTAAGAATTTGTAAATCTATAAATTAACTCTCTTGATTCACAATCCAAACATGGCTGATAGCAAACTAAATGTCTCTGTCTTTCCTTTGCAGAAAATAGAAGTTTTACAGTGCTGGGAAGCTTTTGATACTTCTATTTTTCCAGTTCTTCTCAGCTATTCTTTGTAATTCATTATTTCAATGGAATTCCTTGCCTGTTAGTTAAATAATACAGCTCTTTAGCCAATTTGTGAAGATCTGCAATTTCCTGTGTGCCCCTATTGTGTTAAATTGTACTTTATCTCTTACTGCTGTAGCATTGCCAATTCTCTGTTGATCAATATGGTGCACTGTCATTTAAAGGGAATATTTTGCTGGAGCTGAAAAGGTTTTGTACAAGACACAGTAATTTTCTTTTGAGGTGAATCATCTTTTCCTCTGCCTTGTTCTACACTATTTCTCTGGGTCTTCAGCTTATAAAGAGCTTTCTTAATATCAGCTTTTAAAGATATGCAAGACCTATCTCTGTTACAGCTGAAATGGATTAAATGGTTAGAGATATAACAAACTTTTTAAAATAAATTCCTCATAGCTATTTTAACCCTTAATTCCATATAATCCAAGATACTTCTAGAAGAAATTTTTGTCTATAATAACTTTTTAGTCTATAATAATAGGGTTTTAGGCCTCTCCATTTTCAGTTTCTGTTTGAATAAAAGCATTTTCTATATTCATTTAGTCATTTGTATGTAATTCTGTACTGGGGAATACAGACAATCAAATACCTCTTTTTGATCTGCCCTGCTCTCTTATCATTTTTTTTCCCAATTTTTTGTATCATAGAATGCTGAGAAAGTTGTGTGACTTTTCTAACACAGCTACAGCTGTCTGAATGTTGTTTCTAAATTTTAGTGAACTGACAGTTTCTCTGCTGGTACCCGCGGTGTCAAAGAGCGCTCTCCTACTTGCTCTTTCCTCTCAACACGTGTTTAAAAAGTCAGAACTGGATGCTGAAGGAGAAAGTACAATTAAAAATGCTTTTCTTTCATCAGCAACAATCAGAGTAAAATACTTACCTCCAGCTGTTGAAAAAGATAAGCCTCTGAATGAACTTTTTTTGAACTAAAGAGGAAATACGGTTTTAGAAATGTCATGGGGAATTACTGTAGACTGTAGTTGTTAAATTATTTCTTCCAGTTGTTTCTTAACAAATTGAAAAGGCTGGCATGTGGGTTCTGATATACATTCAAAACTACTTGAAGTTTCGCTAAGTCATTGCTTTTAATGCTAAGAGGTACTATGATTATGTTGATCTTCTATTTAAGGTAAACCAGCAAGATGCATCTCTTAAATACAAATTCATGCTGAAACCCATCAGGTCTGTTCATTTGAGTTCCTCAGTCTTTCTTCTGTGATTAAAATCAGTATTACTTATTTACTGTCAAGAATTTCTTTTCACACTTAAGATCCTCTTTATTTTCTGAAATATCTACAATTCGTGTGATATGATATGATATGATATGATATGATATGATATGATATGATATGATGTGATGTGATATGATACGATGGTGTTTGGTTATACTCAGACTTGGATTTTTATTTATTTAATTTTCCACCAGTAATCGTGGTAATAGATGTTTGTCCCATCATAGGCTGTGGCACAGCTGAGAACCTGAAATGAGTTTAGAAACTGGAATCCTCAGTGATCAAATGTGGTTCCAATACATAGTTCAGCAAGAAAAAAGATATTTCTGTATCTATATTTGCCAAAGAAGATACGGAAAAAGGGTCTTTTTATTACTTGCAGCATTAAAATGTGATGAATGGTGCACCCCAAAATATAAAGGGCAGCTTTATATCCCATGCACACTGGGGCATATGTGTATGTGTGTGTCTATGTGTGTGTATGTCCTAACCTTCTAATCACAGGCTCTGACACTTTGAGCTTCCATCTTCTGCATCCCAGCTTCCAGGGCAGGCAGAATGGAAACCAAGAATGATACCAAATTGTAACTGTAGGTATTTGTGTAGGGAGATGTAGAATTTCTTTGCATTGAAATTCAGCCACTGACATTTTCCTGTGAATCAAAGTCTGTAATCTAAATTCAGAAGAAATAATTTGTAGATGATGTGCTTTTACTGTTTATTCAAACATTCACTCATTATATTTGTCCTCTGATTTGTCTAGCTTACCTCTTTCAAATCTCTGGTTTCATCCTGACAAGATTTTAAAATTCATTTTCTTCTTCTGCTGACCTGTGCAAATACTCATAAAAGTACAATGAGTCTGGAATGCCAATTCTGTCTGAACAGCTTCTTAAAGAGAGACTGAAACAAACCACTCTGGTTTTCTTTTAAGCTGTTACACTGATGTTAGCAACCAGATCTCTGTTGTGCCCTTAATTATTATTCTCTACCACTGTTCATCAGCATAATTGCATCAATCTTCCTTTCTCAGCTCATGCAAAAAGAATATCGGAAAATAAGAAATTTTAATTGTCACTTACACATCACAGACTTGCCAGAGACTCTGTTTTGCAGTAAGGGATTGAGATTATGCTAGTTAAGTGATTGCTAGGATAAATTGGCAGGATATCTGTTTTTAAAGATAGGATGCTCATGTATTAGCACCAGAGACTGTTAAAACACAGGGAAAAGTGAGAACCCAGGTATGCTCTTCAACATACAGAACATACTGCTTTGCAGAGTTGGCTCTGCTGCTCCTTTTGCCATCCCAAAAGAACTGCAGAAAATGCTCCTTATACAGGGAGCATTTCAACCTTGCAACTTTCTCTAAATGCATAATTTCAAAACCGTAGATTTATTTTAGCACAGATTTCCTGTGGGAATACAAAGCTGGAACCGACTTCCTGATTCACTGATGTCATCCTCTGCTTTGTCTGCAGTATCAGGCAGTCTCATTACACACACCTTTAACAAATGTTTTGGTGCCATCTTAAAGCTAGATGCACTTAGATATTCTGTGCATTAAGACAATATCCCAAAACGGTTCTTGCGCTAAAACCCCAGAATTTCTCAGTTTAACAAAGTAAAAGCATTTGTATTCCCATTCCCCTTATTCACCCAGCCTTTGGCCTCGTGTCCCAGTTTTCATATTGGTTCTTTCCTCTGTCCTGCAATCTCTTTCTCTGTTCTCAAATGTTCTTACTTGAGATGACTTATATATTTCTTACTTGAGATGGCTTAAATATTATCTGTAAATATTTTTCCTTTTTGATCTGGCTGAACTTTCAGATAGATAATGGCTAAATCTTTAAATACAAATATTTGCTTTCAAACTCTTCAGCACTCCAGACCCTTTCATAAACTTGGATTTACCACCACTGGCTTTGCCTCCATTCCACCTTCAGGACTGCTTCCAGGATTTGTAATTCAGCAGGACAGGGCAAGAGTGTTTGAGTACATCAGGGCATAAGGTGTGAAAGTGTTAAGTATGAGGTAGAATAAAAATACCCTATGTAAGTACACAGCAATCTATAAGCAACAAGAATTATAGAGAGTGGGCCAGAAGATTCAGCCAGATTTATCTCTTTGGGTCCTCGTGACTCAGTTTCTATGAGGCATGTTCCAGGGAAGGGACTAAGGAGGGCTGGCAAGAGGTCATACAAGAGTTGGCTCAGTACAACCGAGAGTTGCTTTCAAAAGCAGAAATACTCTGACTAAGGTGATGGCAGATGGTGAGGAAGCAGCTGAGAAAAGGTAAAAGATGTAAATGCAAAGTGCATCAAACTGCAATCCAACACAAGTTCTGAAATGCTCCCACTGTCAGTCCCACAGTGCCTGCGCAGCCCAGCACAGTGTGCAGGGCTCCAGCACAGAGTCACTTCTTCACCACCTTGTCCCATAATAGCTTCTTTCTCTTAACCACAGTAGCAGCAACTGTGTTTGGCATACACTTGGAGCTTGTGTGAGACAATTGTGTAACTAAAGAAATTGAAAATATATTTTTCCTTCAAATAAGCTGTGAAAAGACTGAGCTGTGTAGGAGATGAATGAATACCAGAGAGGCTTTGCCTTTTTATTTGTTTAATAGCATAGCAATCTGTGGGGGTCATGTTTTCTATCAGCTGAAGGAAATTGTATACATCTACTGCACACTGTCTAGCTGCATAGTTACATAGTTACAATAGATGATCCTTTAGAAGGCATCTATGTATTCTTTAAATGTTCAATTATTTTGAGTGTTTATGGTAATTGCATATCTCAGGCTTGGTTCTGCTAGATGGAGTACACTACAGTGCATGATTCAGTTTCTTAGAGTGCATCGCTCTAATATTTGAACATGGGGAAATGAGTTGCTGATTACTTTTCAGCCATTATGTTTGATTTTTTGCTTTTGTATATTTAATCATATCCCATTCATTTAAATACTCAAAATTACCTTGTGATTTAAAACATGCAGCCTTTCACGCTGGTTAGTGTTTAATACAGTGCACAAATCACTGCTTTTTCACGTTACAGTTTTTGTGATGCTTTATATCATGGCTAATATAAATAACATGATTTTCCTCAGTACTTTTCATTTTGAAGAGCTGTAAAACCTTATCAGAAGTACAATAATAATGTGGGGTTATGTATCTCCTTTGTGTTACAACAGTAAAATAATGTGAAATCTCTTGGCATCATTCCAAGTTATGGTTTTTCCAGTATATACATACCAATGAATATTTGATTCTTCCAACATTCTTTTTTTCTTCCTTTAACCACTGTAGGAATGGCATTTTAAGCAGAAAACTTATGCCACCCACATAACAGTTTGTTTATTATCTTGAGCCTAATGTCAGCTAAACTCTAGAAATCTTCAGTTAGTGTCCTAAATTCTTCTAAACAAGTGTTCTGTTGAGGACCACCAGTACAGACGTAAGTTTGAGGGATTCTTCCAGTACTGGGCATTCCATGCAAATGCAGTTATAATAGTTCAAATTGGGACAAATTGAGTTCGGATTTTTTACCATCTGTTCCACAGAATGAGGAAGAAAGTAATAAGAAAATAAGTAAATAAGAAAATAATGAAGTATGTGCCTTATTATGTTGTGCCCTGTTAATTTTTTTTTTTTTTTTTTGCAGCTCACCATAGTAAAATCATAGGATCATAGATTCACAGAGTGGTTTGGCTGGGAAGTGACCTTAAAGATCATCTAGTTCCAATCCCTCTAACATGGGCAGGGATGCCACTGACAAGATCAGGTTGCTTGAGGCTGCACCCAACCTGGCTTTGAACGCTTCCAGGGATGGCGCACCCACAACTCCTCTGGGAAGCTTGTTCCAGTGCCTCACCACCCTCTCAGTAAAGAATTTTTTCCTAGTATCTGGGAAGAGCAAAAGACCTGAAGTGTTCAAGCTGAGAGCCACCACTACTGACAGACTCTGGTACCAACTCATTGAACAGTTCTGTTCAATAGGCAGCTCTGTTACCATATAGTGCACAGACCTCTGTGCCCACTGGAAAGATCGGGTGACCACAAAAACCTCTGCTTGCTACGTAGCATGTGTACACGTTTTCTCTGTGTTTTGAAGAGGAACGATGGTGACTTGCTATTGGTGAGTCCCACTCACATGAAGACTCAGGGGAAAGACCCTGGTTTTAAGTCACTGGGACTGGAACAATGAGTAGCACCACCAGTTAGCCTGGACTCTTAGAGAGGGGCCACATTTTGCTCAGTGGCAGTACAGATGGTATCTACAGGAACAGCAGTAGGGATTTGTCTGCTTGAAGCCCATGGGAATGAGCAGGCTTGCCTGAACTGAGGGAATGAACAGCAGTTTCATGGAGTGATTGTGTTAGCAATGTGCTTGTACTGTACTGTATTTCTTGTCTACTGATTACAAAAGTAATTCACTTCACAAAATGACTGGAATTACAGCACTAAACTATTTGACCATTCCATGCTGTAATTACATGCAACCAAAGTATTTTGAGCATTGCATGTAATAACTACCATTCTGTTTTGAAGCCTGGTGCCACGATATCCTACTGGATCAGTGTCACACTAGGTGGGCTCTTCTGCAGGAAAGAGAGTCCCCAGCAAGTGATCTGTGATTTATTTTTATCCTGAGACAAGCTAACCCCTCCAATAAGCAATCTATGTCTCAAGGTACTTACCAACAGGAAGCACTGCATTGTAGCTGCTCCACAGGCGAGCAGTCCAAGTGGCTGCTCGGATGGTAACCTCTTCCACCCCCAGGTACTCCCAGTCTTTGGGTATGGCACTGGGACTGAAACCAGCAAAACATAATCTTAGCCTGAGAGCTTTTGCTGCTGAGCCCTGCCTGATCCATGAAACCTGGACATCCTTGCAGCCAGGTGACTTTCCTGTGGGAACATGAACAGCATACTTGCAGCACTGCTAGCATCTCTCCATTCAAATCCATGGAAAAGACTATCCATGATATGCAGTAACTCACTCTCACATTAGATGCCTGCCAGTGAATATAAATGACCACCTACACAGGAAAGCTGTCCATCTCTTCACACTGTTTTCTCTCTCTATCATCTGCTGTTTTTCAGAAAGCTGACCTCTCTGTGCCAAAAGCTCTGGATCCCCATGCTTACACGAGTATCACTGTTCTCAACAAAGTTACACCATTTCCTTTTGATAAGTCTCTTTTGATGAGGCTCACCAGGAAGTTCCCCACCTACAATGACCTGGGAGGCCTGTAGCTCCTCCCTGTAGGGATCCCAGCTGTCTGCCCCTCACAGGGAGAACTGCTCCAGGAGTCATCAATATTTGCCAACAAAACAATACTGGGGAAATATGAGACCACGTAACACGAATTTCTGATACAGAGCACATAGTAAAGTACAATAAACACAGTGAACCTGGAAGAATGTGGTCTTCCCATCACACGAGCTAAGAGAGGTGGCAGAGACCTGTGCTGCAGGTAGAGGTGAACTTACCCCGTTATGAGGAAATGTAACAGAGTCTTATATCCAATTTGACTTGTCTTGCCAGCATCTGCTGAGGATGCGACTATGAAGACAAAGAAGTTTATGTCAATGTAAGAAGCTGTTTCCAGATATTATGGCAGCAAAAGTTTTGAAAAATGTAGTTGGAAGAGCCTAACAAAATGTGAAACAAACAGATGCAAATGTTTCAAAGCAAAATAGAAGTGTAAAAATAGATACCTCAATTAAAAAATAAAATTCACTTCATGAAGCCGAATTTATTATTGTAGCTTTAGAAGTAAATATATGGGTCCATGATTTTGTGCATAAATATAATGGAAGGGTATCTTTTGGTATCCTTTTGAACTAGAAATTTTTTCGGAAATAGATTTTTTTAAAATAATGCTGTGTTGCTTTTTCCTACCTCTTCTGCAGAGTATCTGAAGTTGTGGATTTATTAATAAGTACATATTGGGGAGCAGGCAGATCCCCGTAAGCATGAAATCCATTTCTATGTGCAATCATAAATCTTAAAAGCACTATGTTTATCAGCAAGAAAAAAAAGTGAGGACTCATTTTGACTTTATATATTTGTGCATCATCTTGTTTCCTCTGTGTTGCTTTTTGTCTCCCCTACATATATTCTCATCAGAGGGTTAGAGCATTGTCTCTACCTATTTTTATTCTCTAAATGCCACCAAATGTTTAGAGGAAGGATGAAAGCTTTGTGCTCAGCACAGACTAAGATAGATTTGTTAGCTAGTCAGCTAGTGACAGGTATTGACAAGGTTCCCAGTAAAAAGTTGAGATGCAGAAACAGAAGATGAGGTGGAGATTCTCTGGGGATTTCATGGAGGAGAGCATGGCTTCACATATGCTGTGTAGCCCGTGCCCCACATACAGCCCCAGTGAGATACAGGGAAAACTGCTGAGGAAAAATGGCAGTCAGGAGCAAGATCCCACAGCTGCCAGATTAATTCATGCTGCCTGAAGCTCAGTGTCCAAAGGAGGCTGTTGGAAAGAGGGCCAGTGGGCCAGATGATTCATTTTCTGAAGGGCCGGATTGAATCACAGACTGTGGGCTGAATGTTCCTCATCTTGGAGTGCTGGTTTGATTTCACCACAGGTCACTGAAGGCTGGATCAGTTTTAGCTTAAAAGAAAGAGGCCAAAATGGATATTTATGAAGTCAAAAGCCTTGGTGTTTTTGCATGAGTCACCTGCTTGATGGAGATGGCATGGCTGAAGTGATTTTAGTAGTACTTCCTCACTACTGTAGAGTGGCTTCAAGCCAAGCTGGGCACATCTCCGAGGTCTGTTTATATCTGTATTTTCAGTGCCTTTGCTACACCTGAACTAATACCTGCTATGCTCTGAACTAATATTCATCATGTCTGTCTCCAAAGTTTTCTCTGAAACTGTTTATCGTCCAACATATCTGGCCTTTAGGTGCTACTTTAATAGAACACTATTCAGTTAACATTTTTTACAAAGAATAAACTTTCAATTGTTAACTAAGCCAAGTACAAATCACATTTTATATTAAAGTGACAGATGACAGCAGTGAGCATGCCATGAGTGAGCACCGCAACAGGCAATTCTTGTAGCTGTAGATTTGTTTTCTTGCTGTCTTTCTGTCGACCTTATGTTTTTCTAAATTCATTGCCCAGTGATCTTTGTTAATGTATAAATCATGATATCACAGAATAATTTACATTGGAAATGATCATTTTAGGTATATCATGTTGCATCTTCCTTCAGAAAAAAAAATATAGTGACATTCTCAAATGTCATGAGTATAATTAGAGTGTTTGTTTTTCCTTCCTCTATGCACAGAAAAAGCTTTCATCAGAACAAACTGTTTCTTAGTGATTGTAATTGAGGTGTGTAAATCACATCACATGCTTACTAGGACCATCCCATTAATTCCTAGCACAACTAGGCCAAACATTAGTATCAGTTGCACTGTATTTACTTGACTGCATCTGGAACAAGAATCTAACTTTTGTACCACTTTACTTTCTCAAGCTTGGCTAAATAAAATGAAGTTCTATACAGTAACACTAAGAAGAAATACCTGGACTTGCTAAAGTAGTTCTTTACCCTTCTACATAATGCTGTGAAATCTGCAACAGAAGTAGTGTAAATACTTTAATTCACGGTATTTATACTTCAGAATTTGAAATCATCGTTTTAGTTCAAGGCTTCACCAAAACCATGGTGTTCTTCTGAAGATTTTGCCCTCACCCACAGCTGTAGCAGAGACAGAAGGAGACTTGTTCTCAAAGAAATGCCTCAGTGAACCCCTCGTTGGGGTGCCTGCCTGCTACTTTATCTAGAGAAGGTCCACCTGAATGCTTCACCAAAAGCTGAGGGTAAGCACATAAGCACGGATTTTGAGAGCTCAGGGACTGTCAACAGGTTCATGATACAGGGCAGAGAGTTGTGCAGCCACAAAATTATGATGATTATGATGACATGTGCAAGTCATCAAAGGTGCAATGGGCCCTGACACTTAACTCTCTCATAAGCAAGTGAGATGCAGGAAAGACCCTGTCTATTTGACTACTTGTGTAAAATCCTTTTAGCGAAACTTTTCCTCTGATTTATCTCAAAGGTCTGTGGGAGAACGTGGATGTAGTGTGACATTGGAAAATACAGTTTCAGTCCAATACCCAACTCACTTTGCATGTGGCTACTGCTCAAATAAGAGAAAAATTAATGTCATGAGCCAGCTGGACACATCTTTTGCCCATCTGTTCCATATGTATTTATTTTTTCAACATTTGATTTACTGTTTAATGTTTATATTCCTCTTATTTGATACTCAGTGGAGAACTATAAAAAGTCATCAATGTCTCCTTCCATTCGAATCATCCTGGAATTCTCACAGTCAAACATGGCTGCAAAACAAAGTGCAAGCTCTGTCACCAAGCAGAGTAAGATTTTATTTATGTGCTTATAACACCTTCAATAACTGTATATTTCCAAGCTATCTTTAGGCACTCACTACAACAGTACAAGAATATTAGAATGCCTAATTTGACTTGGGAACATTCTCTTCTCCTTTCAAAGAATAAGTTTCTAAGAGATTAACAAATAGTAATAGTTCTAAACCTACTATAGGAGAAGTCCTAAATACTCAAACCCTTTCTTCACTTCCTGCTTCGAAAGACAAGAAACACAATGTGTTTATTCTTGGAAAATTTAAAAAAACTGAAGGGAAGAACTGGAGGGAAATTAATCCTAATGTTGAATGTGTCTCATAGGATGCTCTTTTCAGTTCTGATTTAAGTCAGTCATTGCATCTCTGGGAATTTTCAAGGCTGCTAACCTGCTTTGGAAAGCAATTTCACTGACACATTCCAGATAAATTAGTTTTGTTTTGTTCTTAAAAGACTGTTTCTTCATACTTGTTAATATTTGTATTGTGGCTCTGCTGCTGGAGGGATACAAGAAAAGATAACTGGGAGAGGAAAAGAGTTACCAAATGACCATAACCTTAATAAGCATTTAATGAATCAGAAGTACCCATTACAACCACCCCTCCTGGCAGCACAGAGAGTTAGAGCCAGATCAGCTTGTCCTTACTTAGAACAGCTAAATCCTAAGCACTCCCTGACATTTCAGAGCAAGCAGCCCTAGGAAGTCTGCATGCAGGAACTGGAGTTTGAAGGGGCTGCAGGCCATGGCATGTGGTTTGATACCAGTTTTACTGCAGCTCAGCAGCGAGCACTGTCACAAGCTCTAGCACTTCTTCTGGGTCAGGAATATGATCTAAAGTTACAAGTTTTACCAGCACTGCAGGGAAACACAAATCTTCCTGGAAGGAACAACCGCTTGAAGTGTTATGCTGCACATCTAAGTTGGGCCATGTCTGCCAAGCAGACATTTCAATACTCTACTTCACATGTTGTTGTTTTGAAGGTCACAGCTACTCAGCTCTTACCTGCTGCCTCAATTCCTCATCTAATATATGGGTAAGAAACTGCCTATGCACTAAGCAATAGGAAACAACCCACTTCTTGTCTGCAATCCTACTGTCACGCTCATGACACCAGTTCTGGTTTTGCAATTTCACTTGGGATTGTAAATATTCCTTGGGAAACTGCAACAGTCATCCCAACAGGACAAAAAGGGTGATGGAGTTTACACCAACCATGAGCATGGAGCAGGAGGTGGCCAGAACAGCAGGTGCTCCTTGCTATTACCATATACTGCCTGAGTAGCATGAATTCATAACTACCAATAGTATGTAGTTCCTTTTAGTTATTTGGTTATTTAAAACATAGTGAAATCATAATATCCAGTTCATTTTTCTATGAAGAACATAGGGCTACAGAAGAATTCCAGTTTCCTGTTTTTCATATTGTGCAAAACAAAGTGTATTGTATTGTGCAAAACAAAGTGTATTCCTGCTGTTTGCCTGGTTTCCAAAATTTAGATTTATGATTATGTTCAGTACTAGGGCTAAGTCACATGCTGGTAAACAATGGTCACAGTACAATGAATTTTGGATTGAGCACCTCTCACTTGAAAGCATCTGTTCTCCTGTGTTCCCTAAAAGTTTGCATGGTGTCTATTTCACTAAATCTCTTCTGTTTAGTATTTTCTGGGTTTTTGGACTTCAATAACTCTTTTTCAGAAAAAGAAGACAGAGAGTGAACTGTCTAGGAAAAAAGTCAAGAGAGGCTTTTTAGTAACAAACACAGTGCTCCTGAGATGCATGGGAGCAGCAATACATGTACAGGGAGGAGAGAGGGCAGCCTGGAGAGCTCCAGCAGGACTGAGCTGCCCTGTTGGATATGCCAGAGGCTAGAAATATATCCAGAGGTTGGATATATCAAGAGGCTGGAAATGCTCATGTCACCGAGGATAACTGGCCAAGAGGAACAGTGCTGAGACAATTCCTAACCACTGAATTGCTGCAGAGCCTGGCAATAAAGAGATTACTGCTGGAGGAGCTGGGCAGGACAGAAATGGACAAGTGTATGCTCCTGAAGGTCTTGAGAATGCTCTGAAAAGGTTTAGATATTTTTGGCAGGTGCTTAGAGCAGCATCAGGCCCACTCCCATTTTTGTCAGCTGCCTGGCAATTGCACCCAGCAACATGTGGGAGACATAAGGCTGTGCTCTCCAGGGCCCTAATGGCGCAGCCAGAGAATTGAGTTCCACTGATGCAGCTTTCTGCCTCTTAGCTGATCTCTGTCACAAGAGGAGGGGATGATTTGAAGAAGTTCTAGTTTTTCTGCATCTGATTTCATGACACAAAGTCACAAGATGTAGTCAAGGATCTGTCTGGGAATACAAAAATTATTTTTGCAGTAAAGATCTTAAGCTTTGTTATTGGTAATGAGCCAACATTATCTTTATTTGTGTATGTCTACAGCCCAGGAGTTAATAACATTATATTTAATCAGCAGAAAGCACTTTTGCAATTACTTTATTTGGAACAGTATCTGGCTTTATAACATTGATTTTGCACTTGATTGTTACATTGCTTTAAAAGGACCACAGCATTTTACGTGTGATTGGTGTTGTTAAAGACAAAGCAGAGTTAAAAGGCTTACCCGCTGTTATATCTGCTACAGGTAAATAAAAGAAACTACCAATAGCTGCAAAAATGAAAATCATAGAATCACGGAATAGTTTGGGTTAGAAGGGACCTTTAAAGGTTACCTGGACCAACCCCACTGCAATGAGCAGGGACATCTTCAACCAGATCAGGTTGCTCAGGGCCCCATACAACCTGACCTTGAACACTTCCAGGAATGAGGCATCCACAGCTTCTCTGGGCAACCTGTTCCAATGCCTCATTATAAAAAATGTCTTCCATATATCTAGTCTGAACTCACCCTCTTCTTCTTAAAGCACTTCCTCTATACCCACCTCAATTTTCCTGCTGATCTTTATGACCCTGGTCATGAATGCAAGCATGATTGGAGTTGATGCAAAGTGCTGGTGTTTTCTTGACTCTGTATTAAGATCCAGCACCAGTGCCATAGGATGAAAGAGAAAAAACAAAAAACCTGGGAAAACTGGCAAGAATAAATAGTTCTTCCACACAAAGCCAGTGCCTTTGCTTCCCTCCCCAAATCTCCCTCACAGACCAGCCTAGGCAAGGCTGATGTGTAGTACCAATGAATCAGTGTCTCACCCTGAGCGCAGTGGCAGAGTTTAATGCACCTGATGATAGCTAAATCCCCTGCACCCACTTTAGCCAACTCGTGTAGGAGGTATGAATGTAGGTGCAGGGAGAAAAAGCATCAGACTTTATTCCATGCATTGTTCTTTATATTGTTAAGGGGGAAAAGTTCTATCATGAGTTTTGTTATAACTCATTTGTTAAAGTACACAGACACACCCCTGGAAGAATGGAAACAGTGGTTAGAGAGGGTACAATGACAGAATCACTGTAATTAAAAATGCCTAGTTTATCAATACCTTTAAAATATTCTATCTAAAGCTCTACTTATATGATCAGGCTTTGTTACCAATTTAGTAATTTCTGTCCCAGGCTGTGTTTACCCATGTATAGGAGCATTTTTGGGATCAGATTCTTTTGGAAGCAGAGCCTTTATCTATGCTATGTGAGTACACAAATAACTAAGAGTCAGGCTGTCTCTGCAGGCAAAAATCAGTGTAATAGGATATGGGAAAAAAATGGGAGCTTGGAGACACTGTTGTTGAAGAGAGACAAGCCCCTGTCTTCTCCAGAAGGTGAAGATGCCACAGCCCTGAGATGAGAACAGCAGGTTGTGTGGTGGCTGGGAACTCCAGCACTTAATCTCATGTCTCTCCTGCTTCCTCTTCTGTCTGCCAAGAGCTATTAGCCACACATGCACAAACAAACCAGGAATAGTTACACATGCTTTTAAAAAGCTTGTGCTCGAATTGCTTCTTAAAAAAGCATATTTATACAGTCAACAAAGCCAACAGTATCTCCCAGCCAGTCAGTCACCCTCACTATTTCTTGTAAAATGCAGCCTAAATACTCCCCTACTCTCCCCAGTCAGCCCTCCCTCCCCGCAGTGGAGGGTTGCTGGAGGCAGCTCCTTGCCCCTGCACTTTGCTTTTGGCTCTCTCCAAGCAATATTAGAAATGCTATGCTCCCTCTTGCTGCGCTGATCTCTCTACAGGAGCAATGGCATTCCTCTTTCATGCAACATGAAGCCATGCTCAGTGCTGGGGGAGGGGAAAAGAAAGTTTCAGGTGCAATAATTTCCCATATAAATCCACTTGCAGGTCTGATGCAGCAGAACTCTCTGTGGCTGTATCCAGCAGAGTGCTTTGTTTTGAAGAGCATCCTTGTGGGGTCTCCTGTGCTTCTGAAACATCTGCTGCACTTTGATGTTTAAAATCCTTTACTGGGTAAGGAAAGTAAGGAATGCATAGGCAGGAAAACACTGAGCAGTTTTCAGGACACAAGAGAATCACAGCAGGAATTGACTGAAAGTTTGATTAGGCTCTTTAGTCTATAGATGTTGAAACTCACTAATTAATACTGAGTGGTGATATAGATTATTTAATTAGCAGTCTCCAATGAACTGCAGCTGCTGAGTTTTGTAGTGGAGTTATTTCCAACAAAAGAACATTGCCTTTCTTTCTTAGCTCTTAGAAACAGAGTTAAGAAAAACTAGAGTTTAGTGCAAGGTTGCAGAATAGCAAGTCCAGGGAAACAAGTCTTCTAATTATCCAAACTACTAGAGCGCAAACTCTCCCACTTGCCCTGACAATGTGTCTAACGCTGCCATGGAGAAGCCCAGCACAAGGTGTTGAGTGGGTGTTTCATACTTCTTGCTTATTAAAACTTTGGTCTTTACTCAAACTTCCACAAGTTCTGCCAATTAGTGCCAATTGTGGTGATGGTTTTGACCATGTGGATGCTTTTCCTCCAGGAAAAGAAGTAGGAACCCACTGCAGCGCTGAAAGAAGGATTCCCTAGAATAGCATCTCTGAATGCAGTTTAAATTATATATTTGCTTTGTATTAAAATCCTTCAGATATCCAACTTATAAAAAATGTATAATGAGAAAAACAATGATAAACAACAATACCTAAATAAATTCTGGTCTTTAAGACAGCAAGAGCAATTACTTTTCAGGAAACAGAGGAGAGCAGTGATAGGGAGCAGTTAACATTAGTGACAAGCTGCAAATGTGAGATAATTTTTCTCAAAGCCACTCCTATCATGAAGTATTACTTTAATTACTTGTCTGTGTTCTAAAAACCATTTGGACCATCCATAACTGACTCTTAGTGCATATCAGTATCTGTTATTATTAAAATAAATCAATCCTCCAAAGATACTGTTGAAAGAACTTTTTGCATTTCAAAGAGGCTTTGAGCAGCGTTACTTGGGTTACTTCTGAAATTAAGACATGTAAGTGATGAGCATTTTCACAGAGACAGAATAATTTGGGGTCAGTGCAATTTTGTCTCTATCACAATTCATTATGCACACTGGGATGTGTAACAATGAGGGAAGACTGGGAGCCTTCGGAGGATATATAGAGGTTTAGAAGCTTTTGACTTGGCATCATTAGCAAATTCTTACTCATACAAATTGAATAGAAGGAAAACACAGAAACAGACTGGAAGAAAACTCCTGCATATGTGCATGCTGATGTGAGTTGCAGATATCAAGACTGGAGCAGCACTGGACACAGCTCAGAGAAAGTCTGAGTGGCCTGTAAGCAATCCCCAGCGTATGAGTGAGACCAGAGAGAAGCAAGTTTACTCCTGCTCTCAAATTTGGGTGGTTTTGATGTTTCTCCCTTGAAGTTTCAGACCTCTAAGTGTGGACTGGGAGGTGGTATTCCAGGCAGAAAAGGAGGGATTTTTTTTTCTTATTAGAGCAAAATCATTCATGAAATATTATTAATCAGCATGCAGACAGATGTTCTGAGAAAGGCAACAGAGAGGCTCAGCTATGCAAATGTGAATTACTTGAAAGGTGATTCTCAAAACAAACTTATTCATCCCTGGATCTCCCCTGCCCTCTTAATCCAGGAGCCTCATAGCAAAATTATTCTTGTAAAACACGAATTTCATCCTAGCTGTAACTAGTCGGATTGAGCATGAGTAGTCATCGTTTGGATTTTTAGGCCAAAGGCAAAAGGCCTCCCTATTTCCCACTTCAGCTTGAAAACCGAATGTCCTGTTTATTGAACCAGTAGGAATGTCAGTGATGGCAAGGGGAAGGTGGGACCTGTGTCAACACACAGGGAAAAAGGCTGAACTTCTCTTGTCTCCTTTTTCTCCTGTCTTTTTCTCTTTTTGAAACAGAAATTGCTCTGAAATAGGGTGGTTTAATGAAAATGTGCCTTCTAACATTCACATCACATACTCCCTCTGAATCTGAACTAAATTTGGCTCAGGTGATTGTTCAGGTTGTCTATGCAACTAGTCAAAATAGTAACAGCTGAAAGGGAAAGAAGAACAAACATTTGTTCTGCAATAGCTGTGCTGTGAGAGGATGATTCAAAACCCCCTATAATACTTTTTTTTAAGTATTGAGGGATACCAGATACTTTCACCTTTTGGAACATTTTCATTCAGCATCCTTCTGTTGGTTTAATGGTTTGTTTGATTTTTTTTCCTCACAGGTTGTTCTGAAAAAGTTGTGTGATGTGCTTTTCTTTAGAAAATCTAAAATCTACCAGAGAAAAAGAAAATTGATGTTTCCATGTATCGATTAGATGAACTGGTCAAGTAAGTGGATTTATGCTCTGTTAGCAGAGAAATTGGAAGTTCCGTTTTCATTCATTGCATACAAACTTCTGCTCTACTAGGATGGCCAGTTCTTCACACAGAAACAGCTTTACAGTTCAGTCTGTACCAGAGCAAAACATAAATTTGGTCTTTTGGGCAGCAAAATAAATGTTCAGTGCTTTTTGTATATTATACCAACCTCCTTGGATCAAACTCCCAAGCAGATTTTGGTCACTTCGTTTTTCTTCCAGGTACAGCCATCACAGTGGGAAAATTCTGTCACACATCAGCACTCCTGGACTTCTGCTTACGCTAGATGTTCTCAAAGAGACACGCTCAAGCTACTGCTCCTAACTAGAAAGAGATCTCTTCCCATCTCAACTCATAGGGACCTCATCTGGTTATTTATGCTCGTCCCCACCAGATCCCTTCATTGAACTAAGGCCTAGAGATCGCTGTCTTTAGATAAGCGTGAGAAGGAAGAGCTGCTATTTATTCTCTGATGTGGATTTCGATGGGATGGAGTCAAGTTCAGGATGTCAGGAAAAAGCTGGGAACCTGCATTCATGCTAAGTTTAGGCCTAGTATCCTTCTGCTAATCAGTAAACAGAGATTTCTGAGGTGTCATGAGTTGCCCTCTGTAGACTGTACTGTTTACTTTGCCCATCTGGGTTTGTAGGGAGCTAAACTGGCTTTTGTGTGTGACTGAACAAATACATGGGAGGGAAATCACTGACGTCTACTAGACACGAAGACATCATCCCTGACTGATCTGCGAAGTATCAAGGGCTGGGAGAGTGTTTCAAGAAAGTAACTTTTGCTCTGTTTTTTCAGTCTTCTTGAGGCATTTCCAGTTGGTTACCTCTACATTTACTTGTATCTATGGTGTGCAACAGCCTGAACCCAGAGAAGCTGAAAATCATAACCTGCTCAAGCAGAAAATTATACATTGCAGTTTGGCTCTACCACCACACCAGGCATTTCCACAATGGTAATTGCCTACAGAGCTTTTGAAGATCTGACTCCCACACACCTCTCCTTCTTTAATCGTTAAGCAATCTGACCACCAAACCTCTGGCTTGAATTCTGGTGTGCTTTAGCATTCTCAGTGTTGAGACTGAATATGCAGTTTTATCTTTGTCTTGGAAAGGCAGATCCCTGAAAAAGGGAGGCTGTATGTACTTTGATCAACAAAATCTGAAATAAGCAGCCTGCAAGGAAAGAGACTAGAGCTCTAAGACTGAAAAAGGTTCACACTCTGGAGCAGACAAGAACACATGGCATTTTACTATGCTTAGGACAAAGGATGTGCTGAGCATGTGTTTCAGATACTTAATACACAGTAACAAACTATTTTAAGGAAAAATGTTGTAGTTATTTTCTATACTTAGAACCTAGTCAGAGTGCATTGAAGATAAAGAGAAAATGTTCATGAACTGTGGAGGCCTTTGGATCATGCTGTTTCAGGACAGGAAACATCAAAACAACAGGTCATGTTTTGTTTTAACTGTGCCCAGTGCCAAGGACTGCTTCCTTTTTAAGACTTTTAGGTTTTCTTTTCTTTTTAAAATAAAGTCATAGAGGGCATCCTTGGAATTAATTCCCCTTTTTATAAAATTGGACAGTCTACTCTATAATGTAAAAGATGCTTTCAGAGTCTGTAATAGGTTTCGCATGTGCTGAGATGCCAAGAAGGTTATAAAGAAGACTGCTGTGTAGGGAAGACTTGAGGTGTGTTGACATGTAGAGCAAACAAGAGCACAGTTGCAATATTATTCCTTCCTGAATCAAAGCAGTGTTTAATTTCCACATCCTGACCTAACTTATCTTCTCAAGCAAGAGAGGAGGAATGGGATATAAATAATTAAAAACTTCTGCCTTTACTACCACTCAAAACGGAGGGGAAAAGCCATTGAACATGTCTCTGTATGATATCTGTATTTTTCTCAAGCTCCCTCATATCTGCAAAGCAACAATATTCAGAAAAGTCCTGAGGCAATACCTCAGAAACATTTTTCCCAAAGTTGCAATGGTTAATTGTCCTAGAATATAGGTCTGAAAAAATTCCTTCCAAAACCAAGCAACATTTCATGTCAGGTTTATGTAATATCTATAGTATGTTCCCTACACGGACAGCTGTCACTCTGGACACTGTCAAAATAAGCTTTATAGGGAATTCTGGTAGCCATATTAAATAAAGGAAGTAGAAGGTATGTTTTGTTGTGATGAATTTCATTTTGCTGGTTTAGCCCTGCCATGTGCTCAGTTGAAGGAAATTGCAATTTTTCAAAGAGGAATTTTTAGGTTATTTAACTTTGAAAACACCACTAAATTCAAATATGTTTTTTCTCCATCTTGACATAAATGCACACTCATGTATGAGAAGAGATATCCCATAGCAAGACACATTTATAGAAAAGCCAGCTAGACATATTGGACGGCATCAACAATGATCCCAGTGAAAACAAAATAAAAATCAAGTTCACTTCTATGTTTTGCCTGTGTCCAGCTATTGCCTGAGTTGGACAGAATGGCAGTTTGTAGCACTTACTAAACCCAGACTTCGCTTGATGTCAAAGAGAATTGCCTTATGCAACAAGAATGTTTCAGGAAGATCTTGACAGTTTTATTGAGAAACAAAAAAAAAAAAAAAAAATTGTAAGCCAGTTGCATCCATCCTCACCCTGAAACTCATACCTGTAGCTTGTTATGAAGATAGTGCCTAAACCAGAAAATTAAATATTAACTGAGAATAAATTGGGCCTGAAATGAAACAGCTATGCTTGCAGCAAGCAGCTTAGATCTCAGTCTTGCTCCATAAGGTTTAAGGTTTTGCTAGGTGACTATATAGGCAGCTTTTAAATTTTACATGCATTGCATCTATTGTCTGTGGGAGTAAAAAAGTGTTTTAAGTCACTTGGTTACTTCTGAGAGGCTTTTGTTGAGAAATTAGCCATGTATTTATGGTCAGTTTATAGCAGTGAGGGAAAATGTAGAGATAATTTAGTTGGCAAATCAGAAGAGAAAAAGCCTTGGACAAAACAGATTTGTCTACTCAGTGTAAATTAAGAAACACAGTTAATTTAGTATATGGCATAACACAGTATGCAGCACTTCTAGCTTGGTGCTGGTGAAACATTTCTACTAATTACAAAAATCACACATTCTAATTACAATTAATGTAAATAAAATGTTCACACATCTCTTTGCAGAAGCAAAACATACAGGGTAAAATTCTGAAGAATTCTGAACAGAAATTGTTCTTAGTGTGATACTGTTTATGAAGCCTTGGTTTATCGACTTAACTACATGAAGAACACATTTGATTGGGAATTGCACAGTTTCTTCCCTGAACATGATGTGAAATCTGAAAGGTTTTACCCAATTAAAAAAAAAAAAATTCCAAGTAGGACACAATTATATTACAAGAACAAGGAAAGGGAACAAGTCACTAATGTCATCCCATGAGAAACAGGATATGGTTTGACACAAGTAATGCAACAAGTCATTTGAATTGCAAAGAATTGATGTTTTAATCTCTAAATTACACACATATTGATAGTGATAGGATTAGAGCTTCTTTCTAAGGATGGTATTAATTTTTCTGTTATTAATATTAATATTAATAGAGTGTTTGCAGGCTCTTATTCAGGACTGGGGCTTTGTTACATCAGATGCTACAAACACACACACAGTGATAGTGGTCCCTCAGTTAAAATTAGACTTCTTCAACCCTTTATTTATAAGTATATTGTTTTTCTTGTAAGTCAGCCTGTTCCTCAAGACAGAAATAATTTGATTTTTAAGAGATCAGAGTTGAACTCTTATCTGAAGATGTGTCAGTAAAATTTTTTCACATGTTAATGCTGGTTAATGTATATTTAAGACCAGATGTACCACACTATAAAGCCTAGTAATTAGAATCTTTACTTCAGACTGGATTAATGCCAGAAATTGCCTAAGACTGGCTTATACTTAACAATTTTTGCTAACTATACTTCTTAGTTGTTTCATTGGGTAAGTTATTAACCAAACTCCATAATTAGTTTTCATCATTCCTTTCGTGATTTCACTCTGCCTATAAGAATAAGCCACTTGAATGTTAGAAAAATACTACTAGAATTTTGGTTAGTAAGTTTGTTTAAATGCAAGACCAGAGCATAATCCTTGCTAGGAAAGTAAATGTTGTGGCTTATTCCTTGAATAAACAGGGAAACTGAGCTAAGTTTTGTATTATTTTGAACCAAAAAGAAAAATGTATACTTCTTACCATTTTATTCCAACAAGTGTGAATATTCCCATTCCCCGACAGTGGCAAGTGCAGGCGTGGAGAAGCTGGTACTTGTAGCTGGAATACCTACGTGCCTAAAGATGTTGCTGCCAGAACAAGAGTTTCTTTTCTCAGGTAGACATGAGAAGACAGAGCAGATTCGATCCTGACACCCACTGCTGACTAACTCCCAGCATAATTAAAAAGCTCAGATTAAAGCTTTCTACTTGTACAATTAAATGGCTGCAGGACCAATAGTTATGAAAACAGGAGGAATCAGGCATGGTGTGTGGAAAATGCAAATGCTGCAGAAAGTGGCCTGCACGTAGCTGAATTATTTTGGAATGCCTGTTGTAATAACCACTAGAGCTGGGAGAAGGCTGCCAGCACTCAGGTCTGCCAGAACTGTTCTCTGAGTTTCACAGATCCAGTAAGGTAAGTAAACAGGAGAAGGAACCAAGAGAAGAGGCAGAGCTAGAAATGATGCAGGGAGGCTCTATATACCTGCCACCCTCTCAGATGCCCTTCAGACAGCAGTCCACAGGAGGCAGCTGCCTTCAAAGCCTTGCAAACCATTTAGAAACAGCTCTCACTGGAACCCTGCTTCTCTTTCCTTTGTGTACTTTCACTACACTCAGCTGAAAAAGTAAATGGCTTCAAATAACGGCCTGAAGTTGGCTAAAGTTCTAGAAAAAATGCTGGCAAAATAATGCTGTGATAATCAGTGCTGAGAAAATGTTTAAATACAGAAGCATGAAATCAGGAAATGCTCTGTTTGTAGTCAAGCATTACAAAATCCACTTAATATGGCTGTTTTGGTAAGGCAAACTTTGGTGTCTAAGAAGATGTCGTGGTTTGACACTGGCCCAATGCCAGGCACCCACGAGAGTCTCTGGCTCACCCTCCCCTACCCCAGCTGGGCAAACGGAGGGAACAGAGGAAAAAGGGTTAACGGAGACTTCATAAGTGAGATAAGGAGAGCGGGAGAAAATATTTCAAGGGCAAAACAGGCTCAATCTTAATTACTGAGTGAAATTTATTACTAACAGAATCAGAGTAAGATAATGAGAAGTAAAACAGGCCCTTAAAACACCTTCTTCCCCCCCAGGCCCTCCCTCCTTCCCACCGACAACACAGGGAGGCAGGGCAGGGGGGTTTTTGTCAGTCCATCACCAAGATTTTCTTCCACTGCTCCAGGAGAAGAGTCCTTCACTCTGAGGCCGTGGGGTCCCTCCCACGGGAGACAGTTCTCCGTGAACGTCCCGCCGTGGCTCCACTCTCACGAGCAGCAGCCGAACCGCACCTGCTGCA
>VXBT01000320.1:503966-535520 GCA_013400235.1 Oriolus oriolus
TCACCATGGGCTGCACCACGGCCTGCAGGGGAATCTCGGCTCCGGCGCCTGGAGCACCTCCTCCCCCTCCTTCTCCACTGACCTTGGTGCTGCCATGTTGTTTCCCTCACATATTCTCACCTCCTCCTCCTCTTCTCTGACTAAGAGCAAAATCTTGTGATTTTTGTTTTGATGACAATTCTCAATATGTCACCACAGAGGCGTTACCAGCCTCTCTCACTGGCCCAGCTCTGGCCAGCAGCATGTCCATCTTCAGAGCCATCAGCCATTGGCTCTGCCGGACATGGTGGGAAGTTTCCAGCAGCTTCTCACAGGAGCCATCTCTGCAGCCCCCCTGCTACCCAAAACCCGGCCGTGCCAAACCACAACAGAAGACAGTAATGAAAGCTAAAATTCCACATACAAACTAATTAGCCAACATGGGAGTAATAAATTCCAGAGTTTCAGAGACTTTCATAATGAGCTAAGGCTTAGACACACTTTGTTCTATTCTATGATCAATACAAGCACAAGCACTGTTTCAGAAATCACAGCAGTGTTTAGTTACTTTGAATTCTCATTGTCAAAATTTCAAAAGGAACTAATTCTGCAGTAATGAGCAAACAACCTGAAAAGTTTCTTGTAAATTAGGTTTGGTTTAATCTGGAGGAGTTCAAAGAAAGCAGCTATGACTACTGAGGATGTAGCGCAGTTAATGGTGGTTTAAGGATGTCAATGACAAAAATATTTGCTGACTTCCAGGTCTTGATTTTGGGAAACATTGCACCAGCAACTTCCTACAACCATTAGAGAAAATCTCAAGGATGGATTCTGCTTCCCCAGGCCATGTTAAGCAAAAAGCTAACACGTATCAGTTAATTCTGAGCACAGGCTGTGCTTCTGCAGCTCTCAGGAGCCCTTGTGAAGGGCTGAAGATGATCCCATTGGGTCAAATGCTTTGCAAATGCATAAAAATGATCGCCCTTGACCTGTGACAAGCAGGCTTCAAGTATGGGGGAATATACAGATCATATGAGAAAATATTTACCACAGAAGTGGGTGGTTTCAGTACACTGACAATCAAACCACTGGTGAAACCGTCAGAGTACTGAATGAGAACTGCAGTGTCCCACTCTGTTAAAGAAAATTTTTATAATGGTTAATGAAAGCAGCAAGACATGGAAGCCAAATGGGGATGTGTGAGGGCTGGGACAGCAGTGCACAGCACAGTCAAGGAGCTGATACATGAAACGGAGAAGAGCAGAAGAGTCTGATGGGAGAAGCAGACTCACTGGTCAATTTTAGTGAGGTTTGACTTGTGAGCAAAAAGTGTCCAAGGAAATAACCATGAGTAGTAAAGAGGAACTGAAAATTACTTTTTCACGTGGATATGAGGAAAGCAAAGGAAAGCAGCCCAAAAATCTCCATCCCTGTGTATACCAGAAAGTGAGAGAATAGAATTGTAGGAGAGGAAGTCAGCAAAAGGATTAGACAAGGGGAAGGACAGGTACTCTGTCCACTTTCTCTTTGAGGAAAGCTACAAGATCCCATGGAGAAAGAGAAATGGAAACAGAAAAGGAGGATGTAAAAGAAGTGACACAAACATAGTAGAAAAACAGCACACTGGTACTAAACAAAGACAGCTGAGACTGAGGCTGCCCCCAGCTGCCCCCATCCTGCCCCTCTCCCTGACTGGGAGCAGCCATGCAGGGCACAGTCAGGGACCAACCCACCACTTCCTGTGCCCCTGACTTGGTCACTAGACAACCTTGGGTTTGCCAATCTTGCCAGCGGTGAGAAGGACTTTATGACTTCCTGAATTTCTTTCTTCTTCAAATTTTTCTAAAGTCTGCACTCTCTCCAGTGAGGAATGCAGTGACTCTGAGTCTCACACACTGCCTGACATAGCAGCTCCACCCCAGTGATCCTTCTGATGCCCACGAAGCCAAAGAGCCCTGAGGTCAAACAACAAAGGAGTTACTAACTCCATGATTTGGAGTCAGGTGTCTCAATTCCATCAGCTGCTGGCTTTCATGGTCTAAGTATCTTAAAATATAGGCTGAAAGCCCCAGATATCTCCTGCAGTGGTAGCCTAAACTAGTGCATCAAATAAAATCCCACTCCCTGAAGACATTCTTGCTTACTCATCAGCCAAAAGTCTTATGCCACTAGTTATGAAAAATACAGCTGATTGACTATTATCAAATAATTTAAATTGATCTTCAAAGCTATATTTGGAGATTTAAAATGTGCCCTTTTATCAGAATCAGAATATATGTTGATTTAGAAGGGTTGGAAAAGAGTATTAAAGTGTGTTCTGGAAGTCTGGTACATACTTAGGAAGCAGAATGGACTAACTCACAGGGCAGTGTATGCTGTTACTACTCCCCAAATTATTATCACGGCAAAAAACACATTCCTCCCAGGAAAGAGCAAGATAAATTCCAGCACCCTTCCTTTAGTGGAAGTGCAGAGGCCTCCATTACTCCTGGCGTGATCATTCCTTAGTCAAAGACCTGCAAGCAAAAACAAGGTACGATGGGGTGAGTTGAGATGAATTTTCACTTCACCCATTGCTGTTCTGAGGTGGGACTGTATGGAGAAGGTGAACCCAGACATGGATTACCAATTTGCTTTACACTATTGATGAGCACTTGGGTAAAGATGTGTCAAGTAACTTTTGTCTAGAAAATACTTTAAATGCAAAGCCAACCCGATTCTCATCAGGTGTTTTTCTTAAACAGTTTTTAAAGGATACAATTCTTCATGGTTTTGAGTGTCTTCTGTGAAGTACTAAGCACTGCTAGTTTTCATGGTCATCAATTATTTCTTCCAGTAGAGAAATTCAGGACACTTTCCTCTCTAAGGACCATTAAGGTCAATGAGCAGCAGGAGATGCATGAAGACAGAGACAAATACACGCAGAACTGCCACTGCTGATCTAAGGAACCAGGCACAGGGAGTAGAAATCTAACTACTAAAGTAGTCACTGTTAAGAAACCTGCTGTAGTACCCCTTTCTTATAATATTAGTGTCACAGCTTTGTGAAAATATATGGATTTCACTTGACACTGCTAACCCTATGACTGCTGTGTAAAATATTTAACCATCTATTAGAGCCTCCAAGGCTTCCACAGTCAGGTGAGGACTTCAGCACTTTCCAGTCATAGTGTATGAATAATGCATATAGCCTTGACATCTCTGATATCTTATTAGGCCTCCTAAAATGGGGCTTCTTATTATCAGCACCAGAATTTCCATGAAGTTTTATGTGTGGTGAAAGCAACAATGCAGTGTGAAACACGTACCTCCCTGCTTAAATGGATAATCACTCAAATTTGTGCAAGTCAAGTACATGTAGAAGGAAAGTGTGTACATATAGAAGGCAAATAATCTTCCTGCCAGCTTAAGAGAATGCTTATCTTAGCAGCTCTGTAATTGCAAATAAATGGCCATATTTCTTCATCTCCTCCCTTCTAAATAGGGGGAGAATTTGTTTTCACTCGCAAATTAATTTTTTAGTCTGTACAATGACTATTGCAAATCTAGTGCTGAGAATGCGCTGTTGGGTTTCAAGCAGCAGAAGTTACGATTATGTGTCTCCAGAAGAAGGAATAAGTGATCAAAACCCTGGCGTGAAGCTAGATTGTATGTACACAGAAAAGGATCAAAAAGATATCAATAAGTGTATTTTTATTTTCTGTCCTAAACTAGAAGTCAAATGAGTCAAATGTGAGCAAATCAGGAAGCCAGAGGAGTGCTGGGTTCTCCTTTCTGCTGTGGCACTGATTCACAGTCGAATACCACCACATATGCCTGACACCACACACAGCCATTTCTTCTGCAAAACAGATCTTTAACCTCTCACACATATGCTTATTATTCTACACCTGGATAGGTATTATAGGCATGATAAAATTTTTTTTAATTGAGTGTGGCCTCATGAAGATTTGTTCAGTGCTGACAGGGATAAAAGTCAGCCTAGGAAAATAAAATAGTGTTTAAATTTCAGCCAGTTGAGTGCAAACATATAGACATGTTCAGCTAATTACTTCTAGTCCTTATCAGCTCTATCACTGAATAAAAATACTCTGTAAGACAGTATCAGGACACAGAAGAATGGAAAGTACCGCAAGAAAATAATTTTCATCAAGAAAATACGAACAAATTCTTTCTACACCCAATTGATCTGCTGATAAAACATCATCAAACCATGTAGAAACCATGGTTTGAGCACTGACATCTGCCTCAGAACAGCTTATTTTTATTAAAGTCATTGAGGTTTCTCATGAGTGGACCACAAAACCTGCTTAAATCCCCTTGAAAGTAGCTGAGGACTGCTCTTTGAAGTTTTCTAAGCATCTGCTGATGGTATTCTTGGAACAGAGAAGATTCATTCAACTTTCAATTTATAAATCATACTTATATGGAAAAAGTTTATCAGTCTTTAGAACATATTCTCATATTAACATATGGTTGTATTTCCTTGAGCAGTTCTGCTATTTTTCAAAATAATACACAGAATCCAACAAATTGCTCCATGTTACATATTTGTCATTGATACGAGTTCTAGGATGGCATTAGGGAACACAGAACACTGCACAAAGCCTTGATTTATCTTTAATATGTTTTGTATCCATTAGTTATACAATTTGAATTACTATCAATATAGTATTACCCTATTACTCAGCAAGGGAGCTGTCAGGAACATATGAGCAGATTGCTGAATTTTTCTGTGGCATTTCCAGTATTTAGCATAATTATTCACAAAAATACTACAGAAGACAAGCAAATAGATTCATGTCACTCGAAGCAGGGAGAAAATAGAGAAAATTCTTCTGTAGTAATACATTAAAGTACAGATAAATGAACACAAGCCTTTGAAGCATTGACACTATATATATGCATCGACTTCCCAAAAATTTATCTCTGTGTGAGATTGATGGCAGAGGGTCATGATAGGAATTTTGTTGATGTAATGTTTGGAGAACTCCACTTCTGATCTGATTTAATCTCTGTTGATTAAACTATAAAATTGTTTATGTTTCAACACTTCGCATGCAAATTATGACCAAAAGTTTGCTATTTCTTGCTCGATAAAGTGAATCATGTCACCATTAGACTCTTAGACAAGCCAATGTTTGCTGTACAGGCACTTTTGAGAAGAGCATAATTTGTAGCAAACTTAGAAATGTTTATGCGTGTGCTTAATTTTCTGCCACAAGCATCCTCGCTGAGGCCAGCGAAGTTATTCTCATCAGCAAAGTTAAACATGCACAGAAATGTAAGTGGCAATAGGGATACAGGCTGCACTTAGATTCAGGCAAGAATTGAAGGGGGCTTGGGATGAGCTCAGGACACAGGTATCCAAAGATACCATGCTTCCTAGTCAGAAATAGTTTTGGAACTGCATTTCTGAATTCCAACTCAGAAGTATGTTTGCAGCACTGAGTAAATCCTTTGTGTTGCCTCTACGTACTCAAGGAAAACATTTATCAAGGCTGTTATGAAGACAAATAACATGATTTTTAAAAACACAGAGGGAAAAGTGAAGGGTGTGTTCTTTCCATCATACAAAAGGCAAGAAAAATTTCTAAAGCCTTCTCTGTGCTTGAGATAGACTTCCCTTGATTTTAGAGGGGAGGAGAAGATGCTTTGGCCTTCATAAAGCTACAATATATGTGGTTTGTCCTAGTGGAAGCTGAAAGAAGAAGAGCAGGCTCTTGTATAGAAGTCCTCTGACTCTACACCTACAACCAACCACTGCAGCACGTGCATGCCTCAGTCTGGGATCCTACCCATTTATTACATAGCTAAGAAAATGTGAGCACATGAAAAATAAATTGCAAGTCTTAAATTGTGCTTAGAGACCTTAAATTAGCAAAGTCAAACTTAAATATAGCTCCAGATATGGAACAAACAGCTGGCTTATCATTCTAGCTCACATCGGAGCAACTCCACTGAAATAAAGCCGTAAGACCAGTGCATTTAAAAAGGCAGTCAGAAGTGATCTACCATCCCCTTTTCCCTTGCCCACCTGCAAAATCAGATCAATGGTTGTATTGGTGGAAAACATCTAAGTAGAGGCAGTCTGTTATGATTCATAATAATATGTAGACATTCACAAAAATAATTCAGGATAGATACCTTATTCTCTTGAAAAAAATCCAATCTTCATTCTTGCCATAAAATATTTTGGTAGTTGAAAGTCTTGGCAAAAGCAAGGGTATCTGAAAAAAACTATATTTAAGAACGTAAAAAAAATTTTAGTACAGGAAGAAACCAGTCTTATACTCCTCCTGAGAATTCAGCATTTTTGGATAGAATTAAATTTAAAAATTCATGGGCAGAAGAAAGAGATAAATCAGGGACCTACAACCCTTCCTAAGATAAGTTTTTACTTATTCACCAGAGAGCTTTCCAGTTTAATGAGGAATTATATCCACCAGTTCATCTTGTTCACATGGAACTACAGAAAAATAGAGGTGAAATGGATTTTCGATGACAGTTTCATCTGTCCCCCTGCTCTGTAGTACAAGCAGGTACACAAATATCATTCAATACAAAAATTAAGTATCCTTTTTTAAAAATCACCTTCTGCTGAAAACCTTTGAACAGTGTCTCTTGGATACAGTGGCAGGGAGGAAAGCAGGGAATTCATGAAAAGGCATCAAGAAGACAAAGAAGTGAGCAGCAGAATTTTTCACCTGAAAGTGAGAACGGGTTGTGACCCCTGGCTGAGACCTCTCATGAGAATAAAGGAGCTCATAACAAACATTATGGTAATTCTTCCTGGTAAGGAATGAATATTTTCAATGCAAAGCATTGCAAATGATCCAGAAAGAACTCAAATTTCCAAAAACTTGGAGGAGCACTGGTTTTGGATATCTCTTTTCTATGAAGATTTCTAGCCATTCTTTTCCTCTTAATTGTAATACATATCATACTTGCTTCAGTTTAACCTGTTGCTTTTTATTCCATCCATGCTTTCAGTCTTTACTGATGAGGATTCTCACTGCTGGGTTCATTTTAATTGGACTTCATGTTTCACAACCATAGACATGCAGCATACACTTGCTCCTGTTCTCTTGTATAGCTGTCTATTAATTTCAGTGAGCATAAATTTTCTTGGATGGGTTGTATGAGCATGTAATGAAACAATTTCAGTACATATAAGACATCTACTACTTTTCTCCCACTCTCAAAGCATACTGTCTTGTCCTAGCAGCCTGATGTGATTTGTTCTTGAAAAATCTTTTGTTCTCATTATTTGCTAATTTTCACATATGCTTTGCTTATTCATTCCAGAATTTTAAAGATATTTAGTTGACCAGAGCCAACACTCTGGCTGTTCTTTTCAACTTTTCTAGAGATTAGTATGTCTAGACTTTTCCCTCCTTTCACAAACCTACACAAGATCTACAGTTCTTTGTATCACCGCTCTCTGTTCTGAAATAGCCTTCACCTGCTCTCGGGCTCTTATAACTCATCTGAGAACTGCTAAATATTTTGAAAATATCTTACAGAAACTAACCCAACGACCTGAATGTTTTATCCAAAATCTAGCCTGGCTTTGTACTCTTTTAACTGCCACACTATTTGCAGAAGTTGCCTGTTTATGGTTAGTCTTTCCAAAAGCTATCAACCACTTCAGTCTTCCTTCCTTCACCCATTAATATCATTTGTCCATTGTTGAATAGCTAGAAAAATTATTTTGCCTTTCTGTTAAGACTTCAGATACTTTAAAATTAATTATTTTTAGGTTTTCGTAGCCTTTCTCTTTCATGTCCTTCCATTTTTCCTCTGTATGCTGCAATCACTTACTTTTTAAATTTAGCTTTCAAAACTGATGTTGTTTCTGATTTATCTGCACTTCCTCTTTTTCCCTGTGAGGCCATTGCAGAGCTCTTGGTATGGTTGGATTAGTTTTCTATTACTTTTCCGTTGCTACTCTCATTGGGACAGTTAGCATTTGCAGTTTTGGTGTTACTAGTTTCTGGAACAATCAGTTTCCCAGAATCTGATCTATCCAGCAGCTTCACTGATGAAGAATACAAGCTAAAAGTCATCACAGTTATTCTGATATTTTAAAACTTCTCCATCCTCTTCTCACTTGACACATATAACACCACATCTAGAGTTGGAGGAAAACCAAGGCTATTTTACTCCTGATTCTGGATGGGGAAATGTTCCCTAATTGTATTCATGAATGGGGAGAAACATTTTAATTTTTTTCAATATTCTAAAACCAGATAAGCATGGAAGCATTTTCAACATTAAAAGAAAGAATAAATCACGTTGTGAGTATTTGCCTAAAACTATTGAAGTTTCAGCACTGAAAAATTTATAGTATTTCAACCAAATTGAGTATTGCTGTCAATAATAATGCTTTATGTAAATATGGGATAAATGCTCCTTTTGGTAAATGTGTCATCTCTCACAAATCGCTGTTAAATTTTAAACTTTTCATGTAGCAGAAATGTGAATGAAAAATTGATCCTCAAGAGCACATAGAAGGAAAACTGAATTTTATGCTAGTTCAATGATAATGGTAGAAGTTCTTGGAGATCTAGCACTTTTAGGAGACGTATGTCTTTTAGAAAAATGCTAACATACAAGATTTGATATTCACTTTTTGTTCATTGAGAGACAGAGATTGAATGACACCACAAGTGTTAGATATGGTGACTCAAGCACAGAGTATTTTATTCATAGAATACCTCGATTCTCTGATGACAATGCTAAAAATATCTACTTTTATCCTTTTTTTGGACAATTTTTTTTCACAGTCTCTTGTGAAATTGACATTTTATTTTTCCTACACTGTAAAACCTCGGAATAGTATTCTGTTCACAAAGCTCCATTTTGGTAATGGATTGTAAAAATTCTCCTAGCACCAGCTGATGTACTCTGCTTAAGTATGAAAACTGTTGATAGTTTGTATTGCTCAGAGTACCGCAGATATAAGCAATGTATGCTTTTACAAGACTACAAAAAACAAAAAAAAAGCCAAAAAAAAGAATAAAGCTTCTAAATATTCCAAATAGTCGTCAGTATATCTATGTTCTAGTGTGACATACATGACTCTGGCATGTGTCCTATATGGTTTTCTGCTCTCTCTTTATAGCAAAGAAACAAAATAAAATAATATCCTTCTTAGACTTCCATCAAGGGGCAGGACGAAGAATTTGAGAAATGGAGAGTTATTTTTCTTCAGAGATGCTCAGCTATATTACACCAGGTCATAATTAAATCAGTCGAGAGTGATATCTCTGGAACACCCATTTTAAGTCAGACTGGTATTAATCATCTCCAAGGTGATCCCAGTTTCTATGGGAACTATGATATTTGTTTGTGTTCCTAGCACTGGCTGGTTGCCCAAGTTTGGCAGCCTTCTTATAGTAATCCAGCAGATTAGAATGTTAAGTCTCCATCATGAATTTTTCATTACTGCTGTCAGCATGACACTGTCCTTAATAGAAATAATTACTAATTAATAAACCCCGCTCTGTGCTCAGATGGGAAAGGTTGCCTATGCTAAACCTGCCCTTTTGTAACCAAGCTGTTTAAACCCTTTTCAATTTTGTCAAGCAAAGAAAGCATCATTTTTTTCACTTGCTAAGCTCTTTCAAAAATGTGTAAACTCCTCACCATTTGTTTTTTTTCCCATGACTTTTAGAAATACTTTCCTGCTTCGGTTAATATCTTTCCTATGTGGAGATGCCATGCTTTGCTTCCCTTTTTATTTTGATAGGAGGGAAGTGGACAGACCTCATAAAGTCAGTTCCACTTGATTAATGTAGAAAATCCAGTCTTCCTTCACTGTGAAGCAATATAAACTCTCAAAGACACCTTCATTGTCATGGCAAAGTACAGAGATATCATAGAACCTGGAGTCCTTAGACTTTTTTCCTACAAAGACATGCTTATCATGAAGAAGTTTCCCCTTTTCTTTTTATTGTTATTTCTTTTTTTTCCTTCAAAGGGCCTGTTTCAGCATTCATATCTAAAGCTTGCTCACAAGCCTTTCTACTGATCTAAGCCAAGAACAGAAGCTCAGAGGGCTCACTATGAAGACTTCTTGCAGGAATGGGCCAAATCAACAGGTGAAGGGTCAAGCCTCAAGGAATGGGGGTATCAGCCCAGGATCCATTGTCATCATTCAATGATCTTCCAGGTACAGGAAACTCCAGAGTTCACTGGCTCTGAGATGCCCCACTCAGAGGGAGGTTGCTGGTCAAAGCCTTCTCTGGGCCACGAGAGCTCAAATGGTCTCATTTTGGACCACTGTTTATAAGGCCTTAAGAGAGTGGGCTTTAGTCATAACACTGTTTCACCCTGGACACACTTTGGGTTGGAAACTTTCTTTGAGAGTTTGATAACAAAAATATTATCCCAATTTTGCTGTTATTCAGGCAAAAAAAAAAGTTTCCAAGGCTGTTAAAAAAAAATCTAACCAGGATCTTGTTAGACAGCACACGTTCCAGACATTCAGTAAGAATCACTTTACAGCAACTTTGTAGCATCACAGAAAGAATCCCATAATCATTTACAATTTCAGAGACACAAGGAAAATAGCTGACAAAAATATTGCTTACAAAGCTTTTACATCATTTTTAAAACCCAATAAATAAACACAGAGTTCTGAGAATATTGTTCCTTTGCATATCACAGAGAACTGACATAAATTATCACCAAAACCTCTGATTTATTACCAAGAATAGATAATGTTATGGAGTTAATAAGTACATAATTTACATTTCTTCAGTTATATCTGCCACATATTATCTGGGCTGTTCTTTAGTCCTGTCAAGTATTCACCGGAAAGATTATTTTATACTGGTAAACATTCACAATTGGAATCTTCCTTTTTTTTTTCCTTTTCTATTAAAGTATGCTTAATCAAAAGAAGTTTCATTTAATTTGCCTTGTTACTTGGAGAAGGAGCTTTCCAAAAATGAAAAAAAGCAATAGTCCCATAGGCAGGGACTTAATGCAAGGTTCCTGACCGAGCCCAATAGCTAATCTAATGTTGTGGCATACTGCAATTCACTTAGACATAATAAGTAAGAATTTTTGACATTCTTAATTTGCAAAGGCAGGGCATCTTCATAGTCACAATTCACAGAACTTTGTGCTAGCAACAGCTCAGCCCTTAGCTGAGTGTACCGAAGTATTCTCAATATCAGTACTGCAGCCCAGTCATAGCTACTCTAAACTTAGATACAGCATGTGAGTCAGACATGTAGATATGATCAAGCTAGAATTAATTAAGGTCTGTTGTGTTTTAATCCCAGACAGCAACTGAGCACCACTCAGCTGCACTCTGTGTGATCCTTAGCAACACAGAGCATGCCATAAATCAAAGCAAGTGTTAAAAAGACGAACAAACTCATTTTCGAGTTTCTCTCAGTGGATGCCACACCATACAAATTAGGAATCTGGGTTATTCTCTGCTCAGCCTAACATCTTTTATGCATGTGTTCAGTAAAATACTCACAGAGTTTCAAAACTCATTTAAGAGGATATCCTTCCTCATGAAAAATGAAAAAGCCTATTACATGAATAACGAGGAGACTGAACTTAACTCTTGTTCCTTAGAGGAGCAGCAGCTCTGTCTAGTTTAGAGGGACTTATGGAAGAAAGGCAATCCTGGTGTCACAACTGTTTTAAAATTCATGTTGTCCCCAGGGTGTGACCACTCTCTGCACATCATTCATATGAAGTACCCTTATGAAAAATAACCTTTTCCTGGCACCTCTTCAGGAAAAGAAGCAGCTGTGAAGGGGATGATACCTAAGCTGCTTAATCCTTTCATAATGAATTTACTTTGTGTGAAATGTATCAGATGGAAAGGTCTTCAGAACGCTCTAGCAGCCTCACAAGTATGGCCAAACTCCCATACAAGGACCTGGCAGTGTGCCTTGCTTCTCAGAACAAACACCTTTAAAGACAACAGGGCAGTTCAGCCTCTCCATGAAGCCACACTTTCTTTCCTCTGCCATCAACAGAGGTTGTCACCTTGCCTTCGTGCAGGTCACAAAGTGGACACAGCAGTTTCCAGTATCACATCAAGAGGAAAACTAGGACTGTGTGAGAACTATTCACTTTAGTACAGACTTCTGAAATCTGCTCTCAAGGCTAATGTAGCAATACAAGGCAAATATTTGTAAAAACTAGGCTTAGTTTGTAAAAACTAGGATGCATAGATGCCACTATCTTCACATACAGAAAAACCTGTGTATAAATAAGATTATTCAGTATTTGTTTGTTGTTGCTCTTCTGTTTAATAAGTTTCTGTCACTGAGGTGGTCAAAAAAGGAAATATTATAAATGAGGGGTTTCTAAAGGCATCTCAACAGTTAATGGTTTGACTGACATGGGGATCTGCAAGCTGTCATGAACTCTATTAAGAATGCCAGCTCGGACAAGCATCTAAATATCTAAACTATTGCACAACGAGCAGTGATGTACAGGAAAGTCAGGTTTCAAACTCCGCTTTGGGGCTAAACACATGGGTACAAACAGAATTTAATTGGGATTAGCCTACTTTTAGATTAGTAATGGCTAACCAGGTGAATATCTGCCTACCATAAGCTTGAGTATTTCTCTGGGTATTTCTTTTCCAAAACAACATTTTACAGTAAAATCATACATTATGAAACAGCTAGTACACCTCATTGCACTAAAGAGATTTTAAAAACAAAACCTGAAAAATTGGGAAAGAGAAGTGGAATATTATTTAAAAACTAGCAGGAAGCCTGTAAGAAGTATTTGTTTGAGTATAGGACTTTTGGAGGGAGGAGAAGGAGGAGTTAAGATTTAGTTATGATCTAGTTATGATTTATTTCTGTTCATGACAGAAAACTAACTTAAGATTTGCTTTTTTCATTGTACTTTTATCACCCAGAACTAAAAAGATAGAGGGATATGTCATTTCACTTCTGCAAGTGGAACTGTTCCAAAGAAGTACTAGATAGAAAATTAAACTCACCACAACCAACTATGCTGGCAATAAAACAAAAACCATTAAATGTTCTGCATATGCAGTACGACAGCTCAGATATCCGTCTTTTGTTCTGATTTCTTTCCTCCATAAGGATTGTTTCCTGTTCCCAGCAAAGTCCAGCATTGCATTACAATGAATGTCAATTTGATAAAGCAGAGAAATTAAACCAAAGACAGCCTGGTGAATTCAACTGCCTGCTTCACCTGAGGCGAGGGCTCACCCTAGGACGTGCCTAACAGGGCCGCAGATCTTCATGCAACCTACCAGACAGCCACGGTTGCATTAATTAATTAATATACACATTACACTACCTGTAATGATATGACGTTGCAAAAGATTTGCAAGCTGTGAAGTACCTCTGCAGGTGAACAGGTCATGTTTTAACATCAGAAAGTTAAACATTTACTTGAACTCAGGTAAAACATGAGGTTGTATCTATGTCCCACATCCCTGCCTTTTGAGAGAAGAGGGCTGGTCAAATTTTCTTGTGGTGATGCCTTTTCCTGGTCTTAAAATTAAGAGAGCTGAAGACAGTTAAGAGGGGAAAGGGTTTTTACCTCAGTATTTATTTAAGGATCCTTAGGTGCACTGAAATGCACATCGAAATGCACCCCGATGTCCCCACTGAAGAAAATGGCCACCCACGATGTGATGTGTATACAGTTATAGGCCTTGCAAAAATTAGCATATCTATCAAAGATTCCCCAATGAGGGACTTGGGTGAGACCCCTCATGAGGAACCCTCCCCCTGGATGGGCCCGTCCTTGTTTACAGAATGTGTTCTGGAGAGGATCTTGGTTTTTAGGGTTTCCAGAATGTTTGGTCTCTTGGCTTAATGGGATATTGGGTCTAAGGGAAGTTATCAAACGTAAAGAATTATAACTATGTAGGCTAAAAGCACTAAAAATACATAAAAGCTATATAAAAGAGTGTATAAAAGGGGAATAAAAGAAAAAGCAAAAATCAGTGGAAGGTCTTGTGCAAGGCTTACCTTCCAGGACTAATTTTTAGAACAGTAGTATGCTGCTGTTGGAGGAAAGAACTCCAAGAACTGGTCAAATAAACTTATAAAAGTGGATTTCATTACTGACTTTAGTGTATAGTTTACACTATATATAGTGTAGGTTTAAGGCAAATATTGGCCTTATGTATATTGGCTTATAGCCTAAGGTTGTACCCTAATAATTAAACATGTATAACTAATTAATTTTGCACTTTTTTTTTCAGTAAAGGTGTAACTAGGTGTAGCAATGGAAGATGCAGGTCACAGATAAAGACATGTGCTTCCGCTATCACCACTGCAGTGTAGGTCACTGTAAGTTCTAGTAAAAAGTGCAGTACTATGACGTATATACAGTGTATCACCACTCTTACAGATGGATAAAGCCAATGTGGTAGGGGGACAGAACTCTCGCCCCAGTGCTATTCTCCCAGTGATAACCCCAGTGGTTAGATTATCACACATGCTCTGACTTGCAATTAGTTTTAAATTCCTGCACTGCCTAATTATGGAGAGTAATTTCCCAGGGTTCCCTTCCTCCTCAGCAGAGAGAAATAGGCTCCTCCAGAGGGTTAGAGGTGTTTTAGGTGTGCTGGTTCACTCACTGCAGAGCTTCTTTTTTTCATTGAATTATTAAATGTAAAGAGGCTTTGGGCAACTTAACCTCACTTCGAAGTTTGTTCCAACCATAGCTAATATATGTCTGTGTGTCTGTGTGGAAGGGAAAGGAAAAGATTTCACACTCCATTGCACCACTAAGTTGCAGTAGTTTTATATCACAGTGTGTGTTTACTAACTCCTGTAACCATCAGTAGGAGCTATTGATTCAAGAGGAAATGGCAAAATCGTGAATGTTTGCCCAGAAAAGTAACCCCCAAATCTGTCTTTTCCAGCCACTTTGGATCATTTGCAAAAAGATGGACAGAAATATTGGTCAGTTGGGATCCAAGTCTTACTTTCATCATTCTAATGTGACTTACTCCCACATTTCAGCATTCTTATGACAGAGCTATGTTGAGGAATGATAGAATAAATAAACGTCAGGCTGAATGCTGCTAATAAGGGAATGTTGCCAGTGATAACAATACAGTAATGGCACAGATCACTGAGAGAAATTAATAGCATAATGGTTTGCTTTTTCTTTTAATTGCTTTTCATTTTACTGAAAGATTGAGGCTCTGCTTTCCATCCAAACCTTTTCACAAGTAATTAGTAGGTGCAAACTTCTGCCAGAAGTTAATATTTTCCTATAGCCCTCAAACCAAAGTAGGCAATAGAACATTAGGTCTGGCATTTCTAATTAGAACTCTAATTATATAAAACCTTTTTGCCCAAAACAGCAAGAAACTGTTCCTACTGCTTAATGGGAGTAGTGCTCCCACCAGTCAACATTCTGGTACAGTATTCATTTATGTGAAAAGACAATTGCTGCATACTACCCACTGTCTACTGTTATCCACATATAACTTGAGTGGCAAAAATCCATCCAGCACTTTATGATCCTTCCAGCTTTCTTTAAAATCCTGCCTCAGCATGATGCTTTTCATTTTTTAATAAGTATGTTATCAAGAATAAAGTAATATCAGAAGCAACAGGGAGTCTTAGCTGCAAGCCAGAAAATTTCAGTGTTCTTTATACTACCACATAGACTCATAGAATGATTTAGGTTGGAAAAGGCTTCTGAGATCATCCAGTCAAACCATTAAATCAGCACTGCCAATTCCATCCCTAAACCACATTTCCAAGTGCCACATCTGTACGTCTTTTAAATTCCTTCAAAACTGGTGACTCCACCAGTTCCCTGGGCAGCCTGTTCCAATTCTTGACAAGCCTCTCAGCGAAGAAATTTTTCTTAATATTCAATCTAAACTTCCCCTGGCACAGCTTGAAACCATTTCCTCTTGTCATAGAATCATAGAACCATAGAATAAGCTGAGTTGGAAGGGACCCATCAAGATCACCGAGCCCAACTCTTGGCCCTGCACAGGACTCCCACAGATTCATACCATGTGCCTGAGAGCATTGTCCAAATGCTTCTTCAACTCTGCCAGGCTTGGTGCTGTCACCACTTCCCTGGGGAGTCTCTTCCAGTGCTTGACCACCCTCTGGTGAAAAACCCTTTATTGATTCCCAACCTAAACCTCCCCTGGCTCAGCTTCATGCTGTTTCCTCGAGTCCTGTCACTGGTCACCAGAGAGAAGAGATCAGTGTTATATCTTTAGTGTATCGATTTTTCTTGCCTCTTTATACTTTTTATTTCCCTAGTAAGTTCAATAAAAAAAAATTGCTTCACCTCTCTCAGCTCTATATCACTTCCTTACTATTTGTGGACCTTATAGCCTGAGAGGCCACTGGCAGCTGATACTGCTCACAGTTTAATACTGTATAGCGTTACTCACCAAATTAAAATCTTTCACCCAGAAGAAAGAAAGAGGAATGGAACAAAATTAAACAAATACCCAGAACACAAAACCAGGATGCCCTAAAAAGGAAAAGCTTGCATGGTATGGGCAGAAGGGAGAGCAGGGGAGGTGTCTCATGATGCTTTCTTCTCCACATTGAATTTTGCCTCTTATAATTACCTGAAGAAACAATATAGCCCTACAGGAAAGAAAAACATTGGCAAACAGCATCATAACCAGTGTTTTCTCCACTTCCTATGTTTCTTTAATCAGACATAAAAGAGTTTTTCACTCACATGTATAAAAGACGAAAAGAGAAAGCAAACTTTTCTCAGCATAAAGCAGTTTTCTGCCTTTGGGAAATTTCATAGAGCCAGGAAAGAAACATGTCTTCCCAGCACAATAGACTCTGTAGCAACCAGGTGTGTGACAACTTTATGCTCTTCATGCACAATGCTTGAACATATGTGAACTGCACCGAGATCACGCTACCTCTTCTGTGAGCATAAAGACATAAGACCATATTCTGACCACTCTGTAATAGTGGTCAGGAATGGACCTAAGAGATTCTTGCCCAGAAGGAGAAGTGTCATTAATTCTGCCTTTACTATTCACTGGTACCCTGGCTAAAGAGTTAATTTTCCCACCTGCTCTTGCAGAGCTTATATTCAAATTCCAGAGCACAGCTTGAACAGTAAAATTTGACCAAGACCTAATTTTTTTTAAGGTGTTTAGGTGCCAGTCTCTCCTTGCTGCCTTAAAAAACCAGAGTGAACCATGCAAATTTGGTTTCACCCATCTACAGGCAATTTTGCTTATATGACATCAGGTCTGTAAGCACATTTCCAGTGGTATGTCTGTAAATTCCAGCTGTGTTCCCAGAGGCTCAGTAATGTAGAAAAGCTTCTGACAAAAAGTGCTGATAAAGTGGAAAATATGCCATTGCAGTTATGCTGTAGCACTTGCACATCAAACACCCTTCCACGGGCTAAGAACAGATCTGTGGCCTCTGCTGTTAATAACAAAAGTATAGCCCCAAGTCTTTGTCTTATCAGCACAAATCTTAGTGCCTGAGTCACCTAAAATCTCATGTTCAAAGAGATTGCAGAAGTGGTACAAAATATTCATTTGTTTGAGAAAACACAGAGCAAGAGAGGAATAACACATTTTTTCTTGTTGCTTGAGATCAGCAAAGTGCTATGGATGCTGCCTAGTCAGAGTTAGGAACAGGGCCAGAAATTAGATAGCAGGTCAGTGTGTACATCCGGTTAAGCTATGAGGTGACTGGTTGAGAAGTACATACAAACACTGAAGAATGGCAGTGAGAGGGTCTTTGAGAAAGGAACCTGGTGGCTCCATTCCCAAAAGACAGAAAGGCAATTCGCCATGGGAAAGGCTGATCAATACCCTACCAAATCAGCTGTTTGTATTGTTCCTTACCCAGATCATTAATATGGCCTTTTAAACAGACTTCTGCCTTGACTGACAGACTGAAGCTGGTTTCTCCCCAGAGGATTTTAGGATCTTACCAGAATGGCTCACTTGCCTTAGTCATGAGAACAAGATGTCAAAGGTATGCATATGCTTAACAGAAAACAACTGTCCTTTTTAATTGGTGAAAGCATTCTTCCTTCTGATATTTTAATCTTCCATTAATTTACAAATAATAATAATAAGGCTTTGCTCTCTTTCTTATGACTTTTCTTCTGCAACCTGCAGGAAAATCAGCCTCAAGTAGGTGACTGCAGGGACCACAACCCTGAGCTGGGGGTGTTGTCTCTGGGTCCTGCAAGAGCCTGTGAGCCCCACAGTGGTCTGCCACATGGGAAAGCAGCCTCCATTCTGTGCCTCGCTTTGGGCTGTGTTTGCTGTTACACTCCCCAAATGATGACAGTAGGCTCCTTCTGTAAACAGTACTTTTTTGTGTTCTGTATTTGCAGGGGAAATCAAAATACAAATGTATTAATCCTGTATCTTCTTACATAAGAACCATTCTTTCCGGTGATGGTTGCCCCAAGAACAAGCATGTACATTATCCTCTCTGCCCCAGGGTGTCTCAACTATTTATTTAATCTATGTGATGTCTCTGTGTGGCGTTTTTTTCCTCTGTCCACGGGGGTTTAAAGGCGCTGCTGCAGCCTGCAAGGGGGGATGGCAATCTCTGTGGGTAAAAATGTGTATTTAGCCATCAAGCAGCAGTTGCCTAGGAGCCTTCCTATCTGTCAAGTGTAAAGGACAAACAGATTTCAGGACAGTGTAGACAAAAAAACCAGTGAATGTATCTGCTTAGGAGTTCTTACTTCATTTGCCTCAGCCTCCAGCCACCAGCCACCAGCACCAGCTAATGCAGTCATTTGACTTGTGAGCTAGGAGAGAAGCAGAACAAACCCTTTTGTTTCCTCAGGACGGGGCCCTTTGTAGGCTGGCATGCTTGTATAGAGCTGGTGTGTGCATCCAGAATGCATTATGGCAGCCTCCAGAGTCACACAGCGGGTCCCAGGCAGAAGATACCCCATAAAATGTCACAGGCATACGAGTCCTGCAGGTTCCTGCATGCCTGGCAGTGCTAAACCAAACCCTGAGACACCTTGTTTGAAAGCCTGGTGAGTGAAGGGTCTGTAGCTACTTAAATGATCATTGGAGTTATGCAAACAAACCTGACACCTGGGAGGAAAACTCTTTTCCCTTTTCCTGTCTCACAAGTCAAATGTCCCCTTTCGACATTGCTTTGTTGCAAAAAGAGGTTCAATAAATAAGAGATCAAGAAGACAAAGAAAGAGAACGAGAAAGCCTTACACATCTAGGAAATTTTCTTCTTTCACCCTCTTCCGTTCATTCACTCTGTGTTTTCATCTCACATCCACTGAATTAAATGGTTCTTAGCACAGGTCTCCACTCCTGCCAAATCCTGTCATCAGTCACTTCTGAGGAAAGAAGCAGATCATTGTGAAATCCAGTCCTGAAATAAACATCACTTTTTTCCCCATCTCTACAGAAAAACACACGAACTATATTTTGAAATTAAACTTCTCTTCTTTTCCGTGCTGTCTTCCATGTTCCCTTGTAAGAACACTGAAGAAAAAAAGCACAAAAAAATTTATTATAGCAGGAATCCATCCACATACACCTACAATCACGTGGTTAATTAAGGTGGTATAAACTCATTCACTCAGTTAGACATTACAAATCCCACTTGCCAGCTCCATAAGCAGCCACAAGACAGATTCAGACTCATTCCTGGGATACCTACAACCTGTTCCACATCAGATGAACATGTATGTTTTCCTTGGGTGCACATGGCTCTACAAGGAGTTCCTTGTTTCTGAAAGGAGCTGACCTCCTGGAGCTGAGTTCTTACTGTCTTCAGGCCCTGGTCATCAAAATGAAGTTCAAAAAAAATCAAGAGTCTCCCTTTAAAAAATTTCAGATATTTTACAAATAACTTCTTAAATTTAAAAGTTTAAGCTATTTTCCACCATTTTCTCTCTTGTGAGTATGCATAATATGCTCAAGCAACACTCGCAGGAGTTTTGCTAGCACAGAGGGTAAAGAATGAAGGGATTGTCTAGGATTTGTTTTCTCCTCCAGTGAGAGCATATATTCCCACAATGAGCAAGAAAATTAGTCTCTAAATAGTGCAAGATTTACAATCAAACCATGACAACTGGCAATATGGTTACAGCAGACAGTTCTTTGGTGCCTACTGCTTTTCAGGACTCTTTCCAGAAGTTCTCAACCCCCTACTTCCCAAAATACACAATTTCCACCTCTCTACTGGGTCACTGTCTTCGACAGGGCCCCTTTAGCTCTGTTCTGGGCCAGCTTGTTCCCCTCCTGTGGAGAGTCACTCCTCTGACAGCTTTCTTGCTTGCTCAGCAACCTGTCCAGTTTCTTGTCACCAGACTCCTACCTGGTTCATAATCTAGGGCAGCCAAGACCTCAGGCACTTCTATCTCTAGACTTGAAATCATCTCCTGATGCTGATTTTTTTCAGGCTAAGCTTCTGCAGTAGTCTGTGGTGTCTTTGCTGATTCCCCTGGCTTACTTCCTGGGTGGGAGAGATGTAATTCTTCACCCACTAGTTATCCATGATGTTTGTCACCAAGTTTCCGGGTTACAAGGACCAGGAGGAGGACTATCTTACCTTCCTGTTTGTCTCAGTTCCCTTTTTTCCCTCTTGAGGGATGATGCTTAACTGTGAGGAAGAAAAATGGACATTTTCTGCAATTGGTCAGTCTGTTCATTTTTCCATATACTTCTGATCCTTTCTGGCAATTTTCCCTCAGTTTTCTCTGGCAGGCTACCCACACAACAAGCTTCTTGGCTGGCTGCTGCAGAACTTCATGTCCACCTCCATTTGTCACCTGCTGTGGCATTTATAGAAAAATGTGTATTGAACCTGGCTGAATTAGGAGGATGTGAGAGACCAGAGGAGTGCAGCTTCTGTGCCCCAGCAAAAAAGGAAAGAAAAGCAAAAACATTGCTAAGTATTCCTTTATTTAATAGTTTTGCATGGAATCTAAACCAGAAATTCACCTCCATTCTTTTCTCTTTCAAAATAAGCATTTCACAAAAACTTCTACTTTTCAGTTACTCCCTTTTGACATTTTGTCACTTATTTCTCTTACTTTCACTCTTATTCAATATTTTGCAATTGTCTTATTTTCATCAAAGGAGTGAAGGAGAATAAACATATTGCATGTTTATTAGGAGGAAGCAAGGATGATTCCACCAAATGGGATACTCACTACTGAAGGGACCAGCCTCTTTCTGGCATCCTGATGCCAGTACATCCAGACCTGTGGTCACACTCCAAAGAATCCTGTCGATTATTTTCTTCTTTTTTTTTTCTTTTTTTTTTTTTCTGTTCAATCCCTATTATATTTATAATCAAGGCTTGATGATGAAATTGAAGTCAGATTCCAGACCCTGCCCTGCACTGCCAAGGCCGTCCCTGGAGGAGGGAAGCTGTTCTGTGGCCACCTTCCTCATAACTATTACCGAGTTTTGAGTTGAGTTTTTCTTTCAGGAAATCAGACAGTGCCAGGGAAGTATCTGTAAGGGGTCTAAACACTAAGCAAATCACTTTCCATCCCACATGCAACATTTAAACCAAGCAAAACAGGAGAAAATTAACTGAAGGGACTTCTGTCTTCTTAATGTGAAATGTGAACAACGCCCTGTTGTTTACATATAAGATGTTTTGGGGGTTTTTTTTGGTCATTGCTTTAGAAATACTGCCAATAGCACCAGCTCTTAAGTTTACGAGTGCTCATAGTAATACGGTTCTGTGAACCCTACAGAAACAATTCAGTTTAACTTTCTAGAGGCGCTACAAAGCCAAATTTCTTCCCATGCTCATTCCTCCAAGAGCAAAATGAACTTATATTTAGGATTCTACAAAGAGACCTTTAACAGGAACTAGTATGTTTTCAAGCATGCCTTGTATTTGGTGGCACCTTTACAAGGGTATCGGTAGCCTGAGGCTTGTTTCCACTATTGATATCACTATTGTAAGGTGCAGGCTATGAAGGATAAGCAGAGATTCTGTAACAGAAGTAGAATGACATGGAAAATAAATTAACTCAGCCATTCTTGCAATGGAAAGGCTTTACTGCAAGAAGGAGTGTGCCAGACACGCTGCCCTGACTGAGTTTTATGCCGTGACCCTGATGTTGTTGCATTCCCCTAAGTACCTGTTAAATCCTTCCTTCTCCATGAGCAACTAAGGATGCTGCTGCTCCTACTGAAAACATCAATAGTTTGGAAAGGATGGACAAAGTCAGAAGGAAAAGACAGTTAATTTAAGCATAAAAATTGGAATGGCAAGTGTCTGAAACAGGAAGGATTTAGACAATCTGCTGGGCAAATATTTCCCTCTCATTTTCTTATCTGTTAAAGCCATGCTTCACTGTGACAGGAAACACAGAAAGGTGACAGGGCTAAGAGAAAACGAAATATAAACCTTAATTTCTACCAATAGAACACTGCAATTTTGTTACCTTAACTAATTAAAATCTGCTATACACAGCCATATATATGCTGTGGATGTTCATACACTTTTCAATATGTTATTTATGTTCCTTGGAGAAAGCAAATGTTGTTTTCCTTTGAGATAACATTGCAGCAGTTATATATGTCCTTTGTCAGTATTACTTGAGTAGGAGAAAAAACAGATGGTTCCTTCACACTGAAAAAGGCATGTACTACATTCTGAGCTTTAGGATGATGCCCAAAGGCTTGAGTAACAAAAGAATCTTGAAGGAATTTATCATAAATTGAACTATGCTGATTCAGAGAGAGAAAGATTAAGTGGAAACTTTATGATAATTTCAGGGTCTGCATCCTGCTAGTCCTGTTGGTATTGCCTTTTCTGATACTGTTCAGCTTCTCCCATGTTACTAGGCAGAAGTCCAGAAACTGACATTTTCTGCAATTCTACGGGAAGCTAAATGTCATTTTAAGATAGATGCCATCAGTTGTAGTATCAGCTACCGGACTTGCAGGAGACCCAGCTGACTACCTGTACCAAGTACTGATGTAAACCTTCCTATACAAGACACAGATACTGAAGTTTCTTTTGCCCTTGTAAAGTTCCCAATGTACCTAATGTTCCTAAGATCATAAAATATTACCCTTTACAACTTAGCAGCACATATGAAATAACTAAAGGGTCTTCGATCTGTTTTAGGCTCTTGCTTATCACACTCACATTACCACTAACTTTAGTTATTAAGGTTTTTCCTACTATTGGAGAGGCATTAAAAGAAATAGGACATATCAGTTGGATTTGTATTCTGGGGATACTTTCTTTTAAATAGAGCAGATGCTAAATGATGAACAGATATGGAGAAGCCAATACCTTTATGAAGACGTACTGCCATTTTAACTCTTCTGGCCAGCTTCAAAAACTTAAAAAGAAATATGTTTCAAGCAGTTGTGTGCAGCAAGGAGAGGGCCAGGACGCATTTCTGCAACAGCTTCTATTCTATAAATAGAAAAACGAAAAAAATCCTTGTCCATATAATTTATCCATTCTCCAAAATGGCATGTAGTTAGTTCCGTCAGATGGTGATATTTGTGTCTTTCCACTATAACCAACTTATTCAGAATTCATTCAAGAGTGTGGTTTTTGACAACAGGTATAAGCCCTTCAAAACCATTTTCATTCAATTTCTCCAAGTTCTGTGGTGGAATTTCATCACAGAGAAGCCAGTTTTTAAAGTTATGTAATTTTTATTCCTCTGTGGCATCATTTGCTTCTACAACCTTGAAAATGTAAGACAAAAGGCTATACTATCTTAAGGGGGAAAATGAGGAAAGGCAATGACAACATGACTATGTTTGTCCTCCAAGTGTCTGCAGCTTTAAAGTGACTTATAACTTACATTTTTATCCTAGCAGACACTGTTACTCATTCAGAAAGAAAGCAATCTGTAGGCAATAAAAGCAAAGCATTTCACTAAACCAGGCCCTGGGCTCCTTAGGAGGACATTCAGGTAAACATTTCTGCAGGTTATGGCTGAGCTTTCAGAACACCTAGAAATGATCCATCATCCTTGTCATAGTACTCAGCCTGGGTGATCCTAAGTAGCTACAGAGAATCTGTCAGCTTCAGCAAATTGAATTTTCCTTTTTAAGATAGCCAGTTATTCTCTTCACTTCTCACTGTGCTCAGGTTTTAGATCACTCAAATCCTTTCTGTCTCCCACTGCATGTTTCTTTATTCTGAATCTGTATTTTATTAAACACAAAAACTTTCCTTAGATAGAAAATATAAAGAAATCTAAACTGAATGCAAGGCAAATTTTCTTTTCTGTAGGTACTAACTGGAAAATTAAGGTCAGCTGGAGTGTGTTTCATGATCTCTGTATGTTTGCCAGGAGTACCCATGCATTGCTTATCCTGGCACCTGGGTGAAAGTACTTCTAAGTGTTGGTATCATCAACAGCAAATGTGAATAATATCCTTGCAAATAAGGTTATCTATGGCTAATCAATTATTTTTTCTGTTCGGTGAAAAGCATTCTTCTTTTCCCCAAACCAAGTTTTCAACCATGATCCAGGCTAGTGTATTGCGGTCATGGAGCTCTGAAAGCCACATACCTGTCCTGTCTCAGGTGAAGCTTTTGCCTTATCCCCACCAGATACTTTTCATCTGCATTTGGAAAGCAAGGGCTATGACTGAGGCTTATGTAGCTATCTTTTAAATAAATTCCAGTTTTTATGTTGCAAAGCATTGTTCTCCTATGATGCATTTAAATGCCTTTCAACCTGCCAACACCTAAATATGCTTGCAAAGACTGGTATCGACACACCGAAAATAAACAGAGTTTCTTTACTGTGATATGCATTCCTGATGTCAAGGAAGGGCAGAAGGGAAACTAATGTGATTGCATGGAATTTACTGCTTATTTTGATAAATATTCACTCTGTAAGGAACCTCAGCCACTGATCTTCTCAGAGACCTGACTCAAAGGGTTTGCAAAAGTGTGTCGGGAAGTCCAGTGGCCCTTTCCCCTTTACAGCCAGTACACGGGTTTGAGTTCCAGGATGTCAAAAAGAAAGAGGGATTTCTTCTCACATGGAAAATTTGGAAATATGTATCTTAATGATGTCTTACCACATATTAAGGAGGTCATGTCTTCATAATGGTTTTTTTTCTTTTTGTTAATGTGTGGGATGATTTGCTCCTCCCCTGCTTATGCCATAACCACCAGTGGGGGTTGTAATGGCTGCATCCAGCTTACTCCAGAGTAAGCTTACTTCAGGGATGGATGGCAACACAGCAGACATGGGCTGTCTGGAACAGTGACCCAGACATCTTGCTGGCATGCAAATACGACTCGAAGTCAATCATCTTACTCCACAAATAGTGGACATCCCAGGGCCTGTTGAGTTCTCCTGCGTGGCTGCATGCCAAGATCTCCCTGCGAGTAGGGATGCCTCTGCAGGTTACTTCTCAAGGTTTAGAGATTCTTTGCAACAATACATTCTTGGTAAGAGACGCCAATCTTCCTTGAAATATTAGCTAAGTGATATAAAGTACTAGTTGTGTACATATAATCCTTTAGACATAAACTGTTGACCAATTCTGGATTGAGTTGTACCTAACTCCCCTCTGAGAAGGACTTTAGAACACAAAAGGGCCCTTCTTGAACACATCAGCAGGGTGCCCCTGACAGTTTTGCCCAACCCTCTCTGTGTAGTAAACAACCAAGTGCACCCTACCAGTGAATTTTTTAAAACCATGGTCACATCTACTATCAAACTTTGTTAAATCCCTCTTTTATATCAATAAACATATTGCTACTTACCTATCCCCTCTACTTACATACTCCCCCTTATGAGGAAAGGGCTTCACTCCATCTGCAACAGTGAGAGCAGAAATATGTTTGCAATGGACTTTCCACGTCTGCTGCTAGTAACAGACCTCTTCCTGATTCAGTGCACTAACCTTTTAATTTTTCTGGGGTTCTCCAACAATGACAAAATCAGAGACATCACCTTGTTTTTAAAAGTCAGAGAATTCAATAACATAGTAGTAGCCTGAATTCTTCAAGACTCCATTTAGTAATATTTTAGGCTGCACACTCCCAGATTCAGACTTGGAATGCTAGCCTCCTTTTACAGTTCTTTAATCTCATTAATAAATTTCACACTCTATGAGTTTTTGCTTTAATGATTTATATTGTGCTTACTTCCGCTGAGGCAGGAATGAATAAAAGCAGCCCATCATTTTGGACACACGTATCTTCCTCTCCCCACTCCCTTTGCACCCTGCTGTTTATCTCTGCTGAGCAACAAAAGCAGAATATTCTAAAGTAGATCAGCTGTCAGATCTAATAAAAAAAATGTTGTGTGTATATACATATATGACTATGTCTGTACATTCATATGCATGTATGATCTAGCACGTGAATCAAATAACTCAGAAAAAAACCCCTTTCAATATGTTCTGGAAGTCAGTAAGACATAGAAGGGCTCAGGAATACATTTTTTTCCATCTGCCTTAGGTCTGGAAAGATGCTTATAACACCAACTAATTAAGATCTGCAGATCTCTGAGGAGAAAGTAACTGACTATTAAAAACACACAGTTATTAAAAAGCACCCAAGCCTACCTTTATCAGCAGAACAGAAGCTGAATGAATGACTTACCAATAATACACATCAAGAAAAATTTCTGCCCTCTCCTCTTTTCAGGAAGAGATTTTGATTTCTGCAAATGGCGTGCTCATTCACAATCACCAAGATACTGGATGCTTGAAAGATGGCAAGAGCAAACACAGACAGAAAATCACACGCAGGTATTCCATAGATGCACAGGGCTTCATTACCAGAACAGATATTAGAAGCCACAGCCTGTTCTGTTTCTCTAAAAACCATTAGTCTATTAGTGCTGTCCAAAAACCACAATTCTTCTGAGTCATTGTGATACTATGAAGAGAAGGTGAGTTGAGGCCCATCTGTCCCTTGGCAGTCTGGGATACAGGTGAAACTGTAAATATAAGAGAGTTGGTAATGACTTCCAGAGATGCCCTAAACTCTCCTACCTGCAAAAGGAAAAGTGCTGAGTAAAACGAGGTATTAAGATAAAGTAGGAAAACCTTGCAAAACTGTCAGTCTTAGATAACAGTGAGATAGGGAACAATGCCATAAGAACAAAAGCATTCATGCAAAAATTCAGTGAAAAAGAAACAGGTGTATTTTCTTCCCTAGTAGAATGATCAGGGCTGTTTTCTGTGACAATAAGCAAGAGCCCTCCACTTCAGTGTTAGTTATAAGGCGTATGGATTTAGAAAGTATAGTTTAATGAGAATCTAAGGTCCATTTTATTAATTCCTAACCCCCCCTAATCTATTGTATTCACCTGGCTCCTCTACGCAAGAATCAAAGGGTACTGCCATTTAATGAACTTATAAATCGAATTCTCTTCCTAATCCCCATAAAGAGATAATAAAGAACACTTGTTTGCTGGAGGTAATACAATATGCTCACATCATATATCAGAGTGCTTCCCAATGTTAAAATGATAAAGAATTCTCTACAGGTGCCAGATGAGTTTAACTGTATTGCACCTTCTGTGTGATAGAAGATATATTTTTCATTCACATATTTTTATTTGAATCAATCAAGAACGTTGAAAAACTAGTGATTGCAGTACAACAGTAATCACAACAGCATACCTGTAAGTGGAGCAACATTCCTGTAAGGTGGAATAAAACATGAATAAATTTATAATTATTTCTGAAAAATGCTAAAAAACGCATCCTGGAAAGAGTTAGATGAAGTGCTTCTGTATGGTGATCATATCAAAATTGCATTTATGAAAGAATCTTGGTGAAAATACATGTTTAACAGACTCAAAAATGAACTTTTGTGACTATACTATGGAAACTATACAGGTTATTACTGAAAACACTATATTCCATTAAGTCCCCATAATAACATTATACTCTCATCTTGGATAACAGTTTTGGTTCACTGTTTTCACAATTAGATTGGACAAATATTTTAAACCTCCAGACAATCAAGATAAGTAGGTAGAAGCACTGGAATATTTTTTCCTGTGATGACTCAATTAAAAAGGAGGCGATTGCTAACCAAGTTAAATATTGTCTTTACCTTGAATTTTTACCTTCACTTTGTATAAAACTTAATTTCCCAGAGAAAAAGACCGGGAGCAAATGGTGGGTGTGACAACTGAGCAGAGATATCCCCAGGTACAAGAGCCAAAAGATCTCTATGACAATCACTGTAGCAAATACCAGCTGGCTCTTGTTAAGCACTGCATGTGCTGTAGACAAGATGCTCCTGGAAACTCCAGTGCTCATGAGTTGCTCCAAGGAACTTCAAACAAAAAGGGTACATTACAGTGGAACTTCAACTAAACTGTTGTTCTCTTTCAAACCAATTTTGGCAATTTCAGAAGAAAAGTAGTTATTGAAATCAGCCAGGCTGGTGATTTGGCTCTTGGGTAAGGCAGACCTTTTTTTAAACCAGCAGCACACAAATGTACACCTCAACTGTACAGAGCTGCTGGAAATAATTCCAGGCTCAGATGGATTAACAACAGTGTCACCAAAATGAAATTTTAAAAAACCACCCCAACACCTCATGTATGTATGTTACAGAGTAGTGAATGTGGGAACACCGTGCAAAGCCTGAAGTGCCATGTTCAGCCACCCTTTAACTCATTTTAAAATGAAACAATCCCTGCCTCAAAACCACTAAAAGTGACAGGTTTGTTCCAGATTAAGCCTATATGCTAAGTGATTACTCTGCCTCGTATTTTCAGCTAGGTTAACTGTATTAGAAATGGCAAAGAAAAGCTCACCAGTAGGTAAAAACATCTGGAAATGGGAGATAGAAAAGTGTGGAAAAATGAAAGAAAGAAACTGTGAAAATGGAAGCTATATAAATCCTCACCTATGAGAAAGCTAAATTCAAGCCCTGAATGCTCTTACAATGTGAGCACACATAACCTCCAACACAACAGACAGAAGAAACTGGCATATGAAACACACTGTAGCAAGGGATTTCAACAAATCAACTGAGCTGACAGAGGTAAGGCAATGTATGCTAAAAGAAGTAACCCTTTAGATTTATGTATTTATGAAATTGCAGAAAGAAGGAGAAGTTATCTGTCCACTTGCAAACCTGTCAGATACAGCTCATATGGAAGGCTTCAGAAAAATAAAAAATCGGGGTACTAAAGACAATAATGAAAATAGGAAGCAGGTCAATATGCAGAGTAGATGTGCCACACTAAACTGATACCTCTTTTTGAAATAGTGATTTTCTGGACAAAACATGCAGTAGATCTCATCTGCTCTGACTGAAGCAAAGTATTTCATACAATAGCACACGTGAAATCACCACCTAACACGGAGAAGAGAATTTGGAGGAAAAAAATGCTGAGTATCAAATGAGGAGGCGGCAATTTGGGCTAGCAGGGGATGTATAAGGCTTCAGGCAGATAATTAGTAAAGTTTTTAAAGGATGACATGAAAATAATCTTACCAGATGGCATTTACTATCAGATCTGTGGAAGACGTGTATTTGTGCTGATGCAATTCTCAGAAGTCACTGAGGGTGTGGCTGAGCAACATGTTTTTTCCAGGTTGGTAGTGTTCCTTTGAAACAAATCTCCAAGTTGGCCTCATGTACCACACTTCATGTCATCCCAAAGAGCAATCTCACAGCACACACTGGACTCCCTCCACAGGCAAATAAATGAGGAGCTGTCCTCCAGAAGCCCGTAACATATTCCAGTCATCAAAAGATGTTCAGTCCAACCAGCCCAAGTGTAAGCTAGTCAAGTAAGCTCTCTAAAGTGCAACCAGAATGGACAGTGAGTCCTTGGCAACAAGCACAGACCTACTCCTTTTGGGCTGCACTGACTTACTGAGTAGGAAAGTGTCATCAAATAAAAGAGATCAGAAGGAAAACTGAATTGTCTAACAGGCTAGAATGAAATGGAATATAATAATCAAAGTGAAAAAAACATGTAATTTAGAGGCCAAAACCAGATACAGTGTTCCCTACAAAGTAGGAACCTTTTCTGAGAACAAAAAGATCCAAGTGCTAAACCAGTAATATGGTGAATCACAGGATAGCTCTGAGCAAATTAAGTGATTAATTTCTTTTAAAATACAAAAAACAGACCCCCAGAAATATTAATATATTTACAGGAGATATCAGGTTATTCCTGGAACAATTTTTTTAATAGGGAAGCAGTTGGCTGTTGCAATGAAATTACAGTGCTGATAAGAATTGCCAACTGATAAGGGAAATATATTTACTGGCAAGTCATAATTAATGTGCAATAGTTTGCAAAAATTATACTAGTGAACCAAAAGCCTTAGTGGGATTCAGAAATTGATTAGATGCTTCTGTGAATGCTATCCTGAATAATTACACTAGCTGGAATAAAAACTGATAAAGGGAAACAATGCCTTTACGTTTCTTCCTATGGACAATTCACAGTGATTGTAAACGACCCTCTTCTAAAGCATTGTCTTCCTGAATTAGAACAAACACAACAGATTAGACATACAGATTTTTTATTTAATACAGTGGGACATTTTATTTCAATTTCAATGAACTATTCCTTTTTTAAATTTTTTTTTTAATTTGGGTTGGAGGCGGACCTTGAAGATCATCTAGTGCCAAACCCTCTGCCATGGGCAAGGACACCTTCAACTCACCAGGCTGCTCAGAGCCCCATTCAACCAGGCCTTGAAGACCTCCAGGAATAAGGCATCCACAACTTCTCTTGGCAACCCATTCCAGTGCCTCACCACCCTCACAGTAAATATTCTTTCCTAATATCTAATTTAAGCCTACTGTCTTTCAATTTGAATGCGTGTCCCCTTGTCCTGTCACTACATGCTCATGCAAATAGTCTTGCCCCATCTTTCTTGTAGGCTCCCCTCAGGTACTGGAAGGCCTCAATTAGGTCATCATGAAGCCTTCTCTTTTCCAGAGTGAACAATCCCAATTCTCTCAGCCTTTCCTCATAGGAGAGGTGCTCCAGCCCTCTAATCAACTCCATGGCCTCCTCTGGACTCACTGCAACGGGTCCACATCCTTCCTGTGCTGAGTACCCCAGAGCTGGATGCAGCACTCCATGTGGTGTCTCACCAGAGCAGAGCAGAGGGGCAGAAACTCCTCCCTTGACCTGCTGGCCCATGCAATTCTATAATAAAAGTATTCTAACTATCCCATTCCATTCCTAATGAGACTTAGGGTTGTAATTCTGCCAACTGTTATTCAGACAAGTAATACCATTAAGAACTGGGCTTTACTGAATATGTAAAATACTTGAGGTTAATTTCAAATACTGAATCCTAAAATACTAACCAATATGGCCATACATAGAATATGGATGGAAGAATTAATAAACGTCACCTGAAAGTTAAACAGAAGAGCTGTGATGACTCCAATTAATTTGCTCCTGAGTTTAATTTGAAAAGATTTAGACAAAGCGCATGAACTTGCCCTTGAGTAGCTAAATCACACTAGTTGAAGCACGCCTACATTATATAGGCTATTTATTCCATTTGCTCTCTCATATACACATGCACAGTCTTGCTAAAAGATTTCTACTTACTCATCCCAATACCATATTTGGAAAGAAAATTAACAAAAAAAAAAAAAA
>VXBT01000320.1:535565-591700 GCA_013400235.1 Oriolus oriolus
GCTAGGAAGATGAAGGCAGAAGTTCCTGGAAAGGGTTGGAAACAAGCTCATATAAGGAAATAATTTAAGAGTATAAGACTAAAGCAATCCAGGAACTCTACAAGCCACATGAAACTCTTTTCATAGAGAAGCTTCTGCTGCAGGTTAATCCTATTTCCCAAATTTCACTCAGCAGAAACTAAAGGACCAGCAATGCTGCATTTTAAGAATGAGCAAAATCAACTTACGGTCTGAGAAAAGCATTATGATATGATTGCAAAAAAAAATTTATTTAGGTAATGTAAGAGGCAGGATAGTTGTAGATGTCTGCCTCCAAAACTGGCAACCTCAAGAATTCTGCTCAGTTAATAACATAAAATTCCATTTTCTTTCAAAACCATACTGGGGATGCCACCTTCCCATCCTTTACACAGCTCCAGCCTTAGGACAGCCATCAGGATAACACTATGCCAAAATCCTGCAGCTGCTGAGAAAACTCATGCCTTCCCATCCATTAAGCCATGTGCAACTGAGCAGCTGGAAGCATTTACCTGTCCCACCTGCTGAACTCGGCACTGCTCTGCAAGGAAGGGTTTGGTTCATTGCTTCCCAGGGAGAGTAAACTGGGATCACCAGGGAGTGGTTAAAGCATCAACTTGTCAAGAATCCAATCCCTGTTTCAAGGATTTTATCCAGCAACCATTTCATGTAAAATACAGAAGCAATTCTGGAAGAGAAATTGTGACCCAGCATTTATGCTCTATCGCTGTAGAGTCCTGCTCTTTACTTCTCGATGAAACTTGCCCCAAAAATGTGCTTTGCTCAGGAGGGACAGACCTAAACATCAGTCTGATCCACAGGTAGTGATTAAGTAGCTTACCTAAGAAGTAGAAAGTACATTTTTAATAGTCTTAGGCAGAAGAAGGAGAAAACTCCATGTTTGCATGATCTAAATGATTTATTTTTGGAGTTATTACATACAAAGTATGCAGAACCATAACATTTTCTCTGAACAGATGCAAGGTTTAGCTTCTTATTCTAGGAAAAAGCTTGTGTAGCTCCACAATTGTTTCCTCTGATGACAGAACTGTCCTGACTTTGGCTTCTTTTTTACCCTGCAGTGTAGCTGAGAAACTCATTGAGGGACTGCACACCAATAGTGGAAATAAAATTAAAACAAGGTCTGTAAACTGTATCAGAAACAGATTGAGTATGGTATTTATAGCCAGAAGATACAATTTAAGGCATGCTCTTGTCTTTATCAGCTCATTTCTTGCCAACAGCACGTGGCTCCCATTTTGGCCACTGTAAAGTTCCCGTCTAGCCCTGTGTACTGCAAAGGGTCCAGACATCTTTGCCCTACTGCAGTTTCTGACTTCTATATATGTTCAGACTTTTTGAACATCTGCAAGTTTTCCCAACCTGAGCTCAAGTTGGAACTGCCAAAGGAATACGAAACCATGCAATGGAGGTGATCACCAAGGGAGGTGATCCTTCCCCTCTACACAGCACTGGTGGGGCCACATCTGGAGTGCTGGGTCCAGTTCTGGGCTCCTCAGAACTAGAAAGACATGGACATACTGGAGCCAGTTGTGTGAAGGGCTACAAAGATGATGAAGTGACCTATGAGGAATGGCTGAACCAGCTGGGACTGTTTTGCCTAAAGAGGGCTCAGGAGCATCTTATCATTGTGTATAAATACCTAAAGGAGGTACAAAAAATAAGGAGCCAGGCTCTGGAAAGAGTCTGGTGCCCAGGGACAGGACAAGGGACAATGGGCACAAAGTGAAACACAGGAGGGTGCCTCTGACCACTAGATAACCTCTTTTACTGTGAAGGTGACCAAGCACCGGCACAGGTCCCAAAGGGAGGTTGTGAGGTCTCTCTCCTCAGGGTTATGCAAAAAACATCTTGACACAGTTCTGAGCAATCAGCTCTAGGCTGTGAGACAGCCCTGCTTGAGCAGGAAAGGGGGTGGACAAGATGACCTCCACAGACCCTTTCAACCTCAACAGCCCCATGATTATCTGACTGAAATACTTCATTTTATGTTAATATGGGAATATTTTTGTAGCAGGTCTGTCAACAATGAAGCTTCTTTATATGGTGGTATTTCGGTAGCTTTACCTTGGTAAATTTTTCCCAAGTGAGTACATTTTTCAGTATCCATTATCTGTGTTAAAATTAAAAGCTCATCCCCTGCTACACTTACAAAGGAACCACCATTCCCATATATGATGTATGTGAAAAGTCTTTTAAGCTGTGATTTAATGTAGCTATTAGGGAAATAAAAAGCTTACATCATTCATGTCTTTAATAGCATTTTCCATTTTTATAATGATACTTACTGCCAAACTAAAAAGAGCAGGATGTTCTTTTTATACAAAAATTTCTTGTATCAAAACCACTTTGAATACATTTCACATTACATGGGTAAAAAAAGCATTCAGCCTCTGCATGTGTAGACATGTCACTGAAATCAATTAGTCATGAAGAAATATCTACTGGCAGGCTAATAATTTAGGCACAATGTTGTATATAATGTTATGATACATAATTATACTTTGATATGTAAGATTTGAGATCACAGGGGAAAAAAACAGGTCTTACAACGGGTATGTGTAGAGAGACATTTTATTGCAAAAAATAGCAAATGTCTTAAGAACACAAACCAGAGAGTTATTAAAAGCTTCATAGCAAAATATTTAGCCAACTCTGTTACAATATATAGGCTTGAGGTTCTAACAGTTAACACTATGCCTCAACTCACGGAGCAAGTAATGCTCCTGATACATAAACATTGCGCAGTTGAAATACGGAGCTGAATATTTAACAAAAAAAAAAGGGTATTTTATCCTTGATCTTTCATAATCAAAGTAATTGAGAAATTACAACATTTTAACAAGCTTGATTCTTTTTGGGAAAAGCCATTAAAAATAATTCCTGAGTATTTAGGGTAAGTGAATATATCAAATCCGATCAATTAAGACTAACATGCTGTTGGGCGAGCCTTGCAGCTTGAAGTGACATTCCCTCGTGTGGCTGTCATGGCAGGATCATGGCCTAAACAGCTTAATGAAACACATGAAAACCTTCTGATACGCACATTCCAATTCTCCTTTTCTTTAGCAATAGCCTACAACTGTCAACTGTGAAGCTTGCTTTGCTGAGGAGAACATTGTTTTAAATGTCAATTCCTTTTGCAAAATCTTGTAATGCAAATTGACACAGCTATGCCTTCAATGAACCATCACACCAATAATTATGTGAAATATATAAATCAAAATTTAGGCAAGGGGCTTTCATACTATGTTAGTATACATATTGAATTGTATGCTTTGTATCAGTATTTCGAACATAGATATCTAGTTATTTAGCATCTTGTTATTGTAATGAGAGGCAATATATTCATTTTCCATTATTGTCTTCAGATGCAAGTTAAAATATCATCTTATTATACACCATGTTTCTAAAATCCTGTTGCCATTCATCATCCTCCTATGATTTTAATTGACTCTTTCTATTTTGATTGTAAAACTGCTGCCAATCAAAGCGGTTTAGAGAATTAATTCCAGAAAAAAATTCAGATTTCTTGCTTTATATATGCTTTTCCAGAATTACAGTATTAAATTACAATGGATGTAGAAAGATTATTGTACAAAGCATATTAATAATTCACAACACCGGTATTCAGCTTGATCAATTACAATGAATTCACAAAATTGTTTTTCATTATATCACTCTTTTCTATCCACCCACCCCAGTATGTAAACAAGTTTCTCACAATGACAATGGCAAGACTGCAGTTGCTGAGATGTACTGCATGTGAAAAAACACCACCTACGAATAAGGGCCTGGATTTGACAATTCCAGTATGTGCTCCTGCTCACTTCCCGTTCTAGACCACAAGACCACTGCTTTCAGTCTCTTGCAGTCTTTAAATCAAGAGAACTTACAGGTAAATTGAGCTTTTTTTCTAATGCAGTCTCCTGGCGTTGAACTGATGAAAAGTAACATGCTTATATAGAACAAAAGAGATAATGACTCAGGAATAATTGGAATCAGTCGTAACAAAACTGTCCGAGCAATGATAATGTACAGTATTGCAGCTGTATGTTACTAAGACAAGAAACTCTTGGTATTACAAAGATGAAGATCTCTGTTTGCACAAGCCAATTTTAATGGGCTATTAAGCATTTGGTTAAGAACAGGCTTGTACAGTCTCACCGAAAAGGAAACACTTGTCAAAATGCTTTTTTTAAAAATACCATATGACATCTTCTAAATTGCAGTTTAAATATCAAAATCTTGTTTCAGAAGTCCCTCGCTTCAGGTTGTTACTCAAAAACTCATCATGTTCAAAACTCAAATTATTATGAGATCTTGATATCATAAGAAGCTTTTCCTTATTAGTAAAGTCTTTCTTGGCTGCTGCTTGTGGCACAAGTAACCTATCCATTGGGTCCTCCTTGTTTTCTAGTTTCATATAGCCTTTACTGTTGCTGCGATCCAGTCTGGGCCAGCTGGGGTGTTTCCTTTGTTCGGCTTGGACGGTAAGCGTAGACGGACCCCTGTCCAAGTCCAGGGACTTAGAATGTGAAGATAGAAGATGCAAGGATGTGTTGGAACCAAACTGTTTCCTGGCAGCACCAGGAGATAAAAGCTTTCCTGTGCTTGGTCCGAGAGTCATAGAAGATTTGAACGGATCCGACGGAGTGTCCACAAATGAATTGTGTCGTGGCAGCATGGAAATGGCCGGTCTGCAGGATTCATTGGTATCAGTTAGAGGGATGGCCAGAGAATCCATTGACAGATTTCTAGACTGACTCCTGGTGATCTCTGAGTCCTCAGTTATGTTGTCTATACTGGGTTCATCGATAACACAGTTATTCAGTTTAATTACTGGCAGTGTGAAAGCACTAATGGAAGAAGATACAATGGATTTTGTTTCACACTTTATAGAGTTAGTGTTTCTGTCATCTGAAGCCTTGCTGGAGTGAGGGTAAAGTCCAAAGACTGAACCAGACTGCTCAGCCAGCAGAGGTGGCAGGAGGCTACTAGTGGTCCTATCTTCATTTAGGGTAATCTCATCTTCTTCAGCAGAACTATCCATTCTAAGATTACTCTTGAAGCCTGAGAAAGGCGCAACTGTGTTGGCAGCCAGCCGTGACGCACAGGAGCCTCCGCTGTGCCGGAGTTCTCCTTCCCCCAACAAGCCAGTGAAGGCACCACTCAGCTGCTTTTGTTCCCTGATCCTCAGGGTGTGGATGTCTATTACAGTGGAGTATATGTCTCTCATGTGTATTATTTTTGTTTCCTTGTCACGGTTTTCATGCAGAATGGCATTTGCACAAATAAAAATGAAGATTCCAATGCCCATAGTGAAAGGGCCCAGCATTTTCATCTTATCCGAGTGCACGTGCTGTTCAAAGAAGCGAAGTAAAATGCTTCCTTGGCTTCTCAGGGTCCGGGTTTCATTCAGAGATGGATTATCTTCAGATCCTAACAGCTGCTCCTTCTGGGGCCAGTATCCAAGGATGGCCATTGCAATTCCAAAGAACGCGATAAGCACTCCCAAAACAAGAAAGAACCCTGACGGAGAATAGAGACGGATTTTGCCCCTGACGATTACTACATCTGTCCTGGGCCGGCGTCTCACTGGTTTCTTCTCCTCAGGAACTGGTGCTCCGGCAAGATTTACATGTTGCTGAGATCTGGCAGAGTCTTGCCTTTTTAAGGCAGCCAGTCCTGTTATGACTCCTCCGGTTGCTATCATAGTTCTATTCTGTGCCCTGGAGAAAAAAAGAAAAAAAGCAGAAATGTTGAGGCAAGCAAAGGTTGTCTCTACAAATACAAATAGCGTTTTGTTAATATGCAGGTATTTCTTGATAATTAAAACACTCTTGACTATAAAAAAGCTACTACTACAGCTCCAGTTGTGACACAGCAGCAGTTTTGAGATTCACATGGTATCCTAATTTTCCAGAAGTCCTTTTTCATTGTAAGTACAGATATTAAAGCTTCCATCAGTGATACAGAAAGTAAAGCTAGTGCTCTTAGAGGTGATGTATCAGGACTAAAGATAAAATATTCAGAAGTCTTAACAGATAATTTATCTCTGGACTGGTCTGCAGTAAAGTCAATAACATATTATTACTTTGTTGATAATTTTAGCACTTTAGCTACCAGTTCTTTTTAAAACTTCTGACACACAATGACTGTGAATACAGTTCATTCGACATTTCCCCTTTAAGAGATCTTTCCTGATAGATTTCAACATATATTCATACACATTTATTAGAGCATTTAAATAAGCTTTTATTAAGTCTATTCAGATTTCCTGAGTCTCAGCTAGAGAATAATTTTTGCCTTTCTTAATAAAGCTGATCCTCACATATCTAGACATTTTTCCCCCTTGTTTGTTTCTCTTGGGCTACAGGTGAAAAACCACTGTTAAGTTTTATCAGACGAAGTTTTAATAAATTTCAAATTAATAATTTCAAAATTTCTTCGTTTTATGAGGAAATTTTATTTCATTTTAGACTTAATTTGGTTGCCTATTACATGAGAAACATTGACCAGCACGGGTTTAAAAGAGAAAGTCATATTTGATAGTTTTTTAGGAGCAAAAGTAACAAATGAAACAACACAGTTCAGGATAATTCTATTTTACAAGGCATCTTTGACTCAAAAAGAGTTTCTGTGCTTAATTAACTAGCATTAGAATTAATGAGAGATGATATTATAGAGTAAAATTAAGATACTATAAGCTAGGTTTGAAATATTACGTCCTCTGTAGACAGCATTATTATGCTCAGAGACAAAGAAAGGCTGACAGCCTGTTGCAGAGGAAAAGGCTCTGTGTCAAATCTGGGGGCGGTTTAAGAAGCAAAACCAAAGTGGGACTGGGTGAACAAAGTGAGGTGCTGGAAAGCAGAGGTAAAGCAAATTGGTGACTGCTTGCAATTTGCAGGCAGTGACTTTCATCAGCTCTCTCAAACTTGTTATTTTGTTTGAAATTTTAGCGGTGCAGCCATGGAAAAAAAAATTCGATCTCTTGTGTTAGGAGAAACAGACAGACTCTGTTATGATATGACACTATCACAGATTTCCAACACTGCAAGCAGGTGTCACATAAGCACATCTACAAACAGCAATCAGCCCAACCCATCAAATATGAATGTGATTATGAAATTAATATGGAATTTGAGATAGAATAGAAATTCAGGTGACAGATAGAAAGACTAACAACCTGAACTCCCTCCTTGCACCCTCACTATTAAAGGACAGAGGACTTCCCCTCTTTCTGAGAAACCTTTCCTTTATGAAGGAAAGACTTGGAAAGGTCTAGGCTGCTAAGTATACTGCATTTTCTGAATTTTTGCAAGACAAAACATAATATTACTCCAAAAAACTCAGAAATTTCACTTGTACTCTCAGGTTTCATGCTCATAATCTTTCTGGGAATTCTCAAGCTTTGCAATTCTTTTTTGATGCTACCTGGACAATTTCCACACTTCAGTGCAAATTAATGTCTTGAACGCTTCATTAAAAGATTTTTTTTTTTAAGATAGCAATTTAAAAATAGCCCAAAGAAAGTTATTTGACACTGATAGTCTTTCAAACTTTCTCATGTGCTTACGTGTTTATGGGCTTCTGCCAAAACAAAAGTTCATTATTCTGTAAAATAATGTTTTGAATGTCTGGACAGAAATAAACGGGACTGAGTCATTATAAAAAGATGTTTTATTTTGTCATGACTCAATTAAATACAATTAGTTTTCTCTATGAAATAAATTAAGATAATTATGGCACATCTTTACTGGAATGAAAAATCATTTAACTATAATTTAGTTTGTTCCATTAATCTTTTACAATTGCCAGATCTTTGTGGCGAACAAAGAGTTTCCATATTCATGTGGTATTTTACCAGCACACATGAACCCCCTCTGTTCTGTCTCAGGCCTGCCAAGGAAGTGCACAGGTACAGCAGTTTAGTGCTAAATTCACACTGTGCCTGTTGGCAGGATTTGTTATTTTGTGTACTGTTCTGGGCTTATCACAGCTACCTGAGCTGCACCAAAGGGTGAATAGAATAAGCTTACAGCTACTTGCTAAATATTTTAAACACACCTCTTGCAAGAGCTCCCCTCTAACTCTGAAAAGCAGAGCAAATAAAAACACGCTTAAGAATTACATCTTGGGGTATCTTTCTGTAGAAAGTTCTCATTTGCAAATTTTGCAGAAACTGGGAAACCATATCTCAATTTCATTACTTGAAGGACAGAAATTGAGATTTCTAAAAGTGAGAGAGAAAGCAAGATCTCTCAAGGCACACAGCTGGGTTCCAAACCATTCTATGACACTATGATTTCAGGGGAACATGTTCCTCTCTTCATTTTGCCTGCATCAGAGACTGGGCTCAGGGGAGAAAAGGTCTGGCTGCCGAAAAATACAAGCATATTTTGTACAAAGAAATTTTCCTATTTCTTGAGTTCACATCAATACTATTATACTTTCTCTCATGGAAAAAATCACAATCAGGTTTATAAATAATAATCTGTAATAAGCCAATTTTGATCTCTTCTGCATCGAATAAAATCAATAGTGTTAAAATACATAATGGTATGAGACGGTTTCCTTTCATGCTGACAGCTTTACCAAAACCAATTACAATGAAGTGCATATTAAGATGAAAACCATATTTTAGAAAATACTGTATTTATAAAAGACATTGCAAATACATATGATCTATTCTGCAAATCTGTTTAGTTTTGTCACATAGCAGCCACAATGTAAGTGCTGCTCATTAAATGCTGCTTCTCTTATTTAACTTAGTACAGTGATGATTTTTTGTTTTACCCTGAAGTCTGAATTCAAAGTTCTAAACAAGCAAAGAGTTAGAAGACTTTTACTCAGAGGTAAATAAAGATTATGCAAAGAGCTCAGACAGCATCACTTTGGTGGCACTGTGAATACATGTTGGCTCTGCAAGGAAACAAACAATGGTAAAATGGATGTGGAATACAGAACAAAAAGAAAGGGACAGGCCTGTAATTCATTTTATAAAACATAATCTCGCTGATACAAAAGCACCAGAGCTGCCAAGCTCCTTTTAACAAGTAACTAACATTGTCACTGCTCAGTTTGCTTCACCTTCAGTGAGAATACAAGGTCCAAAGGCCTGGAGAGCTTAGGGGTTTAGCCCTGAAAGAAGCACTGGCCCACATTTACCTCTACAGTTAGTTTAACTTTGCTTTACGCTGTTGTTACAGAGTAGCTCTGACACTAGCCCTGTCAGCCCCTCAAAGATCATCCAAGAAAAGCCCATCTTGGCAGAGATTCTGTGAAGCAGCTCCTGATCACTCTCACCCTCTCGGCATTATTTGCACAGAGAATGATCCAGGCTCTTGACAATTCACTTGTAACCTCTTCAATGACCACTAGAAAGATGTACCTGGCCTTTCATCCAGGACACAGGCTAAACACAGTCCTCTACGTCTGGAGATGCCTTTAAAAAAATCCAGCAGCAGACAGAGCAACAGGTTGCTATGTGCCTCTTTAGTATCAAGAAAGGATGGACTCTTAAGCAGAAACTACTGGTAATGAGCCATGTAGCAAGGACGGAGAAATGGAGACAAAGGGAAAGGCCTGGATAAATGTGGTGGGGACACCAAGTCCTCCACTAAGGTGCTCTGTCACTGCTCTCCTGAACTGGATGTGGAAGAGAAAATATAACAAAAAGCCCCGTGGGTTGAGATCACGAGAGTTCACTCACCCACAGCCATCATGGGCAAAACAGCTTGGGGAATTTAGTTTACTACCAGTCAAGTCTGTGCGGGATGATCAAAAATAAAACAAAATCTTAAAAACACCTCCCCTCCCACACTTCTCCCTTCTTACTGGGCTCAGCTTCCCTCCCTGAATACGCCATCTCCTCCCCACAGCAGTGCAGGGGGACAGGGGATGGGGGTTGCAGTCACTTCAACACATGTCGTCTCTGCTGCTTCCTCCTCAGGGGGAGGACTCCTTGCACTCTTTCTCTGTTCCAGCACATGGTCCCCCCCAAGGGATGCATTCCTTTAAGTACAGACTGCTCCACCATGGGACGACCAAGGAGTCAGAAGTCTTTGTCAGCAAAACTCAAGCATGGGCTCTTCTCTCCAAAAGACCACAGGTCCTGATAGGAGCCTGCTCCAGCATAGGCTTCCCACAGGCTCACAGCCTCCTTTGGGCATCCACCTGCTTCAGGCGGATCTCTGCTCCCCTGTGGACCTCCATGTGCTGCAGGGGAGCATCCTGACTCACCGTGGTCTTCACAGGATGCAGGGGAATCTCTGCTCTGGCACCTGAAGCACCTCCTCCCCCTCCTTCTTCATTGAACTTGGGATCTCCAGGGCTGCTCCTCTCACATAGGCTCAGTCCTCTGGCTGCAGTTGCCTTTTTTTTCCCCTTTCTAAATCTCTCATCCCTGAGGTGCTACCACCATTGCTGATGGGCTCAGCATTGGCCAGTGGTGTGTCCATCTTGGAGCTAACTGGACAAAGGGGAAGTTTCCAGAGGCTTCCCACAGAAACCACCCCTGTAGCCACCTCACTACCAAAATTTGCCACACAAACCCAACACAGTAACATCTGCAAAAGTATGTGCAGGTAGGAGGAGCCATGAGAGGGGCTGCTGCCCATCTAAGCAGAGAACAGCAGAGCCAGAGACATAAATTCACGCAAGAAGTTTGCAGACATGACACAAAATGGGTAATGATACAAGAGTGTCATGCTGGGATATGGAGTGACATTGGCTTTTTCCTTATATTACACTGGCTATACAGGCCAAGGATGCCAGAAAGGCTGGAAGGGATTCTCCTTTACCACCTCTCCATATGGGGCAAGGTTGTTCAGACGCTCAAGGGAAAACTGTCATAAAGGAAACTTGAGAAAGAGGGTAATAACACCTTTCACAAAACAGTATGCTGTGAGTAACCACGAGACTTGCATTTGCCAAGCAAAATACGAGTTATTTTCCTAAAAAAGTCAGAAGGCCAAACAATTCAATCAACAAAGAAATGGCAGAGTCACCCTGTGACACAAAGGTAAGGCCTAGGTAAATTATCAGAGACAAACTGTAGTTTAGCACAGGTGGACAAGAATCCTTCTCTTCTACCAGTACATCGGGCTATCACTGATGGTGGGACACAAATAGGGTGCATTTATGCCATTTGCATTACTCATGTCCCACTTGACTTGACAGACGTAGGACAGACATTCCTGCCAGCCTAGACAAAGGAAGTGAGAGGCAGGAGGCAGGTGAGCTGGGGACTCGCTAGAGTAGCTGCAGAGCAGAGAGCAACTGCCTGGAATGGATTTCATAGCATGCTCCAGTAGCTCCAACTAACTTCTTCTCATTCCACTACTATTTATTTCTCTCTTTGACCTAAGAGGCCACCACCTTAATACCCATCTTTCCTGCCTTATGACTAGCTTCACCACAACTGTACAGCTGCCAAGTAACCTTTTTTTCCGAGATGGTCTAACTATTAAAAATCTAATTAATCTCTCAGCAACTATTATCAACTCACAACTTGCAGGAAGCTTTAAAGCTCGAGGCTTCTACTTTAAATGCCTGAAATCTAATGCCTTATCTAATTTGTTCAATATTTTGGTGCTATGTAAGTTATTACTTCTACCTACAACTTATTATTTTGAATACATGTATAGTAATTTGAATTATACGGAGATCTTACACGTAATTTTAAATTCTTCCTAGCAAAGATGGGAAGCAAACTAAAGATTACCAGCATCTTTTTTCTTTAATGTTTTACTCCAGATACATTTCAGTGTCCCTTACTACTTAAAATCTTTGCATGATAATCTTGCTTGCATAAATATTTTTTTTCTCATTTATTCTTTGAAAAATGACTGAAAATTATGTGAAATTATCAGAACTGTACATGCTATTTCCCTGTAGTCTAACTTTATGTAAAGCTTTCTGAAAAGTTCAGTTCTTGTGTATCCGCAAAAAATTAAATGTTACTGCAGTAAGAAGCAGTGTGTGACAGAATCTGATTTCTATTACTGTAGCATTTCCTATCTGACTATTTCAGCTTATTAGGAAATTTATTTCCCAACAGTATTTGATTTCTTATCATTTAAGTGACTATATTTTGAATTGTAACAAGAACACAAATTTTAATATCAGGGAAAGTTTCTTTCACCTTTGGTAAAACCCAGAGTCCCAGAAATGAAGGAAGCGACAGACTGTTCACTCATAAAATATTTCTCATAATCAAGAATGCAAATGACAAAATGGTAAGAGAAATTATGACATAAATGAGTAAACAAATCAATAAGCTGTATTTAACACATCTATACTTCCTCTTGATGAACAACGTATACATATCAATATGCTATCTGTCCATAAAGGTTGTCATCTGGTACAATCTGTTCTATTCCAAGGGTAAAAATATCCAACTTTATAGGCCCAAAGGGATTAATCATTCTGGTAGAGAGAATATAGCGACAGCCAAACAGAGAGTAGTTCCACAAGAAGCAAAGAAAACCATCTCAAATTACATTTTTATTTAGCAGTAGTTTTTTATTTAGCAGAGTTTAACAAACAGCCCCCTCCAACTGCCCAGCACACCAGTGGGACCACCTTATGATGCATCCTCCTCCTCCTACCCATTCATCAAAACATGACCTGGCTGAACAGATCAAAAAACTAAGCAAGCAAGCAAAAAACATCTTTTGCATTCAGGATTATGGGGTATTTTAAGCGCACTTTAACTGACAATAGGTGAGAAGAAAGCATGCAGAAAAGTAACTTCAGCTGGTATTTCAAAGTCATGCTAGCAAAAGCCAAGAATGTGACATTTAAAACATTAAAGCTTTGAAATTTCCAGCTGAATCCAACCCATATGGGTTCAAATTCCCTTTTATGGTGTCTCTTCTAGGCTGGAAAGGGATAAGCTTAGGGATTAATTACGCCCTTTTAACCTCCTGGTTGCCCATCAGCTTGTGGAAGCAGGCCAAATCATGCCAGCAGTTTCACAGCACAAAAAAGCAATGGCAAGCTGCCCACAGGTCAGGCAAGGCAAGAGCACCAGGGTGTCCAAGGGGCAGCAGCAGGCAGAAAGTCCACTGCAGACATTAAAAGATGAGGTTCCCTAGATGTCGGTAGACCATGCAGCTGTATCAAACAGTCTGTATTTGCTTTACAATAGTGCCATGTTACACTAAAATCTTTGCAATCATAACTGAAAAGTAAAAGCTTGCTATTAAGGACACATCTGTTAGGAAATCTGAAGTCTCAGAGTGATCCAGTCATTTTAAAAATCTAGATCTGGCAGCGGTTTTCAAATCTGCACTGCACTGGTTGAAGCAAGACCGCGGGGGCCCAGCAGTTACCTCTGCAGAATCTGTGAAAGACAACTAGGCATGGCACATCAGAACTTTCTCATTGTTCTACTGTACAAATTTGAGAACTTAAACAAACTAGGAAAGGAAAATGAATTTTTAAAAAACAAGTCCAGGCTTTAATGAGAGTAATGAGATCTCATTTTGATACATATTTCCGTAACTATACTGTGCCATTCTGAAACACATGCAAAGATGTGCCTTCCTATCAAAGTGACTGATGCAAATTTCAGTTGTGGCAGGTATTTGAAGGAGACACGCTGAATCCACAGTGGATATACCAAATCTCTAATTGGACTCAAATTCGTTCTCTTTCATTAGTAAATCTGGACCATGGCACTCCCAGTCATGATCATTATGACAGTCCACTGCCTTGTATTAAAGCACAGCAAGGAAAGTACAAGTGTGCCTGTGAGTAACCTAACTTCCTAACCAAGCTTTCCTCAAGCTGTTACACTAAGTGTCTGCATAATGACTCACTGGAAAGGTTATAAAATTATGCCAAATCACAGCAACTACAATAAGAAAGCCTTGATCCTCCACTATTATTTGGAGGGAAAGAAATAAAATGCCAGTCAAAAGAAAAAAAACCCATACCAAACCACCGAACTAGTCTAATGAAGTTATACTTAATTACTATTAAGTAGTTCTTTCAACTGGACAAGGACCAGACCTTACTTACAAAGATACAACTGATCAATACCCAAACCTTCAGAGCGATTCAGTTTGTGTTGGCAGTAATACAACCCTCTCTTTCCTTTTTCTCTGCCTCAGGGGGAGAAAGTTCCTTCCTTTACTCAGTTTGCAGCTCTTGTATGTGTCAGTCTCACATCCTAACACCATCTGCTTGGCTCTGACTTCTTGATCACCCCTCTGTAGGTATTGGGGGTTGTCGCTTGGTCCTCCCAGAGCCTCCTCTTCTCCAGGGCTGAATCCGCCCCCTCTCAGCTCAGCTTGTTCTCAGGAGACAGCTGCAGGTCCTGCCCTCCCTGGGGCCCCATGCTGAACTTGCTCCAGTCTGCAAACATCTTTCTTCAGACTTTATTAATGGGAAGGGAAACTCCTTTCCTTGAAACCACCTTGGCTTTTATTTGGCTCTTAACTAACTTGAAATAATAAACCAATAACTAGGGAAGTTGAACTAAAAACTGCAAACTTAGAAATACTGATAAATATAACTGTAGGGTAAGTGAGGATGCCAGTTACCCAGATTTGTGGAGTGCTGTGACTCCACACTTTAAATCACAGTGAAAAAAATCCCTTTTGAATTACTTCATCACTTACCGTATCTGCCACATACATTAATTATTCCAACTACTATGCCAAGGTCAAATGTAAGGTGAATACCCAGCAATACTGCACAAAGATGAATGCCTGAGCTGCTTATCCTCTTTGCTATTATTTCTCCTTCAGCCTGATCCTTTCAGTGGGTCATATACTGTAACTGTGCAAAATCAGCAACATCCAACACTGGCAGCATTACACAAAGCTCGTTAGCTACTCACAAAAGCACAGAACACACATCAAAGAGGGAAAGAAGGAACCTGAGTTTCTATATTTTGTTTTCAAGACGTTGCTGTATGACTTGGCCTAGATTTGGTCTGCCAGCTTCTGCCTGGCCCAGTTGAACTCACTTTTAAATTTGCTCCATCCTCAAATATGTCTGCTGGCACACTGCAGTAGATCAGGTGCGAGTCTAGAGAAGTTTGTAGATTTTACCAATGTAAAACTCACAAAACATGAGGTTGCTGCCAGGTCTCCTATGTCTAGAACAGCTTTCCAGTCATTATACAGTGAACCAAACATGTTCTCAGGTCACAGAACACCTGTCTCACACAGCATAAACCCACCTGCCCCACCACTGCCACGTCTGATGTCCTGAATTCCCAGCTGTCCATCTCCCTCTAGCTGTACCAGCTCAGTTAAAGTCCTAGACGATGGACTAAAGAAACACAAGATCTCAGGCACTGGATGTACTTATTTGTGGAATGCTTACATAACCTCTGTATCCCCTGTATTAAATGATCAGTAAATTTAGAGCTGTAGCTTGTTTTCGGAAGTGTGCACCTATAACTTCTTTACCTATGCATAAAAATTTCCACTTCCTATGCACAGATACATCACATCTTGTTCCAGAATCTATTACACAACTACAGCAAAAAGCAAGAAGGAGCTTAAAAAAGACTGGGGAAACAAAAACGGCAAGTAGCTTTAAAAGATTTGAAGAAAAGTTGTTTAAAATGCAATTGATTAATAAAGTTTTAAAAATTTCTTCCTAGAAGAAAAAAAATCCCCAGAATATGCACACAGGAAAATAAAAGCTGGATAATGAGGGTTTACTGTTGCTTTTATTTGCTTTCATTATCCAGTTTGTCAGAGTTTTTCTACTAAAAAACAGCTAGGGTTTTTTCAGCCTAAACTGAGCAAGGTGATAACTGCCCTTAATGACTGAAGTGACAAAATCTGTTTCCAAGCTAATTTAGCACTTTAGTTTGTGTAAACCCATTTTCTAGTGAAAATCAGTACTAGAAATGGAAGCAGATATTGGCTATTTAGCCAAATATTCATAATCATTTGAGATACTTTTGTTCATTCAGATTATTGGTGTTCATATTCAGTAAACAGAAAAGCTCCAGGTTTATGTATGCCTACAGGTGAGAGAAGTGACTATTTTAAACCTTTTATGCCATGCAATCTGTCACTTTCAGTATCAACAGAAAGTAAAGCATTTTATTGCAAATAATCACTTTATAAGCACAATCTAATTTAGAATGTGTAAAAGAAGCATGTGGGTATTTATGCATTCATTTTAGTTTGGGTTTTTTTTAGTTTTTTATCTTTTAGACATCACCAAGAATAAAAAGGAGCTTCTTTTAGAAGAAAGTTAAAATTTTGATATAATACTATAGCCCATCAACCCTAAAACTGAAATCCAAAATGCACAGAACTGATCTAGCTTCTGAAGCAAGCTCGCACAATGCAGATCAGAGTACTGCCCTGCTATCCACCACAAGTCATGAAATAAATTTTATAAAGGCTTCTAATATTTCTGAAAGACTGAATGTGTAAAACCAGAGCAAAAGATATGTTCTCTGTCATCTGCTGCAAAGGAAAGGCATGACTAAACACTCCAGGGTTCAGCATGCCACATAAACTCAGTTTCCTAATAAAAACCAAACACGAAACAAGATTGGAAATGCTAGGAAATACCTTCATTTTCAAGCACTAGGACCGCTGTTTCTTCAATTCTTACACACAAAACTTTGAGTAAGTCAGTGACAGACACTTGGTGTGGAGGTAAAAGCACAGCAATGCTGGGGTGCTCTGGCTACCACTTACACTCACATATCATCCAGCTTGAGTAGTAAAATGTTACTTGATTTAATCAGAGGCAAAATCCCCAGCCTGGACACACACCTAAGGTAGGAAGAGAGCAGCTCTCAAGACCAAAGACCAAACAAATGTCCTTATCTGCATTACATGCTCAGTTAATCAAGTTAATTTGCAAGTTCTAACTGCAATTTCCCACTGCAAACAAGTCCAATGACAGTAAGATCAAATAGCACCAGGAACAAAATGAAGTAGGTATTTCACAGAAGGCTTAAGTAATACCCATATTAGATATGAAATCACATCTATTTGCTCCAAAACTAAGACGTCTGAGCAACACTTTCCCCGTGACCTAAAAAATACTCCCGTTCTATAAAACATGCAAACTCAAAGAAGCATGGAGTTAGCACACTGTGTTTACTGTCAAAAGATGTAGGACCAATTTTTTAAACATAAAAGAGTCTAACTCTGAAGAGTATTTAGGTATCTACACTGTGTAGTTGTATTAGAAGATCTCAGTGCGTGGTAGAGGTACAAAAATGATGTTAAGTGCCCAACTGAACAGAACTTAAGGACCAAGGACCTAAGACCAAAAAGAAACTGTGAAAGCCACAGACCCAGCCCTGCTACTGGTCCATTAAGCCTAGCAGTGCAATTTTAAATTAGTGGCCAAGATACTTGTTTCAGAATTGTGGCGTCCCAAGTGCCAGGCCCCTCCACCAGCAGGAGACTTTTTTCCCCCTGTCATTAGTAAACTCCATGCAAGGGGATCTTTAGAAGGAGAACCGAAATTTGGGCTCCCTGAGCACCCCAGCCACAACGTGTGAGTGTTTATATGGCCAAGAGGAACATCTACTGTGGCACAGTTGTGGCCCTAAGCTATCATTACACTCACCTTGTCTGTCATTTCCTTCTGAAATCTCTTCTGAAAACACGGGTCAGCGTTAGCATGTCTTTTACACTGAGCCTTCAAGCAAGTTAATCTACTCTGCCACGTAGCGACACAAATCAGCCCCTCCAAAGGTCACTGTTGTTATAGCTAGCAAGGTCACAGTACCTATGCTGTCACATTTAAAGACAGTTCCAGCATCTTAACACTAATTTTTGGTGATTCAGAGGTACAGGTGGACTCCTAGTTACAGCACCATTATATTTGTTCACAGAGGCAGAAAAATCAGTGTATGAGGTTTAGGTTATTCTATGCTAGCACACCAATTAGGCTATCATTATATCACAGCTATTATTAGGACATTAATAATGGAATGAAAATTTTCTTGGGTCTCAGGAATCCCACAAAAATAAGCAAACTGGTTAGTATGATGCTATTTCCAGTATGTCAACAATAGTTTCAAATGCTAGATACAAAAAAGGGATAGTCAAGCACTATTTCATAGAGAATGGAAAGCACAGTTCAGAAATACTTCTGGTATCCCACATAGGCAAACATTTTTGCCCATTTATGGATGACAGAGAAATAAATTATTATTAAATTAACAGTAAAACTCAATTATGTCTTCAACTGCAGACTAGAATGATCCTGCCAGACATCCACATGGGGGCATCAGCAGAACCTGTAAGCATCCACACTGATACTCAGCCTGTTGATGGGTAAACACAAGTTACAAAGCACACATAAGAGCAGAAGTTTCAAGACACAAATTAGTATTTTACATGTGTAAAACAATAGAAATGTCAATATGAAGGCATTTCTGTTACGCAAATTATCCATCACGAACAATTTCTTTTGTACTTGTAATCAGCTCCATTATCACTCGCGTTATAAGAACCACTCTCTGTGTAGTACACAAAACTAAGGGTATCACAAACAGGAGGAAACCACTGGGAGCAAAGTAACCAACGAGTAGTGAGACATGAAGAGAAAGACATGCTGAAATACTGTGGGCCAAATTCATGGAACTGTATCCTTAGCTTTGATAGCAGAATTCACTTATACAGGATATACCACTTGCACAGTAAATCCCTTTTTTCTTTCACCATCAGCAATCTGTGAACGTTATTGGGGGTTAAAGCCAAACAATTCCTTGGTATTAGGCGAAGAAATGCCAGCTAAACAGAGCAGAATAACCACTGCCTCCTTGCTTCCACGATGTCCAGGTGTTGCTCACACAGGGGACTTCAAATACAGCAATTCATGACCCTTAAAAGGTCTGCCTCCCTTACCTCAGACACCTACACTCCATACTGCTGCCCTACATTTCAAACATACATGGGACCAAGTCCTCTGAAATATGTCAGAGTTGCTCTTACTTCATTTCACATCTAGGAATCAGCATATGCCCGTTCTGCTATCTTGCCGAAAACCATCTCCCTCCAGTTGTACAAGTTAGATTGAGTTCCTAATAGAGAGCTTGTGGAACAGTGGGCTGCCTGGCCTTAGGAAATTAGAATATTTCTAGCATATAGTAGTGCCATCTAAAGCGTGGTGTCCTAGTTAAAGACCTGCTAATGGATGCACGGCTGATAGCATGCTGGCTTATCGGGTGTGTTGTGCATTTTCAGTGCCCTCCATTTGTAAAGTCCATATATCTGTGTTTTAACATACTTGACCTACCCTGTAACTGCCCATGTAATTTAAAACATGATCTCCATTGACTCATGTGATCATGACAGATGTCAACACTGATACTAAGTAACTATAGGTTGCAATTTCTTCACAAAGGCTCGCAGTCATTTATCCGCTCCTCAAGGTCCTCATTTACACTACTGCTATGTCCCCTCATGCCATTAATATTTTACTTACTTTGCTTTACCCTGGATATAGTCATTGTTAATTAAAGAGATAAATATCAGATTAATGAATATCCTTCTGACTTACACAAAACCAGCATAATGTTCAGAATCAAGCACTTAGAAGTTAGGCACATTTAAACTAAAATGAATGCATAGTCACAATTATTTGAGGCACCTTGTTAAAAACTGTTGATCTGTGATACAAATATAGACAGCATAAACAACTAAGAGATGATTCCAACAAGAAGTTAAAAGTCCAGAAGATAGAAAATATAGTCAAGTTTTCCCAGTTAGTGTAAAATTTACATTTCTGGCTTTAGAATCTCAGATAATCACAGAGCATTTGTAGCTATCAGTCAGTCTGGTATGTCTAAACATTTAGCCAAATTTCTGAATGCTTTGCTGAGGAGAAAATAAAGTAAGGGTCAGTAAAACTCAGCAGAGTACTGGATGACAACAGATACAGTGTGGGTTACTCTTTTTTCCTTTAAGAAACTACTGCAAAACTACCAGCTCTGTGCAAGAAAAGCAGGATGAAGAAATGGGGAGAGGGAGATTAAGCTGAAAGTGTAGTTACAGGAAGCTGTCAGCAGTTCGCCATAAAGTTTTCAGTTCAGAGTGCAGGGGGAAGAGTGAAATACGATGTTACCAGTTAATTACTTTTTCAGTAGAAGGCTAGCAACGTGTGCCAAATTACTTCAAATGGATTTATTCAGACAGTTAAAGCAACAAGGAAAAAACAACGCTAAAATTATCTACGCATATTTGAAGGCATTCACTAAAATTCACAGAAAATATACAGAATACTTTTTAACAGATCTTTATTTATGACTCCTCTTTTCTCACAGTTGTGTTCAAAGGTCACAAATCAACGCATGCTCCTCCTAGAGGAAACACGGCAGCAATGCTAATGTAAGTACGGAGTAAGAGGCAGCAATAAAATACAATAGACATTATGGAGCAGTTGGGACTGTCCAGATCAGTCCAGCCAGACCATGCCTGAAGTGTAACCAGTCTCCAGTTTCGTGAGATACTGTCACAACGTGTCGATTCTGAAGACAGGTACTAATCTCTGTCACTTCCTTACGAAAGCCTCAAGGGCTATGATTCTGCAGAAAACACACTTCCTAGAAAACCATGGGTAAAGTAAATGGGTTAGACAGCTGGATTACTGTGTATATGTACATGTTTATCCAAGAGTTCATTATGTGACTAAAATGTGAATGAAGAATGAAAGAAGTTCAGTAACACTACAATAAGCCAGATACCTGATAAAGTAAAAGGACAACTGTTATTTTTTTCTAAAACTGTGCCCAAGAATTAGCAGAGCAAATAACAAAAGGAAAAAGTTCTGTACAACTGAGCTCATGAACTGAGCCTGACATTTGAAATAGTGGCTGATAGAGCTGCAAACACTGAGGACCACACAAAGTGAATAAAGAGGTAGAGAAGCATGCAGAAAGATGAACCAGATCATGCAACTATGCGCAAATAGCCTGGAATGTCAGAGATAGAATGTAATTTAACCAAGGCAAATGCCAAAAAAATTAAGATAACAAATGCAAACCTATCAGGAAGCAAGGAAAAATCAAACCAACAAAGATACCTATGCAAGAAATGAAAAAACATGACAGAAGATAATAAAATCAAATGGAAAGTAAAAAAAGCATCTGGTTATGAGAACTGTTTGATTTGTAGGAAATATGTAAGGTCTGTGGGAGTTAACTAGTCAGATACATTTGCAGCTTCTGGCAGATTTGGCAGCTGATCACATCCTCCAGGTTCAGCCGGAGGACAAGATTTTACAGAACAAGATTCTCCTTTTCCTTTCACATCACATCACTGTTCTTCCTCCATAGAAAGCATCAACCATCACCTGCCCAGAGGCCAAAATAATCACTTCATAGGTGCTTCATTTGGACTTCTCATTCAGGCTTCTCATTTACTCTTTAGATTTCTTTATCCTAGGGCACCACTAAGACACCAGCAAGGAGCAAGAAGGCTTGCTGCAGTCCTCTCAGTAGTCATGGATTGTTCTTTGCTCATTCAGTATAGCCAACTAGCACAGCCACCATCAGACAGAGTGGGTCATAAGCCCCTCAGCCTCAGACACACCACGAGGCACCAGTGCCTGCACTGCCCTGAAACACACACATGCGGCTTCTCAGGCTGCCTTGACATCCCAGGGTGTGGTTCTCAGAGAGGCACATCCCAACTGAGAGCATTCCGGATTCCTGCCAACTCTGATGCTTCTGCCTTTCAAATAACTGTGAATTTGAGAAAAGGTTCAACACGAGCCTTTGGCAATTTTTCACAGCTGAGTTGCTGAGTGGGTGAAAGAATGGGTCAGAACAGAGGGCACTCACAACATCTCTGCTGTAGCCCCTGAAGGCTGAATTCAGAAGATGCCTACTACATAACTTGAAATATAATTTCTGTACTGTCAGAAAGCAGGATAGATAATTTGGTATTTTTGTTGTTGTTATTAATATTGGCAGGTGTCTATTTGTTGCAATGTTTTATTCAGGATCTCTGAAGGATCCTGCTGCAAATTGCAATCATGAACACCCCCAGCACTTCAGATTGACTAAAAGCTGCGTCTAGGTTTTTCATGTGGACAGTCCATCTCCATACAGCTCCAAGTCACATTTTCCAAGCTATGGAAAGATGTTTACTGACAACATGTAGCAGCCTTGTGCCACTCAGACAGAAGGAGCCTTCCCCATCCTAGGAACAATCAGTGACAATATTGACTGGGATGGTTTCCCAAGGGCTGTTACTACATGCCCTTGCCATAACAGGAGCACAACATTCAGCTCATCCCTGCCAGACATGCTGAAAGGAGGGAGAAAATACTAGGAACTGCTTTATTTAAGCTGACTTAAATCTCTGAACACAAACCCAGCTGCAGTGCACTCTTCCTCACTTTTCAGTTCAAAACCAACACGTAGATCTAGAAATCTAGTCTGAAAAATCCCCATCTGAGCAGCAAAAAAATGTACCCATTTTGCAGGAAGTTTATATGTGTGCATTATATGGAGCCAGGACCTTAGAAGACAAATCCAGATGCATCAGCTTGCTCTGGGACTAGTGAGACAGATCCCTAAACTAGCCTGGAAGAAATCACTGCTTCTCCAGCTCATAGGTCTTTCCAAAGAAGACTCCCTTACATGAAGAACCTTTCTTGATAAAATATTTTCACTTATACTGAAATCATTATAGAAATATGAATAAAGAGCATTTTTGTTACCATCAAAGATTCACAGAACAGTTTGGGTTGAAGGGACCTTAAAGATCTTCTAGTTCCATGCCCTCTGCTGTGGACAGGGACACCTTTCAGTAGATCAGGATGCTCAAAGCCCCATCCAGCTCGGCCTTGAACATTTCCAGGGATGGTGAATCTACAACTTCTCTGAACAACCAGTTCCAGTGCTTCACCATCCTCAAAGTGAATAATTTCTTCCCTATATCTAATCTAAAGCTATCCTCTTTCAGTTTAAAGCAATTTCTCCTTGGCCTATCACTACATGCCCTTATAAAAAGTCCCTTTCCTGCTCTTCTGTAGGCCCCATTTAGGTACTGGAAGGTGCTATAAGGTCTCCCCAGAGCCTTCTCTTCTCTCAGCCTGCATTCATTGGAGAGGTGCTCCAACCCTCTGACCATCTTTGCAGCCTCCTCTGGACTCACTCCAACAGGTCATTAATCATTAACAGATGTTAACGACATCATCATCTCCTGGTGCCATAAATACCCCATGTGATCCTGCTCACAGAGGATCAGTATCTGTAAGATTTTAATTTTCTTTTCATCTGAGGTATGATAGAGGTCATGCAACTCCTAAAGCAGGACCATGGTGTCACAAAAACTGCTTTCACAACTGCTGGGACATCCATGTTGCTCTAAAAGCCACAAGTCCTGCAAACTCTGAGAGCTGGCCAGAAGCTGAGTTGAAAAAAACGTGCCATTTTTTCTAGCTTGAAACGTGCAATCCATTCATGATACAACAACTGATACATTATACAACACCATACTTCTTCTCTTCTCTATTCTATTCTATTCTATTCTATTCTATTCTATTCTATTCTATTCTATTCTATTCCATTCCATGGTTGTTACACTCATAAATAAGCATGACACCTGCCCTTGCTAAGTGTCAAACAGCTCTAATTGCATCACACCACACAGCACTTGTTCTGAAAAAACAGTACTGAAGAACACTGATGAAGTGCAGTACAGCCCACAGAATATTTGTATGAAACCTTCAATTTTCCAGCACTTTCTGATTATCTTCTGATTTGAGCTGTGTGACCCAGCTGAGCATTAACATTGATTTTTTGATTTAATTACAGACACTCTGGCTTGGAGAGCTGAAATTCAAATGAATAGGGCTTGCCCTGGCCTCCTCCTAATACATGCTGTGCTGATTAATCCAACCCTGTTCTGATTTTCTGCAGTGCAGGATACGTTTATCCATTCCCATTCCTTCACAATGAGTGCTGTTCACAATTTGCATCCCTGATTTACCACTGATTAACCATATGCCCCACATCAGCTTCATGTACTTCACTGAAACTGCTATCACAGAAACCTGTTGCTGTAAAAGGAACAGGGGCAGTAAGAACAAGGCAAAGGGAGGGCAGACAGGAACTCCACCTATGTTTTGAGGAAGGATTTACAGATTTAAATTTGTATAGGCTACAATACGCATATATTCTTCACAACATCTTTATTATTATCCTTTTCTTTTGACAGCACACGTGGCTGTATTACAGCTCAGTTGTTAAGAACCTTTATTTCATGGATAAAGTAAGTAGATTATATCCATCCAGTGCCAACTCTACTGGCTCATGGAAGGGATAAGACAGAGACGCTATTCTGAGCTAGAAAGTACTGACTCGTGCTTCTTACTGTAAAATCATAACCAGACCCCAGCACACCAAAACCTACTCTTAGTCAATATCACAACAAAGTCGTGTTCAGGAATATAGCTATAAAAATGACACCAGGAGATTATCACTGGTAGAATTTAACCACCTCTTAAAGTTGAATATCCATTTCCTCTTTATGGAACAATTAATGCATTAAAAAGTTGAGGACAAAATTTTGAAAAGTGATTCAGAGCCTTTTTCAGGAATTACCTGGGAATCTTCATTCAAAATGGAAATTGAGTTCCCAAATTACTTACGAGTTTTTGAGAGTTTTACCCTTACGGTCTGAAACTACAATTACAGAAAGGCTCCTCTTTAAGCATCTAAGGATTAGATCTTCCCAGATTCAGTCTGTTAACTGGGCCATGGCTCTTCTTCTTTGACCCTACAATACTGTCTTCAAATTCCTATTTACTAATCACCAGGTAATTAAATCATAGCTGTTTCCCTAGGCAGCTGTTCCTTCCTCATTTCTGCTTTATTTTCCCCATATGTCAACCTTATAAAGAATTGGATTTTAGATTTTCAGACAAGCTTATAACTGATGAATTCCCACCTTTGCTGTCTGTAGATGTATAGGGCTTTACTGCCTGACAGTTCTTGTTGATGCAAAAGGAAGAAGAATCATTTCAAACAAGAATACACAGGTCATACTATTCACTTCCCTAATGTGTTTATAGGGATCACCCTGTCATTATTTTGGGACAAAATCTTTGCATTTTTCACTCTTTATTTCAGCAGTCCAGCCTGCTTGGGGTCTTGACTCATACATAAAAAGCAGATTAAAAATATGTTAAATGATGCATAAATTCAGTAGTTCCTCCTTTAAATTACAGTAGGCTTTATATACCAAGGAGGTGTGTTTGTGTGTATAAAAAAGAAGCCTATCAATTTAGAAGGTGTTAGCAAAGTTACTATCAAAGATTTACCAGTCTTCTGCTGAAAGGATCTAATTATAAAGTCTTTCCATTTTGCTCTTTGAAAACATGCTTCCTTGTAGTTCACAGCCCACCTGTGAACTTCTGAAGAGCCTTCCTGTAGAAGATTACACTGGAGGGGGAAAAAGAATAATACATCATAAATCTACATAGAAAACAATATTTACTATAACGTATCACTATCACATATAGGCAGCAGCGATAGTTTATGCAAAAGCTCTCTCTTGTCAGCTATGTATTTAATTTGTGGACTTAGCATCAAATTATCATCAAATGATTACACAAGTGATACATTACCGAATATACCACACATTCAAGACTGATTTGCTTATACAAACAGGAAATAACCATATTAATAGTGTAAACAAATTACATAAGGCTTTTTTCCCTAAACAGTCTGCCTTGCTGAAACACTGAAGCTGGCCCCTCGACACAGTCCTCTTCATAGGAATCACTTCATATATTACACTTAATATTCAACTGCTCAGAAAACATTTTGTTCTTTCTCTATACAAAATTAAAAAGAAACCTATGCTTCATATCATGTCAACATTCAGAATAACTTCTACAAATAGAGAATCATAGCACATCCTGAGTTGGAAGAGACCCAAGAATCACTGACAAGAATCACTGAGTCCAGCTCCTGGCCCTGCACAGGACAGCCCCAGAGTCACACCATGTGCCTGAGAGCATTGTCCAAACTCTTCATGAACTCTGTCAGGCTGGTGCTGTGACCTCTTCCCTGCGGAGCCTGTTCTGTGCCCAACCACCCTCTGGGTGAAGAATCTTTTCTTAATACACAACCTAAACCTGCCCTGGCACAACTTCAGGCCATTCCCTTGGGTCCTGCCACCGGTCCTGAGAGTGAAGAGATCAGTGCCTGCCCCTCCGCTTCCCCTCACATGAGGATTTTGAAGCCTACAGTGAGGTCTCCCCTCAGCCTCCTCTTCTCCAGGCTGAACAAACCAAGTGACCTTAGCCACTCCTCACAAGGCTTCCCCAACTGAGTGAAAATGTTTCTTTGATTGTTTTTTAAATATTCTCTCTTCAATGCTGTTCTTAAAGCCAATCTAAAATCTAGGGATTAATCTAGTTCTTATGAAATTCTCTTACTGCCAGTCTAAATCCTGTTTCTCAGAGCCTTCTACTCCCAGCTGCTGTCAAGCAGCATGAATAGAGTCCTGAAGAGCACAAGTCAGTCTTATGTGGAGTGGCTGAGGGAGCTGGGGTTGTTTAGCCTGAAGAAAAGGAGGCTCAGGGGTGACCTTATCACTCTCTACAACTGCCTGAAAGGAGGCTGTAGCGTGGTGGGGGTCGGCCTCTTCTCTCCAGTAACAAGTGGCAGAATGAGAGGAAAAGGCCTCAAGCTGCACCTGGGAAGGTTTACATTGGACATTAGGAAAAACTTCTGCACCAAGAGGGCTGTCAGACATTGGAACAAGACTACTCCAGGAAATGGCTGAGTTGCCAACCCTGAAGGTATTTAAAAGATGTGAAGATGTGGCACTTAGGACATGGTTTACTGGTGGACTTGGAAGACAGGTTAACCAACCTAAACAATTCCAGGATTCTATGACTGAAGAGTATCTCTAGATGTATATGTTAGACTGTAATCTCTACGGGGCAGACCTGCTGACTGTGATCCGCTGTTCTTTTCCAAGCTGGAGTGCAGGAGTTCACAAATCCTGCACAACAGGTTGTGTACATCACTACCACTCACCTACTTGGCATTCCCTCAATTCAACAGCAAAAACCTAAATCAATTGCGTTCTGAATAATTTTTAGTTAACAGGCGATTTTTAAGTGTTTTCTGTTACTAGATACATTTCAGAAATTAAAGCAAATGCTTGGTGAAGCTTGCTTTGACCCTAATTAGTAAAATTCCTTGAAAATATGTAAAGCAAAACTTTTGTTTCAGTTCTAGTCATTGGACAAAAGTGGTCTTATTGGAACCATCTTGAGGGGCTGCAAAACTGTGAGATCAGATTGCATACTGTACTCCTCAGGGGAACATTATTAAAACAAAAGAAAAACTTGCAGCCAGTGAGATTTAGATGGACTGTTTGTGCTAAGAATAAACACAGATGTCTCCCTGAGTCACTGCCTGAATCCAGGCACCCCAGATTAACAAAAATTAAATTCTCCTATCATCATAGACAAAACACAGATAAAGAACCTACTGCGTACTCTTGAAAGCCAAATATCGTATACTTAAGAGAATATCTGTTGCATAACAGCAGTAGATTTAATTAGTTTGTTTCAATCGTGAATTTAATTATATTTTTTATCTGTGAACATTTATGCAAAGATATGTATCTTCCCATTTGCATCTTGACATGACTAATGAAAGTACGTTGTTTTGTCTGCAACTAATTCATTTTCACTTAATACGGCAATGACTGATTAATTTCATTTTCTGGTGTGGAGGCCGTCCTGGAATACAGTCAATGTTCCTTCAGAACCTCTGAACTTAATTATCTCCAAATAGAAGGCAGAGAAATTGATACAATTTTTCTCTTTTTCTCTTTTCTTTATCTCTGAAATTACCTGCTGTGTATCAGAAGATTTTTCAAAGATTTATGGCAAAGCAAATGCTACCCTTACTGGTGACCAATACTCAACAAAAACCTTGCATTAGTAAGGCAAGTAAAATTTGTTCTGGAAATGCCTGTTGGGATTATATTTTGTGTAATTTATTTAAACTAAATTATAAAAAACCATCACCTACATTTATAGTTGTGGTCCTACTTTTTTAAACTGCATATAAAATTATGATTGGCTTCTATGGAAGGTTTAAATGTGCAAGGAATACAAAATTATATTAAAGGGTATGGGCCATTTACGTAAGAGTTTGACTTGATGATCCTTGTGGGTCCCTTCCAACTTAGAATATTCTGTGAATTTGTGAATCTGTGATATTAAGTTGCTCCTCTCACAAGAAATAGTATTATGAATACCAAATAACTACACTGGTAATGAGATCTCTTCAATTTTGAGAACACAAATTTACAGATGTGTCCTCTCAGTATGGAGCAAAGGTAGGTCTTTTCATTCAATTTCTAATTGTTTCAGCTTTCCAAGACTTCTCACATCATTGCCAAAGTGTTTTTTCCATTCCACATTTATGCAATGTAATTTCAAATTCTGATACATTACTGAAAAATAATGTCAAGTGTGATGGCTAAGTCACAAAAATCAAGATGACTGCATGAAATCCCAGTTACTGACATGAACCACAAATTTTGCACTGACTTATACGAGGACAGACCTTCCCCTGTGAATGAAAAGATTATTGTGTGGATATTCTGAAGCACTCCTTTCACACACACTACCATAATTTGGAAGCTACACAAATGTGAGGAACACCGCATAGAAAATGAGAAAGCGTAGCATGCATGAAGAAAATTTTTCAAACAGTGCTGGCTTTCCAAAATAAAGTATTATTTCTAGACAATATCCAGCAACCTATGCACCAACTCAGCATTCTGAATTTTTAGTTGCCCAGGCCCAGTACCCCATAACTGACTGCAAAAATGAAACAATATGGAGAATTGTTTAGATGCGAATATAAGCAGCTTTTAGCTTTCTTAACAAAATCTTAAGCAAGCAAAACTAGTTCTGTGCCAAACAACATTTTTTTTTGTGTGTCATTACCAGTTTAAAAAGTTACTTTTCAGAGCAAATTTTGACTAAATACATCCTTTTGTGAGGGGGGAAAAAAGTTCCACTTTCCAAACATTCAAAAAATATTTTGGTTGTTTCAACTTTTGCTTTCAATTTTTATTACTTTAGCCCAACCCATCTGCTGAATGCGGTATGGATGCCCATACACGAATCGTGAGTTTTCTCATCTGTGCTGTGTCTTCTGCAGACATATTTAATTAGCAAAACTGCTGTTCTGATATGCCTGTAGTATATCCTCAATTTGAGTCCCACCCTATTTTGAATTTCCAACAATGATTAAATAAAAACATGATGAAAAGAAACTTTACAGCAACTCTTCTTTCATATTATTGTCAATACTGAGACAGAATGAAATGTTTCACATGTAAAAGTGGTTTCTTTAACCAAAATATTTCAGGTACAGAATGAGTCATAAATCACACAACTTCTGTCAAAAGAAAGAAATACTTCACATAGAACTGAAATTTATCTGATTAAAAAAATATGTTTTTATAAAATGTGATTCTGATCTCCACAAATTATGCTGCTTGTAACAAACTTTTAAACAATACTCAGACCATTTTTGGATTCATACATTACCAGCTGTCACAGACTGCAGCCAGGCTTGCCCCCTGAGGTTTTCCAAATTCTTGTCTTTGCTACAGAACATCCTACAGGCTTGCCAAGAGCTAAAAAGCTGCTGCCCAAATAGAGTAGATTTATCAGAAAAGCTGAAGATGTTTATTGCAACGACCAGTTATTTTCCCTTAATGCATCCCATTGTTCTCTCACTGAAACGTACTCTTGGTTGCCAAAACTTTTACATATCCCTGCTTGCTGGGTTTTATGAAGAATGGACTTTTAAACAGTAGCTGCAAAGCTATTTTAAACCAGGAAGCTCCACTAAATGGATATTCTCTAAGGGTGATGGAGTTTCTGAACTTCATTTTCACTACAGTATTTTGTCAGACAACACAGTACTTACTCTGTATAGAATCTCAGTCAGGAAAACTTCCTTGCAGGATATTAATCACATTTTTAGTATCCTGTTGCATCCTCCTCTCTGCCAGGCAAAAGACCACACATATCCTTCCAACTGCTGCCTGGGGACTTCTGAGCAGCATTCATTTTACTTTCATTGAAGTGACCCCTGTGTCCCCTTTTTAGGGCTCCCTGAGTGGTATCACACATGGAAAGATAAGCAGAGAAACATAACAGATGGTGGCAACAGATGCAATTGCTCATCACAGGTGAAAGGTCATGGCTAAATTCCCCCCACCTCACATATTGTCACAAATACATCATCAGGAGAGGAAGTTGGTCCCACTGCATCCTCAGGCCTACACATGAATCTTCCAACTCACAGCAAGGCCAACACCTCAGTGAAGCTTTGAATCCATGTTTAGAATTTAAACACAGCTAATTAAAATAAAACCAAACTTTCAAGTATTTTCTGCTCCTTGTTTTACTTGTTGCAGGAACAACTGAGAGCAACCAAGAAAAGGACACATTTAATTTTTTCTTAACTTTGGGTATTTGCCAACATTTTTGTACACCAGCTTTCTCTTTTTAATGTGGTCACTTAGACTGTTATTTGTAAGAGGTTCATTATAAAGCAACATAGAAAATAGAAATAAATGTGTTAACAAATTCAGGAGCACTCAGAAGCCTAGCATTTGAAACTCACATTAGGCACTGATTTCTACTGTACATTGTCTCTTTTACTACTCTTTAATACACAGATGATACACATTTAAGCTAAAAGCACTTCAGAACTATCTGCATTGTCCTAACAGCCAGCCACAAAACTGGCAAGGAAAAATAAAATGTGTGTATCTTCTGGGAAAAGTCTTCAAGAATACAGCATGATGCCACCAGCCAAAAGGCAAATACCAAATCCACTTTCCGGTCAAAATGCCTAGGAAAGACTAAAAACAAAAAAGAGGGCAAGCCTTAGCAGCCGTAGTTCACCTAGTAAAATATTCATATCCTAAATCAGGGATTTTCAAACTTCTGATGTTTGCAGACACCTAAAAAACTTTCAGTGCAACCTCTTGTAGAATTTATACAAACTTTTTTCCTCACCTTCCATAAGTGTCTTAGAAGTTTTTCACAGACCCACCCCCATTAACTTCCCATGAATTCCAAAGATCACATGCCAAGAGCCACAATTAGGAATTCAGCAGCCAAATGAACCATCTTTTAAAGCTGAAAATAGTTAGATTTAGAAGACAAATTTGTGAGGAAAAATTAAAGGGAAAAAAAAAAAAGAAATCAAAATAAAAAAACACATAATATGAAATTTCTTTACTGCATGTCAGAATGATTTCATAGAGGTGTCCAGACATTGCAGCAAACTTATTAACTTCTCAAGGCCAAATCCAATTGTCCTCATCCCACAGCAAAGTCAGATCTCCAAATTTCTTGCGGCTTTAATGGACTGCTGCTGAAAATCAGTGGCAAGTCTCACGTCAACTCCACAAGGCAGAACCGGGAGTGATCAAATCTGTTCCATCACCATTATCTCTCCATCAAGTAACTCCTTAAATCTCCACGTCTAACTGTTATTTTAACAGCCAGATACCTTAAATAGGAACACGAGCTACGAAGCAGATCGCCCACAGATGCGTCCAGGTCCTCCATGCTGACTCTGACTGAATCCTGCACTCCCTACACTCCCAGCTAGGAAACCTTCGGCAGTTCCCAAGACAGCTGATTTTCTTCAGCCAGAAGCTGCTTCATGCACATGTAACTGTAGGAAGTGCTATGACAAATTAAGTAAGATCTCTGCAGTGTAACAGTAAGTATACCTGATCAGAAAAAAAATAAAATAAGAAATTAGAAAAAATCAGAACAAGAAGCTCAGTATGAAGCTTTTACTCAACAGAAAAAAGCATCCATACAATAACCTTGGATTAGCCCTAAAACCTAGAAATAAACAAGATGATTGTCTCTGGAAACATTTGTTTTCCTGGTGTTCATTGAACTTTTGAAATATACAGTTACTTTTGCACAAATCTGCATACTGTTCACTTATTCAATTAATCTATGTTGGTGGTAAAACCATCATAACTTATCATTTTCTATAGTCTCAGAATTCAACATTCCACTCCATAAATGCCAAACTGGAAAACACTGAGGCAGCAAAGTAAAAAGTCCCTGAATACTGTTTATCAAAATAGTAGCATCTGAAAATTAATTCAAATACAGAACATCTGCTGCAATGCTGTCATAAAAATTCACAGCTGCATCACCAGACCTGTGGTCTACACTCTCTCGGGATATCTGCTGCGATGGAGAAAAAGAACTCCAGCTCAGCAAAGGAAGACAGGCTAAAAAAACTTCCCCCTGTAATAAAGAAATTAGGACAGACATGGCATCAACCTCGAGTTGAAATGCAGCCATGTTCTTGAACACAGGACAGAGATTTGCTCCCTGTAGTTGCAGCAATTTTTGCCATAATCAGTACTTTGCCGGCTGGACTAGATGCTGTTGCTGTGACTCATCTGGGATATCACCACGCTGCAGGAGAAATCCTGCTGTGAACTACAGTCTGTTCAATGTAGGAGTATTATAGTAGCTCACAGAAATTGTTCTGGGGCACTTACAGATGCCAAGATGCATTACTTCTATTACAAACAGTTCAAGTGGAACACACTGGAGCTACTCATTTGAGTAAGATTTTATTTACTGTTGGTACACATGAAAGAGTTGGGTTTTAGCATCTCTTAAGAAAAATGCAATTTCTAACACATAGTACACTGCAGATTATCAAATCCTTGAGGAGGCTTGAGAACAAGTCATACACTACTGCAAGTCCCACTAACTCTCTATGCACTTGGGTCTGTGTGCGTCTAGCTCTTCTGCATCCTACCTCCACTACATGCTTTCTTCATACACTTTCCTCAGCTTTTGTCACTTTTTTCCTATTTAGGAAGCAATTTAGGATTTCAGTTTTACTGGAAGGATTGTAAGATCTGAGATAGAGATCTGTTATGTCAAAAATTCTAGGAGCTGGCACCAACCAGCTCTTCAGTCTAGCGCAATGTTTCCCACACTGATCTCTCTGCAACAGGCAACTGAAAATCCGGGACACAAAACAAAAACATTAAAAAACACACCAAAATCTCTAATGAAGATTACGAAACATACAGATAAGTTATGTTTACAAAGCTATTAAAACAGTGACTGGAGCTCTTATCAATTAAGATGTTGCAGCTCCAGCTGAGCAGGGTTGAGTGTTGCTACCAAGGGAAGTGCGCTTTGCCCTGCTGCATCCAACTCCAAAACTTCTCAGTTCAGTCTTGCAGTGCCCTTGTGGAACAGCAGAATCAGATGTGCCAGGGCCAAAGTTACTGCAAGTTGCAATGGAACATGCAAACGCTTTGTTAATCTTCATTAGTGATTTAGGCTTATATGGGAAAATGTGACCTGGAGCAACCGAGGAGGTGCCGGGAAGCCTTTGGCAAGCACAGGGATGGAAAGCTGCAGGACTAACATCTTAGGTCATCACTGCAAAACCTGCCCTCGAACTGCAGTCAGAGACCAGGAACACTGTCTAACTACCCAGATACCTGCCCAGCTTTTAGGTAGGCTGAGGACAGAGTATGGAGCTCAAGCTGTCACCCTTACCAATACCACAGCCTGTTTGTGCAGGGGATGTGGCAAGTATCAGCTTCATTAACTTTATCCCATCAAGGACCTCTACAATACAAATGGGAAGAGTAATGTAAGAGGGGAAGTGATAAACAAAAGCACAGGGACACAAACTGTTAGACAAGGGATAAACAGAGACAATGCCAAAAACCTCCAGATACTAATTGATGTGCCACTAAGAAACTGAGGGGTGTGCATGAGGTGTGCCTGTGTATTCACTCAAAATTCTCAAGTTGAACTAGCCAGTGAGTGGCTCTGGAACCTGGCAGGGGTATCAGGAGGGTTCATGTGGGTATTTGGGGGGATCCACAAGTGTGGAGTACCTGTGGAACAAGTGTGTGAGTGTGTGTCTGTTTGCAACAAGCACCTAGCTGGACCAGCTGGGGAGTAGAGAATGATGGGGCAGGTGAGGGGATCCAGGCAGGAGGGCTGGACGGAGAGAGGGGCCACAGCAGTGCTTGGGGGATCCACAAAAGTGTGTGTACTTTCACTGCTGAATATCAGTCCTTACCAGTGGAAGAGGAGGACGGGAACATGGCTGTAACACGACTCCCGAAAGCGTTGCATGTGGATGCTGTTGAAGACAGTACCTTGTCTCTGGCAGCCTGAGTAGCCAGCCATGCACACGTCCTCTCTGTGTGTGTGTGTCTGGGGTACCTGTTTAGCTTTGCTACTGGTCGAACCTGTAAATGGGAAAGCAGCTGCCCTGTCCATCATCTGGGAAGGAGACCTCTAGGTTTTAGGGCACCTCAGCCTGGGCTCCAGCAGCCAGGAAAAACTGTCATGCTCTGGAGCTGCTGGATGGAACAGCTGCTCATAACATCCCATAACTGTTTGCTTAAAGCTGATGCATAGATGGCCTGCAACACTACAGTCATATGAACACTGGCTAAGTAACAGCCCTTCTTTTCATGACCCATACTACCAGCTTCCCATTAAAAAAAAAAATAATAATTCACATTGATAGTCTTAGCTCACTGCTCCGGGAAGACCGCTGAGGATTTTGGAATAAAATACAAAAGCAATCCTTCTTATCCCTCCCAGCAGAAAAACAGTGGTAAGTAAAAGTGTGCCATAAAAATGAAGATAAGCACATACTCTGTTTAGTCACCTAGTTGTAGGAGGGTTACATGAACTAATCTTTAGCTGAGAAAAAAGGTTGGAAAGGAAGAGGTATGGAAGCCATCAAATTCTAGGGTTAACTTTCTTCTCCATGTTTTCTGTCTATGCTTCACCTCCATGTCCCCATGCTCTGCATAATTTTCAAGTCATTTGTCTTATCAAGTAGACATCTGAATGCCTATATGTGCTTCAAAAGCATATAACAAGACAAAAGGTTAAATCTCAAGTTCAAGCAAGAGGAGGTTGCCATCAGTTTAAATGGGATCAGAATGTTATATGTAATTCAGAAGTATTATTTTTCAGTAATTCTTGATGCGTGCCTTGCTGCTTTTCAAAAGAATTGCTGCTATGGTTTATTATTTATATGCTTAGCAGTCTTTGGAGGTGTTCTCAAATCTTAAGAGATCGGATCTTGTTTTTCATTCTTAAACATTCATGCTTCAGCATTAAATTGGCTTATTAAATGATATGATCACCATTATTGTGGAACTTGAAAAGGCTGATCTTTTTATAACCTTAAAAAGTAAAAGAATCATTTTAATGTACCCACAGGAATTACGGGAATTTTGATTGTTATTTCTATAGTGACAAAGTACACTTTATGTTTATAAATTCAGCATAAACTACACAGACCCTGATTTGTAAACATCTGCTTATCTGCACTTTTGTCTTAATTTTAGAATCACAAAAATTTTACAGTAAATTCATCACAGTTATTGCATCTTGTATGCAAAATAACACTATAATCTTACAAGACGGATGCAGAACTTGTTCAGAAATAAAATGCCTTTATTTCACCTATATCCTGGAATTCCCTCCATTAAAACCAGTGTGATTTTTCATGTGATGAATGGCTGCTAAAACTGGCAAAAATCAGCAGAGCTGAGGCCAGAGTACCATAGCTTTTCATTTTGCTGCTTGGCAGTTAGGGAAAAATTGTCATTCCACAGAAACTGGCAGATCTAATCATATGTATAATTTCATATGGTTTTGCTTATCAAAGAAACACGTAAACTGTATGATTTTCTAAGCTTGTATTTTAGTTTATTTGTAGGATTGACACTCTTACTAACCATAACGAATTAATAGGATACACGTGGGCAAAAAGTGGAAAAATTATTTTTGTAAGTAGTCCTGCTGTGTAAAATTTCTTCCATTTTTAGTTTATGAAAATAGTTGAGCTCTTAAGTTTTTAGCAGCAGTAACATACACAGTAAAAACAGCACCTATGAGCTCCTTTCAGCATCACAGACTATAAAAATAAAACACAGTAGTCCACATCTCAAAAGAGAATCATAGAATATCCTGAGTTGGAAGGGACCCACCAGGATCATCGAGTCCAGCTCCTGGCCCTGCACAGCACCATTCCCAGGGGTCACACCCTGTGCCTGAGAGCATCATCCAAACGCTTCTTGAACTCTGTCAGGCTGGTGCTGTGACCACTGTGCTGGTTCCAGTGCCCAACCTCCCTCTGTTGGTGGAAGGTGAAAAACCTTTTCCTAATATCCAACTTAAACTTCCCCTAACATAGCTTCAAGCCATTTCCTTGGCTCCTGTCACTGGTCACCGCAGGGAAGAGATCAGTACTTCCCCTGTTACACCTTCAGTGTACTAATCTTCTTTGCCTCTTTATACTTCTTATTTTCCTAGTAAGTTCAATGAAAAATTTGGCTTTGCCTCACCTAACTGGTGACTGTAGAGAATGTGCCTCTTTTTTCCTGAAGGAACATCTGTGTATATGCTTCCAGCAAATGTAATATTACCTTCACTCCCCTGAACTTCCTCTAGATTTTCATTTTCTATTACAGTGCACCAATTATCCTGAGGAGCTCTTCATATTAAAATTAATTGAAAGGTGCATTCAGCAGTTTATTTTCATGCTCAGCAAGCTGACTGCAGTTAAGTATGGTATGACCACAGAGAAAAATATTTTCTCAGAATATCTTTTTAATCTAGGCCTGTCATATGCTTCTGTACTCTAAAAGCCGTATTTTGGCTTGCTCCCAATGTTCTCTTGAAACAAAGCATGGTCTGTCTGTGGTAGATGACTTGTCAGTATGTTACCATACGTGTTCACTACTGAGAAACTGGGTTGGTTACTTCCTCACTTCTCTAGAGGAACCAGGAAAACTCATGTTTTACCAAAGTCATTCCAAGATGCTGACTATCAGAATGATATTCTGACATTTATAGGTAATGCCTACAAATGCCTCATCTTCCTTCAAAAACTGTTTCAGAGTGACAATAAAGGCTTTATCAAAAGCAACCTTATGACAAAACAAGGACTGAAGTCCACTACGTGTGTTCAGTATAAAGCAGACCACATGAAAAAAAAATATGCAAACAAGTAAAACAAGACTACATTACAGGAAGAATAAGGATTGTATGAAAATACTAACTCACTTCAGATTCTCACCGATTTCCTTAGCTCTCTATACTTCTCTTCATCTTTTATTTCATAAGTCACTCATTTGTTCCAAGACCTTAAGAGTTTTACTCAGCACAGCACTGGACAGAATTTTGGAAAAGATAAATCATAATAATTAGGACCCTTAAATCATCAAGAAGTTGAACTGAATTAATGTATGGTGTAACTGCACAGTGTATAAGTTTTACAGAAGTAGAAAGAAATAAAATGTATTTTTTGTTCAGTATACATGTACTAATGGATAGTGTACATGTATATTAGTACAGATGTACTAATATTCAGTGAATGTGGAGTTTTCAGCAAATAAAAAGTGACTTAATTATTACTTCCAGATAAAACAAGAGGCTTTACAGATAAATCTAACATGTATTATTAAATATTTGCTTTTACAACATTAATAGCACTTTTACAACAATCCTTGGATACTCTTTGTAGTCCAGCCTTTGAACAGACACTCAGGATCTTTTGTGCAGACCATAAAGAGTCTTTTCCCCTTTTATGATCTGCCAGAATTGCAGCCACTGGGCATGCTAACACCATGCAACCAAGTGCAGTAAACTGAACTCTGAGCTACGGGTAACAAAATCCAAAACAAATCATCGTGCAATGGTGCTTGCTTGGGCCTTGAAAGCAGAGAAGCACATCCTGCTGCCTTGGATGCAACATCACTCTTCTATTTCTTTTTGCAGAGGCGCTGTTATTCCCAGATGGCCTGGTGCTGGTTAAGCAGGTAACAAAATCTCTGACACTGCAATGTGCAGATACAGTCAACTTTGTGTTTAACAGCTCATGGTTAGCTGAAGGGCTCTCATGAAAACTAACAGCCCTGCCCTTCAGGCACTGGTATCCAGGATTGCCGTTTGTCTGGCAAAGCTGCATCCTCTAGGAAATGAAAAAGGAAAAGTACAAGAGAAAAGTAGTCCTCACATCTGTCCTCGCATTTTGAGAGCCAGTGCTTCTTTTTCTCCACATTTATCCAAACAGTTATCTTTTAGCATAACTCTGTGTGTGGCTGACAGAGCCCAATTTCTAATGAACACATATAATTGGAATATGAGATGCACAGTTCTAGAGGAAGATCTTTATGAAAGATCCACTGCAGAGCACTTACTATTTTGAAATGTTGTGACATCAAATCATTCCTATTAGATTTTGGGGAAGTGTATTGAGTCAAAGTATCTCTGGCTGCAAAGACTTGTCATTCACTAACAGATAAATGATGGACTAGAATATACAACTGTCAAAATATTTAAATCATGTGCTATAATATAAATTCTTAGATTTTCAGGAAACCTACAGAAAAGTAGACCATGAATGTATATTTTTTAATAATGATGAAAAATTTGTATGTCTGCATAGTAAGGCTGCTTGATGTCCTCTCTGTAAAGTCTCCCACTTTCTCTGCCATCAGCATTTCAATTTAAAATGTAATCATTGTCAATGATCACTACAGTCAGATTTACTCCAGATGAAGAGCTTTCGCACTTAAAGTCAAACTGAGCATAATGAAACCTCCCATAGTTGCCTGAAAAAAAAAATGCATCCAGAGTATGACTCACCTTTCTTTCTCTAAGCATTATAATGAGGAAACAGTTATGAAAATATGTCATTCTATGGTAATTATTGTTTTTTCCCCACTGGTATTTTTCAAGATTATCCACCAAAGATACTGAGCTTCCTCAGTATTTTCCTTGTACCTCACTCAGCACAGACACCTTTGGTTTGCAGGAAAGATGAAATTTAGAACTAACTAGCTGTAGATCTAAGTCATTTCCAAATATTTTGCATTAAAAGATAATTTGAGCCTGCAATTTATAATGCTTAAAACTGAGTACAAGAACGAACCATGATGGCTTGACAGAATCTAGTCCAGCAGCTCCAGCTGGTTCTGCCACAGACCACAAGAATTCATAAGATGTCTATTCTAAATGGCCCTGCCTCTCTCCTTGCCTGTGATATATTGTATTCTGTATCATTGCAAGGGAATAGTTTCCTTTTCCAAAGTCCATTTAAAATGCCAAGTTAACCAGTTACCTGTTGGGTTTTTTTGTAAATTCTTCATAATTTTGCCAGAATTTAATAGCTTAGGCCTTTTATGAAACTGCATCTGATGTTTTTGTGAAAACTTCACTAAAAACTGGCTGCTTGACTGCTAAATGAGATTGGGGAAAAATACATAGCAACAGTGACATTCATATTTTTAACTGCTTATTTGAAAATCTGAAACTCCTTACACACATATAAATTCTATGCTGATTGTTGGTATAACTGGGACATTAATTCTGTGATCCATTCAGGCTCTACAATAACATGAAAGAACAAGACACACACAAAGAATAATGATCCATTCTGCACAAAATTGTAAAATACCATTTAAAGAAAAATATATCACAAAACCTTTCTTTATGTAACACAGATTTTGCAGGCTAACACCTCAGTTCTCCATTATTAACCAAGACACCATATTTAAGAATGGGGATAATTCTGACTATTTCACATAGTATTCTGTCAATCTTTCTCATATAAATGATTTTTCTTCTAAAAAAAGAATAAGTCAGAAAGAACTGCACAATCATATTAAGTTAGGAATCTGGGCAATAACAAAGTTTACTCATATTAAGTAATAAAAATCAGACTTTGAGCCCAGTTCTAGACTCTGCAAACACAAAGGATTTGTTGAAGCTCAAGAGTTTTGGGTAGCAAATGAGAATTTTAGAACAAGCAAGATGTTGATGTTATTTAATTATGCATATGAAATCCTGGTTCCTCTGAAATTAACAGACAAACTCTCAATGATTCTTTGAGACCACCACATCATGGGTTGCTTTGTGACGTGAAGTGAGAAATCTTACCCACATTTTGGTCTAACCTTGCAAACATACAAGCAACACAGCAATTATCTACAGTACTCTCAGTAGGTGCTACTGCAAACTTTTTCAACTTGTTAATTATCCCATAAACAAGCCAAACCAATTTCTTCACCAACAGTATGTTTGGTAATTTTTACCTTCTTTGTTAAAATAGCCAAAGCATTATTTTGCTTATGAAAAGATGGATTCCTCCTTAAACTGTTTATTTGAGATAGCATTTTCCTGAGATACTAGAGGGATTAAGTATGTTTAAAAATCATATTTCATTCATAGTTAGCTGGACCACATTGTCATCTATTTTATTTCTGTTTGGGAAAAACTGGCATGTCTAACCTTCCTTCTCTCAGATCTACCAGTGAGGCAGTCCAATACCTCACCAAGAACAAAACACAAATGTCATAATGCCCTCCTTTCAAAAATATGATCTATCCTCGTCAATTCCTTGGACAGACTCTCCAAATCCCACACTTGAAGTTTAACAGTGGACAAGAGTAACTGAGACTCAGCCAACAGAAGTTGCCTGTAAGAAGGAGGAAAAGCAGTCTTACAGAAATGAAGTCTACAGACACTTCTTCCTTTTGGGTGTCTTTCCAGGAACAGAGACATCAAAGGTGCTAGCCGGCAAAAAGGGCAATTTTCCCAGGGAAAGAAAGAGCATCCTTGCTGACTGCCCTGCATGTGCCATCCTCCCCTCCAGGGCAAACTTCTCATCCAGCCCCATAGTACACAGGGCATCTCCCTGTCTTCCCAGTCAGACTTGCCCCCAGTATCCCATGGAAATACAGGACCTTGTCACCCAAAAGCTCTGTCACTAAATACCATGATGATAAAATATACCCTCAAATATTTAATCACAGATTTATTTCATTCAAAGCTAGCCTGGCAATTAGTCATACAATGGCTCCAGCACTAGCAACCAACTGGTTTTCTGACCAGTACTGTTTTCTAAACACCACAAGCAGTTAATTGTTGCCTTTCACTGGCAGATGTCTGTAGAGAGTCAGAAGTCAAGCCAGGACACAGAATTACTACAAAGATCACACACGATGCTCCATCTGTCAAAAATCTATTGGAAAGGTAGCCCTGACGAACTTCCTGCAATATCAGACAACACTGGTCATGAAAAAAATTATATTCCACTAACAAATATTTTAAGACAAAGAAAGGGAATGTCAACTTTTAGCTACTGTTCCTTCAATTCCCAGAAGTAAGTCTCAAGCTTTCCTAATGAACTGCTGAGCCAATGCACAACCAGGAATTCAGGCAAGGAATTTCACAGGCCAGAAGTCACAACCTCCACACAAGTGTTGAGATAGAAAGTGAACTTCATCTCCACAGTCAGTAAAGGTGTCTACAGACTGCTTCACATCTAGAATGGCTCAAACTCTATCTATCTATGTCCAACTACCTGGCCCCCAAGCGTGCAGACTCGTTCTTACACGAATATAAGCCAAAATCATATGTTCTTAAACCACAGAACTACTGAATAATGTAGGCTGAGAAAACCTCCACAACTAGCTCCAAAGTTAGATCACATATGCAATTCACATTGAGTTTCCTATAAACTGCAAAGGAAGACAAAAGAAAGACTGTTATTTCAGCTGAGAAACGGTTCAGAAAATCATGAAATGATTTAGCCGTGTGCGTCACGTAATATACGATTCAAGTCTTTGTTCAAATGATGAAGAATATTACAAAATTGCTTGTACGCCACATTGTACATTAAACCTTGCTCCTTACAACTCGTGGCATGACAGCTGCCCCTGAACTTACAGGGTTTGTGTCAATTATCCCATCCTACATGGAAATATCTGAAGCACACATCCAACAGACAACCAATGTCCAATGCCACATTAGCTCAGGCATCACCAAAGGTACTGAATTTTGTCTGACAGGCTTACCAACACCAGCCCTACTTCTGCCAAACACAAATAATGCATTAAAGGCATGATGTGTCTGCAGAATTTTGATTCTACTTAGACACATTTGTTTCATTCACTACGCTGAGCATGTGCAATATAAACTTTATCCAAGGAGGTGCATGCTGGAGATCCACAGTATCTTCAACATGTGTTTATCCATACAGTTGGAGAGAGTTGCCTAAAATAAACAGCTGGGCCATTATGTTTGTCTACATAACAAGCTTACATTATACAGTTCAAAATAATAGCTTTGATGGAATTTAAATCCCTCTAGAGAAAAGCACTATTTAGCCACAAACTTACAACTGACTGTTCAGCCAAAAAAAATATGTATATGCATGGATATTTTAGGCTAGAAAAGATCATTTTCTTGTGCATACATAAGCAAGGAAATTCAGTTCTGATTTCTGTATCAAGTCTATAACTCCTCCATGAATTACTTACTTCAGAAAGATAGCCTTGGTTTTAACAGAGACAACTCGGCTCATAGGAGATACTTTAATTGATTCTTTTCATGGTTAGAAATGTTTCCAATTTCAATTGTTATTTTATTTGCAGTTTCAATATTTTGATTTCCAATACATTTTGGTGCATGACATCTTCTAGGATTAGTGACTCTGCTCAGGTGCCAACATCCACAGAGCTCTTTCCACTCATGGTATATAATACTGATTTGATTTTGCATAGCACCCGTCATTCAAATGTCTCAAAAAATCCTCATGAGTGTGTAAGAATGGCAAACTCCCTACAGAAATATCCCTGTTTCGCAGCCAGGCAAACTGAAGGAAAAGACACTAAAGATAATATTCTCCAAAGGACTGAAAATAACCTGGGAACAAGGTGTCTATGGATTTCTGGGAAGGCAGGGTCACAAAAGCTCTCCAAAGTCCCAGGCCAGCTCTGGCAAAGCCAGGAACAAGCCCCTCGTTGTCAAGATTCTTAGCCTGTGCTTCCACAACAAGACAATTGCTATCTGAATATATTATTTCTATATATTGTTGTATAAAGTTCAGGTCTGCAACTCTACATGTGAAGCAGCTCAGAAATACACTACAGATTTAATACTTATGTTTCAATTACAGCAACAGTACAAACTCTCCAGCAGAGGAATGCAACAGCTTTTACACCACTTAAGCAACCAGCGGCTCTTATTGCTTTCCATACAACGAGACACTTCAAGCCTAATGAATCACAAACACCAATATTCACAGCAAGCCCAAATGTGCCGTGGCAGCTGCTGAAACTCTGACCTGTGGCAGAGAAAATGAAGACCTCAGCCTGGCAGTTCAGTCCCCAGTGACTGTGTGTCAATGGAAGCGTGCACACTTAGTTGCTACTTTTCACATCTCAACCTGGGAGGAAGGTTTTTTTCTGGATCAATGAATACTGCTGAGCAGATGAAAGAATTTAACAGGTTTTCTCCAAAATGCAGCCAATAGCTATCAGAGTGTATTCTGAGAGGAGCTTTATTAGGCATAGACCTCTTACTCTCACAGCCTTATGTCATACAAAGCAGCAGGTCAGATCACAGAAAACTAGTGTTTCCAGCCCCAGGAAATGGGGTTGCAGAACCCTGAGGAAGAAAGTAAATTCTCAACACATCTATATAACCCTTCCTACAACTCCAATCTTAACTGCTCAAGCACACTGGGATGTAAAGGTTGCTGAAATTTTACTGCTATTTTTTAAATGAGGTCTATGGGCTTTCATGAATGGTCATTTTTTTTGCAGAATGAACATGTGACCGTCTGAAATTTACTGGCCACAGAAAGTACTCAGTACCTGTGTTAGGGCATTTCCAAAAGTTCTCTAAAAAGTGTTTCTCCTGGACTAAAAGAGACATCTTCCCCATTATGTTGCCATTAAGAGTTTGAATATCACTAATAAGAAAATTAAACATCTTCTCTAATATCTTAGTATCTTAATTAACCTATCATATGGTTCATAATATTCTATTATAACAAAAGAAATTAGATGGAAAAAAATCTCTCCTTCCAAATCTGAACTTCCAAAGTTCATTCTACTTCAGGCGTATTACACATATCATTTAGAAATTTAGAACACAGACATTTTAAGATCCAGCTGATAAAAGCATATGTTCAGGGACATTAAGACAACAGCAACGAAAAAAACCACCTTAACATGGCTTAGATAAACTAGAGTGTCATCTTTGCAGAAAGCAAATTTTGGAAGGCTTTGGGGGTTTCCCAGGATGGCAGCTTATTAGCAAAAACTGATTGCCATGGCTTTGAACTGAAACACGTCTAGCTGCTGAGAGCTGTTTTGGCTTGTTTGTGTAATAAAGGCATAATTCACAGAAAACATTTTTGACATTTTTGGGCCATGTAAGAACCAGCACCAGGCCCACGACTACGCAACATACTGAATGAAATTCTAATCTTGCTGAAACATGTAAGAAATCTGCCTGTAACTTCACATAGCCAGGATCTCAAGACACTACCAGAGCAACAGTAACCAAACAAGAATAATTCAATCTTTTTACAGGATTTTTGAGCTCACAGCAGGAAAAGACAATTTTTGACTGGCATCATCCAATACTCAATATGTAATACCTAACCCTCCACCAGTTTTGTAACATATATTAAAACTTTCATTAAAATCGAGGATTTATACTGATACAAAATATAACAGCAGAGAATCTAATGTCTTTGCTGACCTGTTTAATATATACAACTCTAAAAATTGAAGGAGTCACAGGAGTGGTCCAGTATGCAGCTTCTAGCTGTGTGCACCCTAGATATAAGCAAATTTAAATTACCATTTAATTCCTAAAGCATTTGCTGCTCTGATGTAGGAAAAAGCACAGCAGGAGAAGTGAAGCAAAGGAGGATAGGATGGATCTCCTACAGTACAAAGAGAGGAGAGAACATTGCATGGACACAAAAAACCTGAAGGATTTAAAGGACTGTTTCACAGAGGAACAGAGTAAGTCAGCAATTATCACACCTTATATACAACATTATGTCCATGAGATTGTTACGTTTTACTACACTCTGGTATCTTGCCTACATCTATACAATACACGAGGGACTTGGGTTCACATCCTAAAGTAGGGCTACAGCACTGAGGCGCTTCTGCAGCTATTCTTTGAAGCAAACAACAAACGTAGGGCCTACAAGCCTCCATATGAAGCAAATACACTACCTGATTTTATTGTATTTTTTAACCAAGAGAGGAGCAACAGTTGCACAGTCTTCCCCACTCTTGTCCCAAGATTTTTATACACACACACACACACACATATACATACACACTCATATATGGAAAAGGCAGGTTTGCTTGAGAGAAGCAGAAATTACTGTCATATCAGCCAGAAGAGCCACATTAGATTCAGACAAATGTTCAAATAATGCAATACTAGCTTGTCTAAATAGCCACGCTTTTTCCATGCTCCTTCTTCAAGAGCTATCCAGACAGAATGTGGAGAGTTGCTGCACTATAAATATGCAGTCTGTCTCTGTAAAAACAAACAAAATCCATACCAAGAATGAGCAATAAAAAAGTTTTACAATAAAGTATCCTGAAAACTAAAACACAAGCCAAATATAAAATTATTAACAGAAGCCATTCATCAACTTCAATTTTATCATTCTCCCAAAGCTGTAACATGAAGTAGTATAATCTTTTGGGTTTTGATGGAATCCAGGATCATTTCTCTGTCTGTTTTTCAGACCTCTGCTGCAGCTCATATTTTCTGCTTTTACAGTCTGATCATGATGACTGATAATCCTTCCGAAAAATCTCTTTAAAGCAAGTTATGCCCAGCAAAAGTCATCCACTAGCTTTTGCACACAATGAGTTTGTTTAATCACAGCCACATGGTTTTACACATGACATACGTGAAAGTGATTTTAAATGCTTTTTCAACCATTTCTATTGTTCTGACCAAATCTCAAGTTCTATTTTTAAGAAAAACCTCACTGCATCTAGAACAGTAAGAAATGTATAAACTAGGATCTGTAGACATTTTCTGTCTCATCCTCTCCTTGAAGTTTCTGTCTGAGAAGGTAATTTCCTATCAAGATGAAATTTTAGCCACAGGAACTGTAGAAACCCGCCCAGCACCTTAACTTCAAGGTCCATGTGATTACATGCTCAAAATCTCAGCTTTTGAAAAAACAAACTGCATCAATATCTAGAAAAAAAACTAGAGAACCTGAACCTCATGCTTATCTTAGCAACCTCCGTGAATACCCTGCAGACCCTCCGTCTACCTTCCACACTGTGAACCGGCATATGTGGGCTGGAGTGTGGCTGGAACATCCCCCCAGGATACACCCCACAGCACATCACTCAGTACATCACAGTCTAAAAGGCAGAAATATGGTGAAAAAGGAGACAAGAAAGGACAATCTTTCAGAGCAATGCAGCTGTTGAACATAAGCTTTTGAATCGAGAGTTTGCAAAGACTTCTAAAGCTACAAACCTGGAGAACCTCCGCAGAACAGCAGGCACCACAGATCAGACCCCTTTTCTAGTGCCCTTTAACTGCTCTGTGTCAAAGCCTCTGCTGTCACTGCTGAAGACCTGAGCTTTATTCCTACCATTTTTTTTTCTCTTCTAAACTGCTAACCTTGGCAAATGCCAACACCTGGCCTCATCATTCCTCGCGGATTTACTGAAAAATATGAAGGAAAACAGCATTATGATATTAATGCTGCACATACTTCTAGCCACACTACTTAAGACCCACTTCTTGCAGTTACTTAGATAAGAGCCTCCCTACTACTTGACTAAGACACTATTTGCAAAAATTAGTGTTGTCACTATAGAATAACCGAAGTTTTGTTGCTGTACTATTGACCAATCTATCTACATTCTGCCTTCATAATATCAATATATTCAGTCCTGTAATTGTCAAGGAGTAAAAATTTACTTACAGTTGTTTATCCGCAATTTTTTACCAAAGTATAATAAACTGTCAGTTTGTGTGAGTTTCCTGCTACAGCACACAGCTGCTGAATGCCTATAACTGAATCAAATGTAGGTGATTAAGCACAATATTGAGACTACTAATAAAAAGCTATCGAAGAACCCACATAATAAATACTACCCAGGCCTCCAAGATTCAGGTGTAACCTGAGAAGCCACAAGCCTCTGAGTCCTAGAAGAGTTTCAGTCACATACTATTGGAAATACGGGTATTCCCAAGCACAGCCTCACTGTTGGAAGGCCAACATTCTCAACTAATTTCAGAGCACATGACTCATCAGAAAAATCTTCCAATTCATTTTTCCATAACATCAGCACCCTCTCCAAGGACCTTCTCAATTCCAGACTGGTTTAACTAGACTCTCTCACTTTCCCCATCTGAATTCATAGCCTCCTGTAGCAGACCTTTCATATTTTCCTTTTTCCTCCCCATTTCCCCAGTAAGCGCTTCTTCAACTGTGAGAATAGCTAGATTAGGAAAGAAAGCTCCAAAGTGAATTCCAAAGCCCATCTCTTCAGTCACAAGGTTTAACAAAACCATATTTAACCTGAGGGTGATGCTGATCTTGGCTTCTTAAGGAGTTTTAAGCAATGTGTTAGGCCCATTTCCAAAGCACTCAATATTCTCAGCTGAAAATTACCTCTTAAGCGCAAACTTGAAAACCAAGATTGACAAACCTTCCTCAGAATTTGATTTTGTCTAGTAACAATCAGAATATTCTATAAAAGAGATTAAAAGTTTTCCCTGAGTCTAGGTCGAAACTGTGGAAGGAAGGACGGAAGAAACTAAGGGTCACACAGACCACTTCCTGCTCCACACTCTCCCTTTGGAGTTTGCCTTCCCTAACACAGTGTAGACACTTGGTAACATGCACACTAACAAAAATGTTTGTAAAAGCAAAGATTAAGTACTCCCAAAATTCTTTGGAGAAAGTAGGAAAACCCACGACTATCAAGTCATGAAGTCATAGAATGATTTGGATTGAGAAAGACCTCAGAGATCGTAAGTTTAACCATTACCTTAGCACTGGTTTCCAAGTCCACCACTAAACCATGTCTCTACATGCCACATTTACATGCTTTTTAAGTACCTCCAGGGATGGTGACTCAACCACTTCCCTTGGCAGCCTGTTACAATGCTTGACAACCCTTTCAGTGGAGAATTTTTTCCTAACCTATAATCACGCACTTGCATGCTATAAAAGCTGCACAACAAAACATTAACAGAAAGCTATATTACTTCATCTGGGCCCAGCCCCTCATAGTCTAAATCTGATTCTGTGATAATCTTACCCCTTTTACAGAAATTATATAATGTATGTAATGCCATCTAGTCATAATCTCTGAATTTCACAGGGAAAAACCAACCAAACAAACACCAATCTAACTGAATTTAAGAGTTCACAAGATTAAGAACTTTTAATAAAAAAGAACTACAGTCTCAGCTATAACCTCTTTTCATTACCATTTCAACCGTACAGCCAGTAGGACAATAAAAAAATTACAAAATGGCATTCTGCAAAACACAGCATTGCTTGTCCTTAATCAGTAGACTCTTCTGTGTATATAATTTAATTGATATGCATACTGGTTGCAAGCTTGGATTGGACTTGTGTCTTTCTAATATAATGTAGTCTACTGAACTATGTTCCAGCAATGTATGCAGATATTCCACCACGGGCACCAGTTAATGAGGCCACGTCCTAGGAGAGTAATATCGAATTAGCAAAAGAATGGCAATAAATTCAGAATAGGCGTCTGCAAAGTAATTTGAGAAGAAATGCCTTCCTGGCAAAGAGCAAAGCAAATACTTTGTAGGGGTCATAGGAAGGGTTTGGGGAAAGCACTTTGGCACTGAATTAATGCAAAGTGATTCTACTGCTCTAAGTCTATAAACCGTATTAACAGGCAAGACAGGACTTCCCAAGAAGAGTGTGTTAGGCCTCTGGATGTTTATTATTAATATCTGCTAGCCATTGCCATTTTTGTACAGGCTACTATTACCAGGCAAATAATTGTGACATTAAGGAACCGTCAGCCAGAGGTTTATTTTGCATGCAAGTTTTGTGCTTATTTGGGAAATCTCTTGCAATCCATTTGGGAGTACGGCCACACTATCAGTCAGGTTGGAAGAGACCACAGTGGGTCATCTGGTCCAACCTCCTTTCTTAAAGCAGGATCATCCTAGAGAACATGGCATAGGATTGTGTCCAAACAGTTTTTCAAGATCTCCAGTGAGGGAGACTCCACACTCTCTCTGGGCAAATCTATTCCACTGCACACTAAAGAAGTTCCTCCTCATATTCAGATGGAACTTCCTGTGCATCAGTTCCTGTCCATTGCCTCTTGTCCTACTGGTTTGTACCACCAAGCAGAGCTTGGCTCCATCCCCTTGGCACTTCCTTTTAGATATTCATACACATTGATGAAGTCCCCTCCCAGTCATCTGTTCTCAAGGCTGAACAGGCCCAGTTCCCTCAGCCTTTCCTCACAAGAGAGGTGCTCCAGTCCCCCAGTCATCCTCACAGCCCTCCACTGGACCTGCTCCAGGAGCTCCCTGTCTCTCTTGTGCTGAGGAGCCCAGAACGGCACACAGCACTCCAGATGTGGCCTCACTAGGGCTGAGTAGAGGGGCAGGATCACCTCCCTCATCCTGCTGACAATGCTCTTCCTAATGCACCCCCGGATTCTGCTGGCTCTCTTTGCCACAAGGTGGTCACTTTCTTGGCGTCTCAGTATGTTGTTCCACCAATTCCACAAATTTTGTGTATCTAAATATGATGTTCCAAATTCCATTTTCCATATAACTGTGATAGCAAACTGACATCAGATTTCTTTTAACATAATTAGAGCAAACAATATCTTCCAAATACAGCTTTTAACATATCACTTCTATTTAAAATCTGTGCATTAGGATCATTGTAGTAAGACAGTCTTGGTTGAGACGGAAAAACATTCTAACAAGTCACGGATCTTGTGCTCACTACTGGCTGGTGTCCCCAGGCACAGGCCCAGGTAGTGGGACCCACCATGTCTCTTTCACACTACCACAAGGATGCCAGGGACATTTGTGGTCAAGGTCATATAGCACCCTCTCAGGCACTTAGCTGGTTCAGTCCAGAAGCTCTTTCCAAACAGTCAGTTTGGATATGACCATCTGAAAGACAGTTTAACACCCACACAGAGCCAGACCACTCCGGCTGACCTCATGGCCAGAAAACAGGTCTTGGCTTCATCAGTTTCTTAACACAGATATAGCAAAAACATATCAGAAAGAAAAATCTGTGTAAGTATGGTAGCTAAGTATTCACAATAAATACCAGTTAATTATCCAGTGTTTGAAGGATGTCCCCATTGTGCTTATTGTGCTCACTGGTCTTCTGTGAGACAATGACAAATTACATAGATCAACATGGTGATAACTTCGGGGTTTAGAGTACTAGTCTGCTTACAAGTGAAAACAACAGTTCACCTAACTTTCAAGTACTTCAAAATACAGTTTCTATCTTTGTAAACAAACTATCCTTCATAGCTCCCTTTCCTTTCATATGTCTGTTTGAACTGATTTACTTACAGTGTATCTTCTGGAAGAAGTGTTTAACATAATTTTTGCAAAATATTTCACTTACTACACAACAAAGACAGTTCATTTAAAATCCATCTCAGGGAGACAAGAATTAATCTCTTCATTTTCCAGTCAGATTTTCCATGAGATGCTTCAAAAAAGAAATACCACTACATCTTTTTATTCTCCATTATTCGAATTTTGTTCCATTTATAACACTGGATGTAGCATAATTTATCTTTAGAAATGCAACTTTTTATATCTCATTCTTTTTCTGCCTTCATATTTTTTCTATCTTTAATAGTTCCATTTCGTGTTTTGCTCTTTTTTCCCCTTTCCTTTCTCCCTCTCCTGCTTTCTTCCTGGTTCTTTTTTTTTTGTCTGTTTTCTGTCATCTAACTTCTCCTTCCTACAAAAATAATAGTCACACCTCAGGTGAAACAAGCCAACTGTTAAATACACAATAATTTATTGCAAGAAGCAGACCTCTGCCAAGTCTCAGACACTGTATCAGGTTTATTCAGTTGATCCCACTCTGACATCCATGACTCTAAAAAGCACAGTCACAGGGTGCATCCCTTCTTCCAAGCAGAGGGCTGCCTCACACCTTATGCACCAAGTTTGTCTAGCACAGGATCATGCAAAAGACAGAAGCCAGAGCAGCTGTTACGTACACCCTGTGTGCTCCAAGGAACAGTCCTTGGGAAACCTTGTTTGCTGCAGCAAAATGCTGCCCCAACACACAAGGCTGCTTTCATCCCTCTTTATGAAGGAATATCTCAGTTGTACATGCCTTTGTAACTTTGAATTACCCAAAGGAAAGACACAACTCCAGGATTTTGAGCAACAATTTTACACCATATGGATGGACAAATAATAGCACTTTTTTTTTCATCTAATACAAAGCAAAATGGAAGTGATAATATTAACTAGATACGAACTCGTTCTTCAACAATGTGCAACTGATTACAGATAAGCAGAGCAATTTATTCAGACACATTTAGATGGAGAATGTGAAAAAACCCCTTATACTACTGTTACTACTATGATACCAAATTCAACATAAGTGACATTTATAACAGGCTTCTAATTAATGTGCTTTTATGGTGGTTTAAATTGACAGAAATTAAAATTACTTTTGGAATTTCATGTTTATTAGAAAAAAGGAGTGTGACTACTATTGAAAAGCTCTAAAAAACTTGGTTCGATATCACATTCACTCTCTGAGCTAATGCTACAGCTTCACAGGTATCAAAGCACAAACCTTTACTGCTTAAAGAATTTAGTAAAACTATTCAATTGCCAGAACTCGTAGGCTATTAGCACCCAGCTGTATCAATGCTTTGTCATAAAGGTCCTTCCCATTTCACAGCCAGCATGAATGTAGTTTCAACTGACTAAAATCTTAGCACTTTTTATCAATGGGTTTTAAAACCACAATACTGAAATGCTCAATCCAACACTATCTGTGAAACAGCAACTAGAAAAAACAAAATAAGATAAAAAGGGATCTTTCCTCCTTCCACTTCTTCGTCTTTAAACTAGTTCCCATGAAAAGTAACCTATGCCGTACCTTACATCTCTTGAGATTTTAAAAATCTGATATATTATTGTGTGTATCTAAAGCATTCTTCATGGAAGTGACAAAATCCTGGTTTTTCTGATTCATTAAGAGTTTTATCGTTCAGCTTAGTGGGGAAAATTAAAAGACAATTTAGAGGAATTTCTCCTTTGTTTCTACTTATTTCAGTTGGAGGAAAATGGTCACACTTCCAACAAAAGGAACAATTCCAGTGGTATATAAATGATAACAAGATGTTGATATAGACAGACACAAGAGAGTAAAGTGAAAACCATTTACATTTCACATAAGACTTTGCAGAATCTTTAAACACAAAAAAAAAAGGTAGTTTATTGCTTTATTTTCCACAAGCCTGTTTTTCCTGAAAAGCTCTGCTGTATCATTATATTTCATTTGCAATGTTCCTCAGCTGCCTAGTTTTGGTTAAGTGGCCTTGCACCACCCTGTCACACTTTTTCAGGTACTAAAACATGCAGAAAAAAGAACAGTAACTTCCCTCAACTAGAAACACAGATGGACAGAAGAAATTACTGAGGACAAACATCTTTCTTTCTCAGGTCTTCTGGACATAGAATCATTTTAAAACAATCAGGTGCTCTTTTTAATATTTGTCAGCAAAAGACTAAAGAAAACTGAGTGACACAAACATGTTCTGCTACTGCTGCAGATAAAAGGCTTCAAGTACCTCTGTACTACAGTTTATCCATCTCATTTGACTAGCTGTGCAAACCTAATTTTTAAGAAAAGGCATCTCTGAATCACGTAGTTTAAAATCACTGATCCTGTAATAAGGTTCAGGAAGGAAAATGTAATTTCATTTATACTAAGAGACCAATATAATGTCAGTATTTCAGTACTAAGTTCTGTCACCATGACACTTGGGCTGTCTCTGGCCAGATTCACCTATTCAAAGAGCAGCTGCATATATAGATACACCTGGTACTGACCTGTCTGATGTGGAAATGGTTAATGATGGAATAGAGTAACAACATCTTGCTTTAGAGTTAGGCTGAAGCCTCAGTATGAAAGTTTAGAACAGTGCTTATTCTCACACACTCCAGGAATGATGGACACTGAGGAGCTAGTAAAACTAGTAGGCAGAGTAACAGCTGTGTAAAACATCTGCTCAGTAGTTTAATTCACTGATGTTGCCAGCATTCCACCCTTCCACGCAACCAACGGTTCACTTAACCCACACAATCTCTGGTTAAGTAGGTTCTTATGTTTTACCCAGCAAAGAAGAAATCCAGAAACTTTTCCTCACACTATATTTATCGTATAACTAAATTACTAACTAAAACTAGAGCACTAACGCAAGCACCGCCTGCAATTTCCATTTCTCCACTTCTAGTAGGCTTGGAGACTGTACACAACTAAAAGGAGTTTTAACTCCTCAACTGTTTATTAGTACCTCTGAATTACTCAAAGGCAGTTAGCAGCACAGGAAGCAATACTAAGATTCTGCTGATAAATGGGCATCGAGAGTGGACCCCCCTAAATCCTGACAGTAATGATTTCTTCCCACATCCATCATAATTCAGCATCACAATTTTTAACAAGGTTTCCAAGAATAGACTGAAGCAGTCTTAAAGGCTTCTACACAGAACTGTAGTACAAACAAGAGTATTCTTCCTGGTTTTCAGCTGTCTTTCCAGAAATGTTTTCCTTAGACTCTGTTTACCAGCCTCATACAGAGGTCTGAAGCACCTTAAAATGTTTGAACTGACACAACATGCCTATGTTTTCATGTTTCACATGTCTTCCTATGTTTTACTCTCCTATCTTGCACACCAGAAAATGATTTGCAACTGCCCCTTTGTTCCAGTATTGTGAGATCAAACATGAAGATGACAAATAACTGATCTGTTTATAAAGCACAATGGCACCAAATCAAATTTGGGCATCATCACTAGCTAGGACACACAGTTCCCCTTCTACCACATTCTCTACCAATATTACAGACAAGACTGTCAGGGTTCTATTGTTCACTGAAAAAAAAAAAAAAAAGAAACTATTCATGACAACAGGTTTCATATATTTTATATCATAACTTTGTCTGGTTTCAGTAATTTTAGTGTGAGTTTTTACTGATTTTCAGCATTTCTGATTTCTGGTTCCTAAAATACACTGAACAAAACACAAGTAGCAGTCTCCTCCTGCTGTTCCACTGATGTACTTTACTCCTTAATGAATTTTCACTTTGCATTTTCCCCTTTTGCCCTCAACAGGTGAGAGCCAACCCATGAGATGTGGCTGAGGTGAGCACCTACACAAAGCACAGGTATTTTGTGTTGTAGGCTCAGCTTTCAGGGAAGTGGAGGCAGAACACACTGAGAGAGGACTTGGTCCAGGGAAGGTCCAGTAGTGCAGTTAAGACAGTGAAGAATTTCACTGAAGTTACCAGGACCTATTGCCACGTGCAATGAACTCAAGACCTTGGGTGACCATTAGGGGTGAAGTTGGAACTGCATACCTGCTTGTGAGCGAGCAAACATTTCAGTCCTTTGTCAGAGCAGGGCTTGCTTAGTCCATACTTCACAGAATTAGATTCAAACAGCCCACTTTTTATAACCTGATTACAGAGCTTCCATAAAAATGAATTCCAGTGAGGTTCTATTGGGCAAAACCATTGCTGTACATAGAATAAAATAATTGTAATGTGCCGAATGCTTGCATTAGTAGTCCACCTTTAATTTGGATCATTGTTGCAATCCAAACAAGGAGCAACAAACAAAATGTTTCTATGCCAACAAAATATAAATCATATATGATTTTATTCCCCATATTACTAGTTAAGTACCTCATATCTTTATCCATGAGAGTGTTTTTCTGTTCTCAGGACAAAACATCTAATTGTAACTCATGTTTTGATTTACTAAAAATTATCTTACAATTATCTTCCAACATGTACTTAGCTAGACATACATTTCCTGGCAATAAAAGTACACTAAACCATTCCAAACTTGAACGACCCTTTAGCTTCATCATTAAGAAACTTCAGTTACATTCAATGGAAATATAATTTTCTGGTTTAAATATTGGAAGTTTTTTTTCACACTTTCTACAAAGCAGCACCAAAACTACTAAAAGAAAAAAAATGCACTGTTTCTTCCTATCTGGATACTTGGTTTCCATCACATGGATCGTATGCACGACCTACTTAGAGAAAAATAACAGAATAGTTGCTAGTGTATTGATCTAGCATGAAGGTAAGGCGGAGATGACAAAACCTCTGCTGACAGAATTTTATTCAACAATATAGTCCTCATGTCCTAAAAGCATTATGAAGTGCAAGTCCACTACATCACTACAGGTTATTCTGTAGTTCATGTTACACAGAACACTACACTAAAGGAATACTTTTGTCTGGATACTTTTGCCTTTGAACAATAAAACCAGTTTTATTTTTCATAACTACTGCATACAATAGACTATTAAGTGTCAAATAGATACAGCTACTGCAATTCCAGATCTGCACAACAGCTGCACACGTACTGAATTCAAGCGCAAACACTAACAACGTTCATGTTAGTGGGGTATCAGGAGTATCTGCCATGCACCCGAGCTGTTCGCAGTACTTTTGTTTCAAAGTCTGCCTCACTAGTAAGCTTATGTCTACCCGGTGAGCGATTTATTTAGCATTGAGTTATGTTCGCACGCAAGGGAATAGAGCAACCCCCTTGTCATCCCCATCTGTCTCTCATCCTTCCAGATAACCAGCGCACCACCATTTTCCCGGCAAACAAAGGTTAAAGAAAGCCCAGTTTCAGTGAAAATAAAGGCAAAGGGGCAACTCGCCGGGTCGGGAGCGGCACGGGGGGCGCAGCCCGGTGGCAGCCCCCGGCAGGGCAGGGCCGAGCCGGGATCCCGACCGGCGGGGCAGGCGACGGCAGCACTAAAGTATTTCGGACCCGAGCGCAGACAAAAGAGGGTGTGTAGCAGCTGCGCGAAGCGCGGCAGCCGCCGGCACGCCAGCCCGCTCCGTTCGGGAGGCAGAAAGTCCATTTCTGGCACGGAAGAACCCACCCACCCTCCC